>VZTH01009945.1:265115-385245 GCA_013397815.1 Aleadryas rufinucha
CACGGGGGCTGAGGGCGGGCGTGGGAAAGTTTCGCGAGAGCGGCATGCGGGCTGCGCCCCGAGGGGACCGGGAACGGGCGAGCGGTGGCCGGCGCGGGGTCCAGGCGGGCGGTGCGCGGCGGCGGCCCCGGGTTCTGTCTGGGCGGTGCGCGGAGCTGCCCGCGGTACCGGGCGGGATGCTGCTGCAAGCGCGTTATTCCAGCTGGTGCCGGGCCGGCTCCGGTATCTCTCCAGCTTTGCGCGACCCAAGTACCGCTTCTTGTTCCTTGTGAGGGCTTTGTTCTTGGTCCCCGGGTACTGCTCCTTCTCGGTTGGAGCTGCTGAGGGGCACGTTTCTCCGTGGTGCTTGTAGCTATTCTCAAGGAAATCACCCGGCACAGTTATTAGAAGTGCAAAGGAATTAATGTTTTATAATTAAATTCTTATAGTAATTATAACCTCATCAAAATCTACAGAGAGATGCGTCATAAAAGTAGTTGGAAGAAAATATCGCCCGTTCCTTTCATAGCGGTATTACCCCTGATAGTGCATACAGAGATTTTAAATGGTCAACAGGACCCAAAACTCTACTACTCGGAAAGTTCTTTGTATGCAACAATTGCCACCGAAGTTGTGAGAGGAAAGAGCAAAATGTCTCTTGTAGAGCCTCTTCTTTACCGTATGAATGGTTTCACATGGGTACGTGCAAATGACTTGATTGTGTTGAGTGCGCTTTAAGTAAAAGTTTTTCCATCCCCAAATAGCACGTTATACATGTCGAGGAGATTATAAATGTTCTGCATATGTTGCATGGCTGCACATTAGCTAGATGGAGCGTGGCATGATTTCTGGTGCTTGGGTGTAGGTGATAAAGGCAGAAGCAGAGAATAAAAGCTGTCAGAGCTGTAAGGCAGAATGAATTTCTTTTAGGGATTTCCTAGTGACATCATTCATAATTATATGGCTTAATCCTTTAATCTACTGTAGTGCCTTCAGTTCACATTGGGCCGAATCCACCAAGTCCTGAGATGATTTTTACTCCCGCCCACCTGCCTGAAGCATTTGGAGTGTTGCTTGTGTAAGCCACTGATCTAAGGGGAATGGCCCAATTACTTTAAATAGGAATTGAAAACAACATCATCCAGAATCGGGCCCAGGCGTTGCACAGTTCTCCAGTCAGTGTAGACAGCTTGATGCTTAATTTTTACTTCAGAAAGAGGTGGTATTTCCAGCTGCTTGTTCCACTGAAGAGAGACAGCATAAAATACTAGATGCAAGTGCGGTTGATATGCCTGTGGTATCTTTCTGATAGTCTGGGGAGACCACAGGGGAAAAGGAGACTTGGTTATCATAGTGAAGCTGCTGATTTGTTGTTTATTAATTATTAAGTAGGCTTTTGAGTGCCTGCTGCCGTTTGAAGACCCAGCTCAGGAAAACGACTAGGTATTTAAAGCAGTGTAGACTCTTGCTAAATAGTTACTGTGACATTAGAAACGGTCTGTTTTCGAAAGTATTTTAAAAGCTGGGAGGGAAAACACTGAAGCTGTCACACGAGATCCTTCGTTGGCATAAATCGAAGCCCGTGGAGCTACAGTGATGTGTACTTGTTGAGCCTTGGGTATTCAGGCTGGAATAAACAGCTTTAATAGAGCAGTGGAGCTGCTGTGATTTACAGGAGTGCCCATACTTGCTCGCTGTGGTTTCTGTCCCCACCCTGTTGATGGCTGTGACAGAGCTTTCACTTACTTAAATGGGGTTGAGATTTGTTTTACTGAACACAGCTTGTCCTTTCTGTTGAGCAAGTTTTAGTACCTACCTGACCTCCCTTCATATTAGTAGATTATTGCTGATCTGAATAGATATAACCCCTTTCTAATGAGGGGACAGCATACTCTGTTTCTCACAAGGATGGCAAACACTTGTCTTTGCTGATAGGTCAGTACACACCATTTACATTGTGCTGCTTTTCTGCTGAATGAAAACCTTAGAAGAATAACAAATCCTTTCTTGTTTTGGTACTGGTCTTTGTTCCAGGAGGGGAAGGTGTTCTTGGTGCACAAATGTGGATGGTGTCAGTTGTGGTCATTCAGTGCCTGAGTGTCTAGGGTGGAAGTCAAAGATAGTACTAAAAGCCTGATGATGTTGCTGATTATCTGGGAATTTTTTACCTTTGGAGAAGTTTATCTAGGTTCTCTAATATTCTCCAATTCCAATTTTCTAAAAAAGGTGTTTATCCCCATATCCTGATCAAAGCACTGTGTATGAATGTCAGCACTCTTGGAGCTTCAGTTCCATCAGATGCCTCTAGATGTTAATTTTCCTTGTAGAGTAAGGTTGCTGGAGACCCCCTAAAGCTGTATTTTCAGTACTTTTTACTGCTCTGTCCCTTGTGGAGTAGAATCCTCTATGTTAGCACAACATGTTATTCCAACAACTTTTGGAATCCTTGAGGAAAAGAGAAAGTGCTGGAGTTCAGAAGATTTATGAGTAGTATATGTAACTTCTTGTTAGTTCTGTACACCTCAGTAATTTCTCAGAGCCTTTCAAAGAATCAAACTAGAGTACTTGCTGCTTAAATGATCCAGAAGTATAGTCCTGGAATAACAAATCAATCAATTTAGACCCAAGTGTGAAGTCTACTTAGTGGAAATCAATCTGGACGTGCCTTACAGGTAATGTCCTTGCTCCATGGAAGTCAATGGCACTTTTACCATTGACTTCAGCTGTGTCAGGATTTCATTCTTGGAGCCTGTTCCTGTTACTAATGATGTTAGTGAAAAATTTCATTAGGAAAGTGTTTGGATTCCACATGAGATATTTGACCTGTGTCTCAGGCACAGATCTCATGTCACTCTTACTGCTGTGTTGAGAGAAACACTGAGGTCAGGCTGACCTCTTCCCATCCCTAGAAAAAAGGAGATATGTTTGATGAATTTGGTACGCTAACCATCAAGTTGCACTGAGCTCATCAACATAGCGTTTCCAAACTTGTGGAGTCTATGTCTTTTCTGTCAATCCCATCAGGTCCCTACTAGATTGAAGAGTACCCAGGCATTTCCTGGGCATAAACCTTTTATGAATTTCAGGTTTAGATTTGTGCTTTTCCAGTAGGTTCTCCCGCAGCCCAGAGGTGCTGCAGCTGGTTTGGGTGAGTGAATGTCTGCTGTTTGTAGGTAGGCTTTGGCAACAACAGAACTGTGCTTCAGAAGCAGTATCAAACACTTTGGTGAGTCACCCAAGGCTCTTAGTCTACAGGATGGTCTTCTTTGCCCTGCTGCCATATCTCCTCCAGGGTCCTTTGGTCCAGCTGGGAAAATGGATTACATTTAGGCTATGAGCTGTGGGACTGGTCAGTTGGTCACAGCTAGGTAGGAAATGTGAGAGGAATTTTCAGTCCTTACATCTCCCTGGAAATAGTGTGGCCAAGAGATGAATGCTGCAAATCTCTCTCATTGTTTTGCATAGGTGGTTATGCTTTCCTTTATTTATTACTCTTTAACCTTATGAAGACACTGCATAAGCGTATCAGTTTTAGAACGTTTTAACACGTGTGTAGTAAAATCTCTGGGAAGGAAATAGTTTAATTGAAAGACTTGGAATAGAATATCTTCTCTTTCCTGCAGCAGAATTACTGTTTTATAAGTAATTACTGTGTACAGTGTGTGTGTGAGTGGGAAGGTACTAGAAATGTCTGTGCTAGATAGTCTTCTCTATTCTTTGCATTACCTGATTTGAAATAAAAATTGATCTAACTCCCTCTGCCTCCAACAGCTGTAGGATTTGGAATGGATCCTGACTTACAAATTGATATCATCACAGAACTGGATCTGGTGAATACAACCCTGGGGGTAACACAAGTGTCAGGACTACACAATGCCAGCAAAGCATTTTTATTCCAAGGTGAGAGAAATAACCTCAATTTTCTTATCTCTCTTCTGTCTGCATGAGCTCATAAGAGCTTTGATGCTTAAGTGATTCCCTGTAATGGTGGTCTTACTTAACTGTTGCTTTCTTTTATTTCCATTTATTGGATTTAGTTCTTGAAATACAGATGGGTTTTTTTGTGTGTGTGCTGTCAGGTAGTTGCAAGGGATATTTAGGGAAGTATTTCTGGGTAGGTTTTCAATACTCCCCAATATTTATTTTTAACTATGTCAGAGTGTTTCCAAGAGATGGACTTTGTTGTGTTCTTGCGTTTTTTTTCCTCTGTGATCATATACATGCAGAGAGATACAGCTTTAGCTGTATAACTCTTAGAAGGCATTTAGTGTGTTGGCACTGATTGGTAATGTAGTAAGTGAAACATTTCACATCAACTTCGTGAAAACTGCTAAAGTGGCCACATAGAACACTTTTGTATTTAACTGCCCAAGCTGAGTAGCAAAGACAGGATAAGTCACTTTGAATTGTGATTTTTTTCCCCCCCTTGATTAAGTATTCTAACATAAAGTTTGTGAAGTATTTTAAAATGATTTTGGTTTTTTTTGTTTTTTTTTTTTTTGTATTTTAACTGAGGGAAATTCTGGATGTAGTTTTACAATGTATTTAAGTAAGGTCTAGATTAAGGGACAATGTCCCATGGGGTGGAAGCACTGAGTTGCTACAATATACTAATTGGGCAAGAAAGACATTTCTATGACTTGAGATTAACATGTGAATTAAAGCACAATTGGGAACATCTTTATTGTGGAGATTTCCTATGTTTTTTTCTTTACTGTGCTTTACTCAATGTTGAAATGTGCATATTAGTGTTTCCCTTTTTCATATCTGTCTTCCGTAGCTGTTTTTAGAGGCAAATGATTATGATCTCATTTAGCTTCAGTTCTGGATCTGCAGTGCTAGCTGACTTTACTGTAAATAATAAAGGAAGTGGGTCTGTAATCTTAGTTCATTTTTTATCTGGCCAAGGCCAGTTCAGGAGTCAGAGCAGAGAGACTTCTGGAGACCACCTCAGGATTTGTTTCCTGTCTTTTATGATACGACAAGTAGCTTAATTTTCACTGATTCCCAAATTAGTGTCCAGAAGAGCAGCATTGATTCCTTTCATTTAAAGATATCAATTGTTTTTCTTTTGATACCCTGACTCCAGGTTTGTGTATTTTGGACAAACAATATTAAAGTATAGTCATTCCTGTAAGGACTGCAGTGCCCTAAATATGTTAATAATTCCATTTGTTATTCCATGCAGTTAATTGCAGCCACACTGATGAGCTGCTGTGGTGAGTTTTCACAGACTGGTGGTCAGAGCTGTAGGGAAGAAGTCCGAGATGTGTTTGTCAGGACTTGGATTGAGACCATTGATACTGAAAGTAGCTTTGAAAGGTTAATGGTGAAGTTGTTTTGGATATTGTATTCTTTTCTCCTTGGAGTCGTCCACCTGTAGTTTAGGAACTTAGGACTGGTGTAAAAAAGGTGGAACTTAAAAAATTCATATGAACAGATAAACTGAAAGATAGATGTTCATGGGAAGCAATAAACAAACATTCACTGTACTAAATGAATAAACAGTACAAAGACTGTAGTTAGGTAAATAAAGCTTTTTTAAATTCCCAGAACAGAAATTCTTCTTGCTAATGCACACACAGGAATAGCCATGTGCTTGAGTATCATCTCTAGTGTAAAACTTCCTGGAAGGTGGCTCAGGAAAATTACTCTTCTTCAGTAAAGCTCATCAGCCCTTGGGTCGTGAGAAGACTGAAGGCCTTTGCTGTCAGCTGGGATGGAAGTCTGAGGCTGCCCTGTTGTCTTCTTCCCTTCTTGTTCCTATCTGTTATTTGTTAAATGTCAGCAGTGTGTTGTGGCAGCTGTATGGATTCCCTTTTACTAACAAAAGTGACTTACTGTACAACTACAGTCTGGCTGTGTGCCAGGTCCTTTGGCTGGAACCAGGAGATACTCAATTCTGATTTTTATCTTGCCATACAGTAAAACCAATATAGAACTCGGAGCAATGTATGGATGACTGCTATGTCTAAGTTAGAAGTAATACTTTCTCACACAGAGATTCACAAAAAAACCCCTTGTCCAACATGACACTCCCAGAGGAGAGAAGAGTCTGGAAGTTAGCACTTAGTTTCAGAATTACTGTGTGCTCTTGGACCAGCTATTCTAGCCTGGAAGATGTGGTACTTTGGGCACAGCTCTGCTCTGGTTTGTCCTTACCATGTGTGAGCAGGTGATGTGTGCTGTGCCTGGCTGTGCCCCACTGCTGCAGTGTGGCCTTGGAGCCTCTGGGCAGAGCAGGACCTCTTTCACCTGGCAGGATGATTGCTGCACATGGAGCCACATTAGAAGACCTCTTCCCTAGCAGGCTTTCACTGCTGAGGATTCCCTAGTTTAGGAAATAAAAAGAGTTTGTATGTTCTTTGGCATGTGGTTTTTACAGTGACAGTTTTGCCTGCCACCTTTGACAGCAATGTATTGGGGCTCTGAGCTTACATAAAAGTTCCCCATGGAATATTTTCTGTCACGTGAGATGAATTTTCTAAAATGGCTATACTACAGCTATTCAAACTGAGAGTATTCTTTTGTGTGCCCCAGCAAGTTTACGTCTTCGAGGTAGAGAAATGGTAATTTTTCCCCAACCCGGACAGTTATGTGTCCAGGGTAAGTGAAAATATGGAATGGTCTCCTAAGCAAGATTCTTTTTCTGTGAATTAAACTATTTGAAAGAGAGAGCTCTGTAAGTTTTGAGCATTCTTTCAGTTGCCTTTAGAGGCAAAAAGGAAGTGAAAAAGGGGGATGATATGAAGATATGCACAAAAGAAAGGGTAAGTTATTTTTAATTAGGCTTTTGATCAGTGATAGCTCTCTTACAGTAAGTTACATACTGTTTGTTACAGAGTTTCTGGGAAGTGATGTCATGATTTAATTTATCCTAGAGAAAATGTAGAAAGACTCTTTTCCCTGGAGAGTTTGTGATTTCAGTCTGAGACCATCCCAGTGAAGCTGGTGGAGTATTCTGATTTTTTAGTAATATTGGTATTAACAGCCAAACCTCAGATTTCTGTGTGAAACAGCTTTATAGGCAAAGAAACAAATTCAGCTATGTTGCAAATTGTGTGACAGTGTGGTAGAACCAAAGGGGCAATTGAGAGATGTGGGTTGCCTTTGGGCAAGCAAATCTGATCGTAATTCAGAAAAGCATAGAAACCTATAATTAAGTGTAGTCATCTGAGTGGTCCTGCTGGGCATGGACTTCGATTGTTAGAGTATTTCAGCTGGATTTTTGATTGATCAGTTCCATTATTTTTATGTTTCAGTTCCATTCTCGGCGAAATGGGGATGAGGAAATGAAAAAAAAAGCAGTGTAAGTGCTGACAGTGTGAGTTAGAGGAAATATAGATATATAACTCATAATTGCGATTCTGCAAACAGTGTGATTCTGAAGATCCCTAACATTGTGGTGTCTTAATTATGTATCTTTTAATTTATACACACAAGAATGGGGAAAAATGTCTTTGTGGGCAGATGAGTTGCTCTGGCGTGAAGGGACAAAGGAGGGTGAGTGGAGATTCTTCACCAGAGTGCTCTTGGGGAATGGGGCACCCAAGATCCTGATGTCTGACCAGCATCTCCAATGGAGGAGGCCATTGAATTCAAGGAAATGGTTCTGGGGGTGGGTGGAAAATCTGCCTCAAAGAAATATATTGAAAATACGAATTTCACCTAATGCCTTACAATAACATCTTACAAACATTGAATGTAAGACATCTCTAAATAGTATCTTACAGACATGACAGCCGTACAGGATCAGAATAGGATTATACTGTAAATTGTAGTACATTAAGAAACCCTGAGCTATGGCTCCCTTGATGCGGCTCAGTCCTGTTCTCTGTTTCAGACAGCAGGGAAGCAGGACTTGTCCTGACTCTGACTTACCAGGATCTTGAGTTCAGGGGCAGAGGTAGGTTCTGATGATAAATAAGGCAAGAGGATGTTAACTGCTCATCTTGTTTCTAGATAGACTGAGACCAATTTTTAGCCTAGTTGTTAAATTATGTGGTTACTTTTTAACCAGTCTAACTTTTGTTCCATGCTCAGTTCTTGTTGTAGAAGTAAACTTTTATTCCTTTTGCAACCTGTCAGCTCTGCCTATTTCTTTTTAATTCTTCCTGCAACATCTCTTTTGAACTAACAGAGACTTAAAGCCTTTACTTACAAAACAGTTTCCCCCCGCCCCCGAAAGTTTATTAAGGCTTTGCTGTTTCCTTTCCTAGCAATCTGGCACTATTTTTCAACTTAGCCTTTAAATTAGGAATGGTCTTTTTACTATATGTACTATGTTTAGCACTCAGCAAAAGGAACCACCAAGTACTGTTCAGTCTCGAGATACACAGTGCTTTGTTCTTGCCCGTTTCTTGACTTGTATTAAACAACTACAGGATTTGTAAGAGAAACACCTGGCCTGGAGCTCCTGCAGCACAAAGTTCGCTCATGCTCCTTATTTCCACTTTGTACTAGAGACTTCTGAGTTCTTTTCTGTACAGTCATGGCTCCAACAGGAGAGGTGAAAGAATAACAAGTATCTTAACGCACATAGAAAGGCAATGTTTTTGTGAGAAAAAGAGTGAAACTTGTTGAGTTCCTAAAACAAAAGGACTGTCCTGCTTCAGGCCAAAAGAGAGATCAAAGCTGCACTTCTAAGGCGGGTAGAGGTGCCTCCCAGAAGACTCTCTTGAGCTTCCAGATGACGTGTAATCTTCTCTGTTGGTGTTTTCCTTCAGTGTTTTATGAATCCTGACTTTTCTGAGACTAATTCCTCACTTAGAGAGTAGAAGTGTTTCCAGATCCCCTGCCAGGAATCTCAGTCCAAGAAGTCAGGTTTTGCAGTGCCAAACTGAAAGAGGTTTGAATGCTGGCCAACTTTGCCATGTTTTGGTGGATAAGAACAACTGCCTAAGTTGGTTTTGTCATCAGGAGTGGGCACATACCCTTTATTTCAGGAATGCTAGCTCCACTTCTGGTAGGACAGTCTTCAGGATACACTTGTTGTGCTCTGGCATTGTGTTTGGGGCAGCAGTTCAGCACTGAGCTGTGCTCAGTGAATTCCAAGGCCAGGTGAAGGCTGCTGCCTTTGTCCATCTGTGCTGAACTTCTCACCCTCAGTCTCAGTGGCCTGGGTGCTACGGCCAAGGTTTTAATCCACTTCAAGTGTTAAACTCTGTTATGCCAGCATAATGTGCAAGGTGTGTGAGCTGCAGAGCTCAGAAAATAGCCAGGGACTGGATGAGAGGGAGCAGATAACAGCTGAGGGAGGAAACATGTCATTACTCTTCCTGGGGCAGGTGGTGGGAGGTCTGCAGTGAGTAGGAGAGATAAACTTTAATTTTGGAATTCAGGCGTCAGTCCCTCTTTATGTGATATGAGACAAGAGTCATTGCTTTCTGGGGGATCTCTCCTGCTATGTTTATAGCAAATATTAAGTATCAGCAGTATTGTTTTTACAGAGCAGAAATCTTAGAGTAGCAGAAAAATTAGGAAGGCACAACATAGGTGGCTGGAAATCTTAGTTCTGCCTTCAGCTGTCACAGGGGAGAGTAGCTCTAGTACCTTTTCCATGATGGTGTATCTGAATATCCCATCTTGTGGGAATGCCAGGGTTTTTGGGGCAGAGCCTCTGGGCACACCTGAGGCTTCTGGCAGCCCCGTCCTTCATGTGCTTTGAGACAGTTGGCAAAGCAGCTGATGACCCTTGCACTGTTGGAAAGGAATGTCTGGTTTTTGGTTTTGTTTTTTGTTGCTTGTTTGTTTGTTGTGGTTTTTTTTTTGTTTTTTTTGTTTTTTTTTTTAACCAGGTGTTGCCCAGCATCACTTGGACTTGTGGCTGTGTGCCTGTGCAGCTGCTTCCCTCCAGCTGGATGAGATTTTTATTTTTCCCTTTTAAAATACATTTTCCCTGAGGTATTGCTGACCTGGGCAAGGGGCTGGGCTGTTCTCTGAGGTGGGGCTGGCCAGAACCAGCAGCATGTCCCCTCCCAGAGGTGTCCTGCAGCTCACCACACCACACAGGTTTATCTTCGTGGAAACTGCAAGCTCCTTGAACTTGTGAGCTTATATTGTATTTTTTAAAGGTCAGAGTGAGGTATTTTGCCATTGCTGTGTCATGCTGTGTAGGCCTGCTCTGGTTCCTACAGGGGTGGGTAAATTTGGCATTTTACCCCATGTTGCCTGTGGGATGCCTGTCCTGGGCTCCTGGGAGTTCACGAGGGAGAGGCAGCTGTCATCAGATAAAAAGCCTTTGTATGTGTCAGTAAAAACACCTTGACATCTGAGGCGTGGATCAGCCTCTTGCCCCCATTATGCGGTAACATTAGTTGGTGCTTAATTTTGGCTGTTTCTCTTGTCTTTCCACTGAGGTGTCCCTTCTGAGAATCCCCCTCTCACCTGGGCATGGCAAATGGTTTACTCAAAGCTTTCAGGGCTGGCTGGCTCTGAAGGCAACCACGGGCACCTCTCTTGCCAGTATGTGTCTGTCCCTATGATGGAGGCTTGTAGGGTTGTGAGAAATAGGGCCTAGCCCATCCCTTGGAGAGTGGATCCTCACTGGTGCTCCACACTCATCCCTTGAGATGTTCCCCTGTTTTTCCAAGCTTCCAGCCTGGTCCTTAGGAGCTGTGGCAGCTGCCCACCATCCCAGAGTGTTGACAGAGGTGTTAGCTCTTTGTCAGAGCTGCTCTGTGAAGCAGAGCTAAAATGATAATTTAAATAGGATGCCAACAGCTGGGCTGACTGCACCCAGCAGGATGGAGGAAACAGTGACTTCTCTGATGGGGATGGTTTCTGGGCTTGTGTCTGTCAGCAGGCCTTGATCTCTTCTGGGGGTCTTGAGTGCTTGTCCTGCTGTCACCCCTTCCTTCCCTGCTTTTTACCCCTTCCCTCTGTAAAGCTGGGAATGAGAGGGACTTAAAGCTGGAAGTCTAGGGACAAGGACTAAGTATGTAAGTGACAATGATATGGCTGGGATGAACAGGCTCCCCTGGGTGCCAGGAGTGACACAGGCTGGTGCTGGGCACATGTGTGGAAGCAGCTGGATGAGGTGAACTCTGACAGGCAGGGCAAGGAAATGGCCTCAGATGGGTATGGGGAGGGGAGAGGTGAGAAAGAGCTGTATGGAGGAGCTGCAGGCCAAGAAGGAAGCAGGTGATGGCCTGGCAGGGCAGTTGTGACGAGGACAATACAAGGACTTAAACTTGAGGAAGGAGGGAGAGAGGTGCAGGCATCAAGAGCATGGTAAGGGGAGAAGCAGCCTGGAGAGAGAGGCACAGGGCTGCGGCCTGGATAGGAAACCCAAAGATGCCAGTCTTGGACCAGGGGAGTAGAGTTAGGTAAAGGTTTGTTTATGGTACAGGCAGCGTTAGGGCAGCATAATCAGGAAAAGCACAGAAAGTTTAGATTTGCTGTTGCTGTAAGGCACCCATGTTGTGTGCTGATATTTAACAAGTGTTTTTGGAGGATGCAACTTGAATAATGTGGGATTTGTAATAGTGAATTAGAACCTTACTTTTGCTGTGTTGTTCACCTGTAAAATTGAGGTGCTAATGCCCTTTCCTGTAACAACAGTGGTATGGAGAATTCATTAATATTTGTAGAAGGCTCAAATACTGTGCTGGAATAATTAGCTTGGTCATGGTGTGTTCTGCCTTCAGAGAAGGATTTGAATATAGTAGATTTGCTGTTCAAGGTGAGCCTTGAACAATAAAAATAAAGCAAAACTTAGGATCCTTGTTTGTTAAATAGTTTTTACTCTTTGTTCATTCCTTTTGGCACTGACTGTGAGACAGGAGCCCCCTGGAAAAAGGTGTGATCCTGTAATTAAGAAAGGTTTTGAAATATTCATCCCCAGAGGGTTTAGCAAGGCTTGCCTGTGATATTTTAATTCGAACATCTGCCTAACTTACAAATTTCATATATATATCTATATATCTATATATCTATATATCTATAAATGTGGCTAATATGTTAATGTGTTTTGTATACACAATGCAATTTCTTTCTTTCAGTGAAACCATTAGTCTTAAGTGTGGGTTTTTTCCTTTGCAAAAACCATTTTCAGAACAGAGAAATGATCTGGAATTGAATACAATGAGCTGGGAGGGATTGAGTGAGATGAATCATCTTCAGTGGAGAAAATTAAAAATCACGTGAGACGTAATTATTAAACAATGCTTTGAGGCTTTGAAGATACATAAACTACTATTAACTTTGTCAGTTCTCAGAGGTAGTTTTTAAAATACTCTTGTATACCCATCCTGTCTTGGCTGTTTCTTGTTTAATGTTTGAAATATGTTAGAAACTTGTCTAGGTGTAAAATTTATCCAGCATACTGATATGAAGGTATAACTTCTAAATAATTTCAGAGTTTCTCATTCCGTATTCTCTTGTTTAAAACACCCCTGCCCCCTGCTTCCGAGTCAGTGTAAACTAAAATAGAAACCTAGTCACATTAAACAACAGTGACCAATTTCCACTTTTCCTTTTTTTTCACCCCATCCTGAATGCTGTCATGCTGCCTTCTGTTACTTGACATTTTTTGGATTTCCCATCGTGTCTGTAATGATTAGGAGAGAATTCTGAGCGTACATTGCCTCTGTCCTTGACAGTTATTTTTGCTTTCCTGGGAGACAATAATTGTGCTACTTGTCTGTCTTCATTTGCCACGATGGTAAGTACAGAGGGGAAGTGGTATAAGCACTTCAGTACTTCTGTAGTGTGCTAAAAGCCTTGAACGCTTCTGGCAACCTGTTGACAAAGTCCTGTCATGATGATAAGCAGAAAGGAAACAAAAGTTCTTTGCTCTTTAATGGGATGAGGGGGATGCAGAAATTAGTTTCTGATACTGCTAGTAAGGGTGTTCCACACCATGTGAGCATCTAGGTCCTTACAATGAAAGTAACTCAGATAAAAGTAAGAATAACAGTTTGAGTTTCTTGTATCTTCATCAGAATAGGAATACAACAAAAAATCTTTTTTATGCAAAGATTTTGGCAAATGGGTACTCTTAAGTCATATCATACTGTAATTAGCTCCTTGTTCAATAAACAAGTATTAAAGTGGAGTAAGAATATTCTATAGCATCTTGTCAGAGCTGTGTGAAGGTGGGGGGAAGCAGAATTGGCACCTGAGTTGTGCTGCCTTGGGGCAAGTTCCTGAGTCGTCCTGGGTAAAGAATCCTGCCCAAGCCCCTGCACCTCATATTGCAGCTCTGAGTTGCTGGACAAATGCTGGGTTAAAAGAGGGTAGAACTGGAGCATTAGTAGGTGCTGCTGAGCTAACACTGCTTGAAATGCAGAGGATGGGAAAAGCAGTGCTCAAGAATTGGGTTCTTACTGTAGGCAATGAAACAAAGTGGCCCATTGTGGTGTATTTTGACCCCAAGAGTGAAATCTTTAATTTTAAATCAATTTTAGTAGAAACTTGTTAATAACTGAGAAAAATATTTATACTCGGCTGACCTGATTAAATTACTTCTAAACACAGCTATCTTTTGCCTAAAAGGAAGTGGTGTTATTTGAAATTACTATCACAGGAGGGTTTTTTTAATATTTTGTACCGTAAAGAAGTACACAGAGGCAGATACAGCCAGACCTAATGAAGGAGCCAGGCATGGACCATTTCTTGTGGTGAAAAATCCTGCTGTCTTGAACTATCTATCAAGAATAAAGATTAGATACCTACTTGGCATATTCTAGAATGCCAAATTCTAGAATAATCCAGCCTCCTGTGGTGTGGGTGTATAAATGACACACAAGGGGAACATTTTTTCTGTTATTTTTTCTTTTTCACTACATAAATGGCATGAAGCATTTATGTCATACTGTGCTGGTTTTATGGCATTATATCATGTGATTGCCTTGCTTTTTGTGGTCTATTCAATGATACAAAGTGCAGAACATTAGGTTTTTATTTTTTCTAATAGAATGGGCAAAAATTGGTTTTGGCACCTGATGCTCATTCTAACATGGGACGAAATCCTTAGTTGTAGGTTGCTTATCTGCTAAAATAGCAAAGTTGTGCCTGTAATTCTGACAACAGGGATCTGTGAATCACTATTTTAGAGCAGTAAATACTGTAGCTCAGAACTGATTTTGCTTCCTGAAAGCCTCTCATTACAAATTTTGTGTCCCCCACCCTCCCTCCTTTGTGGCAACATTTCTTACATTACATCAGAGTTTGCTGTGGGTCCCCTGTGCTGTAAATAGGAAAAATAGTATAGGATCACTGCAGCTGCAGGGACTATGTTAGAGTCTGTCTTCCCTTGTCCATACAGGTGACTCCTCCCTCTGAAGCTGCGAGTTTTCCATTTGGCATCAGTGGGAACAGACACTTCCAAAGGAGATAAATTTGTGTTGTAGAGCTTAGTTCTCTATTATGTAGCCCCCTTCTTTTATTTTTTATGTTAATTTTTAAAAAACTTTTTGTACACTGGAACATAGTAAAGATCTTCTAAGAACAAAACACATATAAAACTGGATCTTGGAGTTTAAATACTTGTTGCTTTTATGACTGTCTGCAGATGGCATTCATATCTGCCTCTGTTTCCCCCTCTCTACTTCAGCTCATTGTGAATAATAATTTGGAAATTTTAAAGCCTCTTCCTGGGGACTGGGGAAAATAACAAAGTCAAGATGTGTGGGAGGAGAGTGGGGTTTGTGTGTGTATGTGTCATGATTTTTCTTGGTCTGTGGAGGTCTCTACAGATGCTCATCATGCTGTTTGGAAAGTGAAGCAGCACAGCCTTAAAACATGATATTTGTAGAATAATTTGGTAAATGCTGATGATTTGGAAACCTCATGTATTGCAGTTACCCCAAGCCTTCCTTTTAAGGGAATGTACCGACAAGCTGTGGTAGGAGGACCCTGCAGTATTAGGTACAGTGATCTTGTTTGGGAAATGGTGGAAGTAATTTAGTTTTCCTTCATTGTAACTAATTATGGAGCCAGAAAAAAAAGAGCTTCTCTTTTATAATAGCATTGCTCACATATTTAAGTCATGTCTTCTGCTTTAGCCTTTTGTTTTGGGATACTGGCATTGCTTTTAATGTTTTTTGATGTCTTGTGAGTGCCAGCTTTCAGATGGGGTATTCTGCCTGTCTTGCTTCATGCCATCCTAATCGCTTCAAAATGTAGTCATTAAAAAAAAGTAAACATTATTGCTGGTGTTACTGCTAACGGCAAGAAATGCAGAAAAGGGGGGACACATGTGGCAGTTCTATTTAAATAAAAGCTTACTTTCAGAAACAAAGACTTATGGAGAAAAAGGGAGCTCTTAGTACCCCAATCACGTTTCCTGTTACGGATGAACCCACAGCAATGGATGCTATCAAAGTTGTCATATTTTATTCATGAGTTGTGGTATGCTTGAGTGAAATAAGAAAAGCAATGCTCCAAATCATAATTATGGTGTAAAAAGATAAAACAGTTATTATTGTGACTTTTAAAAAGAAATTATTAAATCTCTCAAATAAATCATATAAAACTCATGGAGAATGACTAAGTATGTTAGCTATTTATGGTTCTTTGTTGTGGGTGTTGTGAAACACTTCACCAATAGCGTTTATACTTATTCTGGAAGAAAATATAAATGTGTGCCTATGTATGTTCCAAGAAACAAAGACATCTAGAATATTGAATATAAACATAAAGAGGCTGACAGCAGAAATTATACTTCAGTAGAGAAGGGCTCTGACAAATGTATTATGCCTCATGCTATTATCATGCAGTTAATAAATAAAACAGACACCCAGGATTTAATTTGCTTTAGCAATAACATGAAGTGATTTTTTTCCTGAGGGAAAGAAAACAAAAGGGAGAATTAGTTCATGAAACACGTGTTGTTTAATGCTTGTATAAATCATATATAGAGTTTAAAAAAACCCGAAACCATAACATTTTAGCAATACATGACCTATGCTTTAAAAGTAATTAAACTATTTAGACTGTCAAGTCTTGGGGAGTTTTTGAACCAAGAGAGCATTTCAGCATATGCTTGCTTCAAACTCAAGGATAATTTCATTGTCTTTAGTTGGATTATTCATGTGATAAAATGACTGGAAATTAAAACCTATGTGTAGGTGTACGCAGGTCTGTTAGCTGCATTAGGCATAGTAACCTCTCTTCACTGTGAAGAAACCACGTCAGATTTCTGCTTAGCTGAAACTTCCCTTTTAATGAACAATTTCAAGTAGTATTTTGATTTACACATTTGAGAATGCAGGTTTTCACCAGGGAGGCAAATTCTAATTTCTGTGTGGCCTTGCTGAAGTTAGACTGGGATTTTCAGCACAGTCAGAATAATTTAGGCATTCAGCTTCTCCTGCTCCAGTGGAATCTGGTACTTAAAATTTTTTTGAAACAGGTTACTTGTTGGCTGTATCTGTTACATTAATGGTAAACTTAGGAATCATAAAGCACTTTAGAAGTACTTGGGATTATTTTTAAAAAATATTGTTGCCATAAATTATAAGCAGTATTTATTATTACGTGGAAGAAAGAAGAGTCCTAAATGAGAAATCAGAATTGTTACATACTGCTTAAAAATATAAATGGATCAATCTCTCTGCATGTTCTATTAAGCTTATATTTTGTTTCTGGGTTACCAACACACTTGGAGTTATAGTGGGAGGAAGTAAGACCAAACCTACAATTAGTAGTTATTTGCAAAGCTTGTCTTCTATGTCTCATTTTTGGTTCTAGGGGCTCCTCACCTTCTGGTACCACCGTAAGTTTCCTTTAAACAAATGCAGAACATGTTTTGCAAGTTTTGGTATATATTATCATTTTTAAAAGCAATCTCTAATATTTTTGTGTGACTTTAAGCATACTTAAAAAATGCTTTGTAGAAGGGTAGGAGAAAGATTGTTTGGCTTGCTTTTGCATGAAGCCGTATTTTTGAGTGGCTCATTATTTGTGTGTGACATTAGTATTTAATATACTCTTGAAATAGATCCCTGAAGTGGCCGGTGGCACACTGGGAATGAGTCTTGGCAATTACTGCATTTTCCTGGCATTGCCACTGGCTCTGTTCACAGTGTTGCTGGTGTAAGTCCATGTTCTTTCTGTTAAAATGTTTTTATTTTCAAATTTGCAAAGAGCAATCCTTATAGGCACAGTAACGTGATACCTTATCTAATGTAGGTAAACAGCGGAAAAGATGATACAATCAGTGACTCCTTAACTAATTAACTAACAACACGTGTAATTTGATTGACTCACATGATTTAAGAGCAGATTATGTGCTTTTAGTGATAGTGAACTTCTGGAGCATATCAACGAAGCATTTTAAGGGATCAGCCATTTGTAAACAGTCTTGATTTCAGCATGAATCCCTTGAGGAAACAATGGAGACTACTTGAGAAGACGGGCTCAGCAGCAGCTTAAAATGCTTGAAATATGTTCAAGGAGCTGCCTCGAGTAACAGGTGATGTGTAGCCTCAGCAAGGTGATGTCTGTTGTTGACAGCAGGAAACCTGCTTCAGAGCCCCTTGGCTGACTGCCGGTTTCTGATTTTGGTCCGTAGCAGCCAATTGGTTCGATTACAGTGTCGGTCGCTGGGCTTGGAGTGAAACCAGGCTGCTGCTTCTCCTCGTGCTGCTGGAGAGGTGACTCCCGTGCTTTCCTTGGTCATTCTGCCCATGTGGGTGGAAAAGACAAGGAAAAGCCCTGAAGGTAGGAAACTCATATGAATTTCCTCGATCTAGGCTTTGTTTCAGCTTTCTGCCACTGTGGTTTCTCTGCCACTTAAGGCACCTTTGGCTGGCTGTGGCTGAAGAAGCAGAGGTGGCTGCCTTCACTCTTGGCATGTGTTAATTTCCAGGTCTCATGCAGTATCTGCTGCTCTGTTTGTTCCAGAGTACTCAATTGCCATGGTTCGGTTTGAAATGCTGATAAAGCAAACAGAGGACTTAAGACTCTCTGACAACCACTTAATTAGCATGAGTGTGGTCAGTCTAGCTGGTGCTCAAGTCAAGGCAATTTTCAAGAAGTGAAGAGTCTGACACTAAGCCTCTAAATCAGCTAAATTAGTGGTTGAGGAGAAACTGTGATTTGATAAGTATTCTCTGTTTGATTTCTTCAGCGACTCAAAATTCTCCTGCCCCTGGCATCTGGAGTTTTAGGATTGGGTTTGCAATGACTTCCTGAAAGGATTTTTATTTATATGTATATATAATTTTAAACGCTAGATGAATTTTGTTAGGAGAGGCCTATTTGTAAAGTCGTTTACAAACATGTATATCAAAATGACAGCAATATATGAGCGTGTATAGCCAAGGGTAGTTTTGCATGATGCAAAAGTAGAGTTTACATTGAATTACACTATTTTCCCACCTTCTCTAGTGGAACTGCTTTTGCTGTATAGTCATGGGAACTTACCTTTGTGACATTAGCTGTTCACCCTGGTAATTGCTCCATCCTCTAATTTAATGAAAACCCATTAAACTGAAACAATAATTAAAATGAGACATCATCTCTGTAGGAGGCTTGCATATTAAAATCTCCAAGCATTTCACTGCAGACGGATCTTATTCTTGAGAAACATTGTTTGGAGCAACACGTAAAAAGTGATTTACAATGAATAATCATAATTTAGAAAGCTGTGCTGTTGAACATGATTTCCTACTGTTTATTACTGACTCTGAGTGGAGCTAGCAAGGCAAAAACATTTACAATGTCTTTTCATGCTGGCAAGAATACACAGAAGCAGAGATGTGCTTATGAGAATACATCATGCCCTCTTTGATCCTCCCTGCTAGCATAGATTTTCAGAGAAGGGTGAGGTGTTTTGACCCCTCTCTTTGAGCTGCTGGCAGGTAAAACAGGTGGTCCTGGTCCCCACTGTTCCAGTGCAGGGGCCCCAGAGAGCAACAAAGTGCTGGCTTAGCACCTTAACATAAATTCACATTTTTTTTCCCTTGGCAGTACCCCCAGTTTGCTGAGCCCCATCATTTACCCTGGGTGGAAGCAGTGCAGGCAAGTGGGTCTCTGCAGCACAGTGTGGGCTGTCTGAAGCCTTAGTGCTTATGGCTGAATTGAGCTCCCAAAGTGCTCTGAGGGATGTACATGGCTCTGTGCCTTTTCCTGTGACAGGAGCATGTTGTGAAGTCTTCTATTTTCTTTGCATATAAAGAGAAATTTATGTGAATTTAACTCCACAGCTCAAAATAAAAAATTGGTGGTATCTGCAAACATCTACATTTTGCTCTTGCTAGGCAGGGAGGGACAAATACCTGAAGCATTTCTCTGCTTGTCAGTGAAATGATTCGTTTTGGAGAAGTTCCCCATAATTAGTGTTAGCATCCCTTCTGGGGATTTTTGTGACTTGTGTAGACTGAGGAATGCTTTTAGAACGGTGGAAACGAGTGGGAATGGGCATTTATCACTGGTGTTTTGCATTGGTGGTGGTGTTGTGGTGGGTTTTTTTGTTTTTACCAGTTCTTCAAAAGACATTTTTTGAGACCAGTGTGCAGGGAGGGAGTAGGTGCACTGGATGCCACTTGACTCAGAGGCTTTGGTGAAGCACCTGCTTCAGTGAGCAAGAATGGTTTTGTGATGCTGTTGTGTGTTTTCATCCTTGGCAACTGTTAGGAACGGCCTTCACTGAGAGTTGCTGGTTTTGGATCATCTTTCTAATCTTGGTTTCATTTTTGTAAAGCTGGTGACTTAAAAAAAGGTGGGGCACTGGGGTGATTTTTTGTTTTGGTTTTTAAAATACAGTTTTCAGTTTTACTGGATTTTGCCCATAGCAAGGGAAAAGCTAAAAAGCTGTAATATTCAATTCTTTAATTGTTACAGCTTAAGTCCAGATTCTCTGTTGTTGCAGGATTAATTTCTACTCGTTTGTCCAGAGTGACTGTTCAAAGGTTGTTCTGAAAGCATGTTGAAGCAAATAGCTTTAAAATGATTGAAGTTACCAATAAAGCAATATGTTCTGCAGTATGTTCTCTGCCAAGGGAAGTAAAAGCTATTCAAGCAGGCTAGTGAATGATAAAACGTACCTATTGCTTTAGGAAATGAGTTGATTCAGAACTGAATTTTAGTATTTTTCCTTTAATGGAGGCATCTATTAAAGAAAAATTATTCCCCAGATGGATTGGGACTCAGCTTTTAACAACTAGTGTGCATTTCTCATCACTTAAAACTCCATCCCAAATGGTCATGTATTTCCCTTTGTACCGTGGATTGTTGTCACTGTCAAAGGAAGCTTGGAAAGACCTTTGCTTTCTTTCCTAGCATTATCTTTTTCCTTCTCTAACTCATTTTGTCTGCTGCTGTGTGGTGGTCATTTTCTTGCACTGTTTCTAATGGAGCTGATGCCAGCTCCTCCATTTCTCTTATCTGGGACTTCTAATATGTTCAGGGTTACAAATGGCAAAAGCTTGAGGTTTTAATTTTTAGTTGTTAGAGCTGGTGATGCATAGAGCATTGAATCCACACAGGAAGTTGTGACTTGAGGGTCTAAATCAGGTTGGGTAAGGACTGATGGTGACCCTGAGTTATTGTACCGAATTCCATTTGTCACTTAGGGTTAGTGTGCACCGAAGTATCTGCACAATTCATATGTGTGAGGTAATGCTAGGCCTGACATCGTTGGCCCCAGAGCAGCATCGCCATTCATTTGGTTTTATGGTGAAGTGAAAACACCTGTGCTAAAATAAAAATTTGAGACTTATTTTGAAGGTGCTGATAGTGAGTATTGTGAGTAGTTACAGGTGCGGGTAAAATTTCTCAGTGTGGCTCAGGGTGTAAGCTTGCTGCAGCTGGGCAGGGTGCTGTGGTGTGCTCTGCAGATGCTCCGCAGCCAGAGCTGTGCTGTGGGTGCTGAGCCCCTGTGTCAGTGTAGCCCTGGACGCTGCTTTGTCTTGTAGCTCTTTTTGACTTGGCAGGGCTGTGCTGGTCAGGGGCTGAATGGGCTCTCGGGACAAGGCATCCAGGAGAAGGCAGGGTGGCATCCCTGGCTGTGGGGAAGATGGTGCCAGGGAGGGGGAGATGGTAGCAACTGAATGGTTATTGTTGTCTGTCCTGGCAAACTGGACCATTGGTTTGTGTTTGGCACTTCTTCCTTGGACCCACAGCTTAAAAAAGAAAGAATTAAAATCAAGCAACAGATATGCTCTCTCTGACATAGGTGTGTCTTGTGCTTTTGTTTTGCTGAAGGTAGAAAGTTGCCTTTACTTGATACTCTCAGATGATTTGTGTCTCTTGGACTTGCAAATAACTGAGTATGCTTTCTTTCCTTGTTTAATTTTAGAAACACTCTGGTATGTTTTAAAAAACCCTCCAGACAGTCACTATTTCAAATTAAGAAAATATAATCACATAGAAGGGCATATGAAAGTCGTATCTATGTTTGTTTATTTATTTTGCTGAGATTGCATTATCATTCAAGCATGAAGCGATGTTTCACTGAAGATTGCTGTATAAACCTATATTGTTCTATATTATGTAGGAAATATGGCATTTCATTACAAGCAGACAGTTATTTTTATAGAGAACATAAAAAGTATTTTGCCTTTCAGGCACCTGTGGTGAGGGGGTGTATGTATTCTCAATTTTTCTTCTTTTTTTTTTTTNAAATCTACCTGAAAATAGAAGGCTTTTATTCTAAATGGATTGAACTCCCAGATCATTTGTATGGTATTTTCTGCAGAAATCAAGCAAAACACAAACACGATCTTCCCGGGGATGGTGTGTGTGAGGGCAGATGCTGCCAGCGAGGCACTGGGGGGCTGTGCCATGGGGACAGGAGCTGGGCGATGCAGTGTTGTCCTCAAAGCCCCTCCTTCCCAGCACTTGGGTTCCAGGCTGCAAGCCCAGGTTGTGCTCGGCACTGGGACAGTCTCAGCTCCAAAATCCCAGGCTGTGTGCTCTCTGTATCCCTACTAGCCTTGCTGGGCTTCTCAGCTTGCAGGTCCAGTTGCATTTGCCATCTTGCCATGGAGCTAGTGGGAAAGTCCCCTTGTAGTTACTGAGATTGGGCTGTGAAAAGCAGCATTCCTGTAGACAATTTTGCATCTGCTAGTAAATTTTTCACCTGGCTTGAAGTAGGGATGTCCCAAGGTGCTGGTAATGACTGAACTTGCTCCCCAAATACATAGCACTGTACTTAGAAGTGTTTGAATTTCTAAAAGCCTGGCTGTATAACTTCCTTTGTACCAATTACACTAGCATAGTGTTGCAAAGCAGTCTGTAAATACTATTTGTTACCCAGTAGTTTGGACCCAACACTGTGGAACTTCAGAACTTTGGATTTTACAGATTTTAATCAATAGTGAACGAGTATCAGTGTTTCATGTGGTTTTGGTATACTCACATCTAGGAAGAGGTGATAGAGAATAGCAAAATATTTCAAAGTATGTTTCTAACTGGGGTAATCTGCACTGATCAGCCATGGATGATTCTGAGCAAGGAGCCCTATATTTTTGTATAAAATTTGATGGATAGGTGGTGGGATGTGGGCCTTCCTATAATGAGAAACTGTTGTACTTTGCAAGGCATGACTGAAGTTTAAACATATATGTTCCACTGACAGCGCTGCCTGTGCTTTCATGTGAAAGAATTTTTAAAAGCTTTTTAGTCATATTTTATTTCTGGTGATTGTGACACCTTTAAGAAAAAAAAAAATTAAATTGTAAGATATGAAGGTTTTAACCTTGAAAAAGTGATAATTATCTGTCAGGTTTTGGACATTTTACTTCTGAGTCTTGCTTGTGCCTTAGAACTTGCTACCAGTGGGTTGTCTCTTCCTGTAGATAGCAAACTGGATATTGGCCAATTTATGGGTCTATGGGAGACACAGTTTTGTATCTCTTGCATCAGCTTTTCAAAAAGAAACTACATGATATTTATGACCAGTAATAATACCTGCTAGGTGAAGATAATGATACAGATAACAAAAGCTAATAGATAAAGACAAAATCTGATCTTCTGTGCTGGATTGTTTATTCTTCTGTTCCACTGTATGATGGCAGTGGAGATGATTTCTGCTCTTGGAAGCTTTATCGTCTGCTGTGATAAAAGTGGCACTGGATAGGCAAATAGTTTGTTGCTGTAAAGTGGGCACTATATTTATTAATCAGGTGAATTCGAGCTCCTGGCAAAGATTTTTAAATGATGGCTAGTGATTTTGGATGTCTAATCTGCTATAGTTCTCAGGGATGAGCCTTTCAGAGTGCAAGCATGTTACGAGTCTGGGTGTGTAAGCTCACTTGGAGGGCTTTAAGTGGCACAGGAGAAACTGAGGCACCCAATTACCAAACCTGCTTGAATACTTTTTCCTTGGAGTTTGGCTTCAGTCCATGGCATTCCCTCAGTAGTTGTGCATTTGAGGTTTTAGGTTGTTTTCCAAGCCAGTCTCTCTTCTCTCGGTCGGCAAAGCCTCATTTAATGATACAATGGGGCCTTTTAATAGGTTTTTTGTTTTGTTTTGTTTTTTTTTCCTGCAGTGGACTTCTGAATTGTAATTTTCATCACTCCTTTGTGTGTTACATCATACATGCTGGGCTGAATTCTCAGCATTCAGTGGAGTGTTCAGGTTTTCTACCAGCTGAGAATTTGTGCCAGCATTTTTGGCTTCAAAGTAAAACCTTTGGAAAGAAAGCACACTGGGTTTCTAATTGGTTGTGACATCCAGGACCTGCAAGTGGCTCAGGTCTTGCAAACGTGTGACAAAGGCCCAGCATGCGAGACCTGGCAATGGGCAGGAAGGTGAAATGCCATGATTTCTCTGTTTTGTTGTTAATTGTCTTTCATAGTGATGATGTATAGTGAATAAAAGGATGAGTTAAAAATGAATATTATGGGAAGTGATGCATTTGATTCTTACAAGATCACCTATGAGAAGGCATATGATGCTGCTGGGACATCATCAGGATTAGCGAGGCTGGAATGCTTCTGCATCTGCCTGGTCAGGCTGTAGTTTAATAAATATTGTATGAGCTGTCATACTTTGCTTGTTTAAACTGAGAAATCCCTGAAACGGCTGTGGATTGCAAGCATGTCTTGTATTTATTTCTCAGGCAGGAGCACAGCCGTATAGCATTACTAGCAATAATACATCTCTGCCTGTGCGAGGACAGGTTTCCTGTGATGTGCGAGGCAGAGGTGGTAAGAGTCAGTGGTAAAAACTGAAATTGGAGCTTGGTGAATTGTATTGGGAGAGGCAGTGCCTGAGATTTCTCAGAATTTAGGAGCCTATATATCTGACTGCAGCACACCTTATTTACAGCACCTTAATCTGCTTGCAGCAGACACAAATGGCTCAACATCCTGTCAAAAAATCCATCAGAAAATCAGTAGCTGACCAGTTGTGAACTTGTCAAAGTGACAAGTGGGCATGCTGACAGAGATGGCATTTGGGTTTTTCATTGAAAAAATGCTGTGGTGGACCATGGTAGATGACTCTCAAAAATGAAAAATATTGCTGTGAAAATGAAAAATGTGATCTGAATCTTTCTGACTTAGCATTTTTACTAGACTGTTATTTCTCTCTTTTTTTTTTTTTTTCTTTTAAAAATAAAATTCTTAGATACAGAAAGAGAAATCCATGCAGCACCCCATGTGAGTGAGAAGTTAACTCAGCTCTTCCGGAATAAAAGTGAGTTCACATTTCTGGCCACTCTGCAACAAAAGGCATCAACTTCTGGAGTTATATTGTCCATCCAAGAGTTAGAGCACAGGTAAGAGGAATTTGTTTGTCTTGCAGCAGCAACATGAAAGATACTGAGTGCTCAGTGGTCTGTTTGGACAATGTGTTGAAATGGTAGATGTAAAATCTAACATGCAAATGAGAGCCTTTCTTCATAGTTTGCAATTTGCTACTTTTTTCTAGTTCTTTTTTTGTTATAGGAGGAATTCATTATTTATGTATCCTGATCTGTAAAATAACTTAAACAGAAAGATCAAAGCCAATATAGTATAGATGCAATGCGCTTCGGAAGTTACAAACCTTGTAATACAATTTTCCTGACTAGTTTATTATATGTGCTTTGGAGTTTGCTTTTTCATAAAAGTTAAACTTTCATGTTTCTTGCTTTACTACGTTTTATAACATTATAAAAGAATACATTTTCTTTGAGATTTAGCAAGTAAGCTATTAAGCAATTAAGCTACTTGTGCTTCGATATAATACTGTCTATGTTTTCTTCCCAACATAAATACATTATATTCCTATTTCATGTGTTCTTTCCCCCCCCTATTTTTTTCTAGCTGTCAGTGTAAGAAGAAAAAGAGGTCTCTGATTATCTGGTTTAGTGGCAGACATCAGTTGGTTACAAAAAAAGGTGTACTTTATATTATGGTCCATAATACAATTCCAATGAGGTTTTGATGTTTCAAAGTCTGTGTTGCATCAGTCTCCTATTTGTAACTTTGTGAATGCTTTTTTAATAGTTTCTTAGGTCTTGGAGGACCTTTGTGTCTAGTCTGACACATAATACTACTGCTGATCTTTCCTGTTGTAATACAAGTAACGGGACATTCTTTGGTTGCTCCCATTACAAATCTAATACCAGTTATTCTGCAGCACTTTAATTGAAAAAATCCTATTGGTATTTGTTTTAATCATGTACATGATACTCAATTGTTAGCCCAATTTCTTCCCTTTTTGTTGAGAGAGTGTATGAAGAAGAAGGCAGTGGCTTCATTAGGACCAAATGTCAGTGATGCCTTTTGCCAGTGCAACAGCAGAGATCTCCAGACAAGGCTCCCCAGTTATGGGGAGGACTTTGCTATTTCCCTATTCTATACTTTTCTGTCACCTCTACTTTCTTATTGGTCTTTCTTTTATTTTATTCCTTTTTGCATTTTTCAGGCTGTTGTCTCAGACTAGAAGAGTATTGTTTTACACTACAGGGGGATCCCTCCCTCCATCTCTTCCCATTTTCTTTCTCTTACTCTGTCATTCCTTTTGCATTACTTTTCAATTCCTCCAAGCTTTCCAGGCTGTTGTAGCTCTTTGAAGTCATGGTTAACAGGATCAGTTTGCCATGTTAAGAGTTTGTTATTATTTATTTGAGAGAGAGGACATTGAGGACAGCCATTGAACAGAAAAATGCTGTCACATGCCTGCACTTAGCAAAATCCAAGGTCAAACTAGACAGGCAGTGATGATTATACAATGCAAGGCACATGGATTTTTAGATATGGCATCTACTGAATGCAGCTCCTCAAGTCCTCTATCTTGGCAGGCAGGGGCTTGTAGGGAGATATGCTATGCATGAGTAATCTTGGTTGAACAAAATACACTGCTGTTGTCCTCTCTGGCACTGAGGCTATCTATAATATTTAAAATGATGACATCTGCTTAAAAATA
This sequence comes from Aleadryas rufinucha, assembly GCA_013397815.1. NCBI lineage: Eukaryota > Metazoa > Chordata > Aves > Passeriformes > Aleadryas > Aleadryas rufinucha. The sequence continues at coordinate 291,403 of VZTH01009945.1, forward strand.
TATAGAGTTGAAGGACTGCCTGCTAGTTTCAGTTAAACCTTTGTAGCTCTGTGTAGTAACCAAGGAAGTTTCAGTCTCTGTAATTCCATGCAGGAATCAGAACAGGCACGTCTGGTATTGCTCTTAACTGCTGTTACTTCAGATGGATTACTGTGGGTATCCTTCTTTTTTGGACTCACTGTGTATCCCTTAAAGCTATTGCTTGTTTCTCAAGTTGCTACTCAGACCTTGGTAAGGATCGTGCTTTCAGACCCCCAGATCTGTGATGACAGAAATTAATAAAATGGATGACAATGGAGAAAGTACTTTTTAACATTGATGGGAAGTAGAGAACAAAGATTTGGGGCACTGCTGAAGGGGACCCTGCTTACATTAGATCAATGTAATAGCAGAACTTTCAGGTTGATAATTTTTGATGTTTCTGTAACAGCTCTGCTCACTCTATAGCTTTGCATAGAAACTGAAATGGGTGCAGACCCACGTCACAGGGGAAGCCTTTCATTAATTGTTGTTCTTACTAAGCTTTTGATCATTATCATGGTTCTGTTCTTGATGACATCCATTTTTTTGGTCAAGCTTTTGCAATTTCCCCTGTGTCTATGAAAACAGACACTGCAAAGAGAATGATAAAGAGCATCTTTATTTCATCATGAGTAAGATGTGTGGGAACAACTATAAGGGTACAATTGTTACTTAACCAGTATAGTTTTTGACTCTGGAAAAACCAAGAACTCTTCTCAGTTTCTTCTCTTTGCACAAAATAGGAGATATTATAGTTAAAGGCTTGCTTTTTTTAACTTATCAGCATACCAGAAGTGGCCAAGTTAAAAGTTCAACTTTCAGAACATATAGGAGGTTGACAACAACTGAAAAAAAGAAGCTGCGTTAGCTGTTGATACCAGAGTTCATATCTCTATGGGAAATGTCTTTTTTTGTTGTGCACAGATTTAATAGATGAGAAATAGGTGTTATTCCGAGCAACAAAAAGGTATGTGTATATATTCTGCCTTTTGATGTAGTGGAGATGATTGTCCTAAGGTAGTAATGCATAGAATGCCTGGTTTAGATTTCACTTCTCTAGTACGTTTTAGCAGGTTTTTATTTTCCAACAGAATGGAGCTCTTAAACTGAAGATAATAAAATAAGATTAATACAATTTTTATTGAAGTCAGTAATTTAGATATACTATTTTGTTATTCTAAATGGATTATTTTGTAGCCATTAGAGATTTGCTGTTAATTTATAACATCATTTGATGGACAGGATTTATATTGCAATGATGACAATGCATCTTTCTTAACATTTTGTTGAATCAGAATAATGATTGTAAAGACTTTGTTTTCATGCTTCAAATGTATTAAAGTAAATCTTGGAAAATGGAAATCTTAATTAATGCAGATAAATTCTAATTGGACAGTCTGATAGTTTGTGTAGACTGTGTATATAGTTATCTGGAATACAGTGGTAAATCTGAAGATTACAGTTTCTTTCTTAAATTAGAGATAAAAAATAATATAGTATGGACAGACATGTTACTTGGGTATGCAGAACGTGGAAACAATTTTCTTGATTGGAGAATTATGCTAGCCAATTCTTCCTAGATGAGCTTTGTGAGCTATTTAGCTCACAACCTTTGACTCTTTAGACCACCAAAACACTTAGAAAAGGCCATCAAGATATTTAAAATCCCCAACGAATTCCTTGATTTAATACAGTTTCACCTGAAGCTGTCTGCCTGCTCCTTACCTGCTCTGGCCTTGCGTGGTCCAGAGCCCAAGAACATAACGTAAGTCATATGGAATCAGCATTGCCTTTCAGCTGTTTAGTCTTTGGGTTTGAGATACGTTGATGGTTCTTCTCCGCCACTGGCCAAGATCAGCATCTGGAGAAATATGTCAAGGATGTCCAGGTACCCATATGTCATTCTTTCTGAAGAGTGTTTCATAATGGGAGATCTCACCATTATAGTACAAAGGACTGAGTCATAAGATGATTGTTTTGAAGATTTTCTGGCAGGAAGTATTAAAAACTTAGATTTTTTTTTTTTCATAAATTTTTCCTTTTTTTTTTTTAATATGCTTGTAACCTGTGTCTAGGACCTGAACTTCAGAACTTTACGCCACGCCAAATATTTGGAAACCTATAAGCTGATCATACTGCTATAGTGAAATGGATTTACTGAGTCCAAAATCTGCTCCTTCACTGTGTAGCAGCAAACTGTGTTGATATGAATATTCAGGGAGATTCTGATAAATGTGTCAGGCTCATAGTGGAAGACTTGTATTCTTTGCAGGTCAGTTTTGGGTGGGGAGGTAGAGTAGGCATGGGACTCTAGTCCATTGTTAGATACTTCCCCCCAGGTGTCACTGTGAACGACTCCTGAGGCTGTTGAGGAGTAGATAGAAAGCTGTATGTTCACAAATAACAGTTGGAAGGCTACCAGGCCATTCTATGTTTAATTAAAAACACAAAGGGGTAATAAGCTAGTTAAATTACTCACTGAAACCTAGCTGATGAAAAGAAGCCTCTGCAAGTGACTTCTGACCCTAGCTGTAAACCTGAAAAATTGGATTTACTCCCTGCTATGTTTTAGATTATTCTCTGCAAGATGGGCATACGCATATTGGATTCCAAGATGCCTAGGATTCAGAAAGGGAAGGAAAAACTCTGCAGATGTATCCATCAACCTTTTTCTTTTAGGGTAAAGGGCACGTCTTTATGAATATTTATATGTTGAATTGCTAAACTGGAAAGCTGTAAAGAGAATATAAAGATTGAGCCTTACTTCCCACCTCTCTGAATGAGGTGATGTGAAACATGTGAGGCATCTACACATTTTTTTCCTTCTCAAAAGGTCTTTAGAGATGCAAATGCAAATATAATTGTCCTCACCTGCTTCTGTTCTTGGGGTTAAAGTACGCAAAAGAGTAAACTGAAGAACTGTTACATAAATCTTCCACTGATTTAAGCATTGTGAGAGAGGAGTTACTACTGGAGGAGTTACCTTCCATCCTGTGGCTTCCTGCTGAGAGCAGGTGTTTTATGTACACTAGGCTGACAGTTGTTGTCTCTCTGAAGCATTAACATGCTGCTCATAACCAGCTGTTGAAACACATTCATTGGACCACGTTGGCAATTGGAGGAGAATGGCTGACAGTTTGAAACTCTTTAAACCTGAATTTGGACAGTGCAGAAATGTTATGGTCAGCCAGGAGCAGGATGTGTGGGTCCCCCAGGAGTCTGCTCCGACATGCTGAACTATTCTGTTTGATTGTTTTATGACACTCTGATACAGGCAAAGAACCAGAATGTCTTAAACTTACACTAAATGCAACTTTCTGAAAACTGTCTGCTGAATTTGGGCTGCTTGTTAAGAATGTAACTCCCCTAGTTAATAAGCAACATGTTATTAACGTTCATTTGCGTGGTTGATGGTAGTCTAGGTGATGTGTCTGGTTTTTTGGGTTTTGTTTGCAGTTTTGTAACGATGCCTGTGTGCTTTCTTTGCTCCAGGCACTGTCGCCAGAAAGGAAGGGGGCTGGCAGCGTCTTCCCTGGTGGTTGCTGGCTGTGGAAAGCTGCCAGAGCTCATGGCAGTGTGGCAGGGAAGGTGGAGGCTGCCTGGGACTGAGGGCATATGGATGGAGCAGACATGTACTGGGCCTTGAGAGAGGGCAAAGGAGAAGTTTGCTTTTTTTTTTCCTGAGAATCTAGGAGAAATGTGTTTGTTGTCTGTTACCCGGTGTGCAACAAGTCAATAATTACACACTTGAGAGAGACATCAGTTATTTATTTCAGATCTGCACAAGCCTGGGCGCTCGGTGGTTTCACACAAACCAAGCACACCAACAGGACTTTCCACACTGTTATTTAGACACAGAAGTTCAGAGTTGGTAACTTTCCAAGTACAGCCCCTCTGCTATGATTGGTTAATAATTTCCATACAAGTTATGTAATCACAGCTAACTTCTGTGCATGCCCAAAGGAAGAGTCCTCACCTGGGCAAGGGGTTGTTTTGACCTATAGGTCTGGGTTTTTTATGTTATAATGGAGATAGATAGTTCAGCTAAGGGATGCATAGACCTTGAGTTTTTTGCCAAGTTGGCAGTGTATAAATAGACATACAAGAACATATAGATTCACTACATCCTTATAGTTTATTAGTTCCAGGATGCTCTTCACTAAGGGATGGTAACTGTTCCACTGACTAAGTGGCCTTTCTTGCTGATTAGAAAGGTCTTAATTAGCCAACTTAAAAGTATCTAAAGAATACTGATCAGTCCAGACCTAAGATGATTTTGGCATATTCCACATTTTGCAACATGTGGAATTTGTCATAATGTGAGAAATCACTGAAAAGCTGCTGAATTTGAGAGAGATTAGAGAGAAGAACCTTTCTTCTAAGGACACCGCAATTAGGGTAATTTGTTTTCAAATACTGTAGTTTTACTCAGGTGGCAGACCTCATTAGTTTAAAAAGCTCTTACCCTCTTGTTTTATTAAAATCTGGTATTTGGAGACTCTGGATTTGGGGATCCCCTGGGCTGAACTGTTGCTGCAGCGATGAGCATGAGGGAGGGTGGGACTGGACAGGGCTGTGCTGTGGTTACAGCTCTGCTGGGGGCTGTCTGGTCACATTGGCAGCTCTAGGCTGCTGCATACCCACAAAGATCCCTAGGCTAATGCCAGCTCAGAGTCCTAGGTTAGCCTTAAAAAGTAGCCAGCCCCCATTCAGAAAGTCCTCAGATACCAACCAATGCTTTGTGGACTGCAAATGGCCCACTGGGGAAACAAACCTTTGGCCAAGGGTTGTGGGTGATGAGCCCTGCAAGGACAACTGCAGGATAGAACTGCAGGATGTGAGTGTGAGTGTAGGAGGTGACACCCTTTTGGAGTGGTGATATGTAAAGGAATGAAGATTTTCTTTTGTCAGGTTACTTTTCAGTAAAGTTAAGACAGTGTTTAGTGTGAGCGTGGTTTTTCTACTGTTTTTGTGTGGGTTTCTTGGGGTTTTTTTTTGAGGTGCATTTAAGGAGTCATAATTTCACCTTACTCCAGGTGATACTCTTTTCTGTCCTGCTGGCTGTGCTAGCTCTGAAGCCTGCTAAGATGCTGTGCTATTTTTAGGTGCAGTGTGGTACTTCCTACTTGGTTTATTAGGACTAGGAGAGAAACCAGGCTTTTTTTCAGATAGTAGGCAGGTTGCAGCCACGGTGAAGGTAGATTTTTAGACATATGAAATGGAAACAAAAATGCTAAAGGTCAATCTTTACAACACATGCCATGGAAATATGTAGCTGCTTTGTACCAGCTCTGACTCCGGCTCTCTTTTACCTAGCAGGGAGATGTTGGGGTTACTTTTTCTTTATATGATCAAAGCAAATTTGTATTAGGATGACCTTTGCCTAGTTGCAGGTACACAAACATCATAAATGCTTAATGCCTTGTAGCTTGCATGCCTGGGTGCCATGTAGAAGATGTGTAGAACAAAAGACAAAATGGTAATAAATATTCCATACTAACAGAAGGTGTCCGTTGTGGGAATGTTTATTGTTAAATGTTTTAAGCTAGGCTGGTAGAACACAATTACTGTTGTCCTCAGAGTGGTCTGAATAGAAAAATAAAGTCATTTAATTGACTGGATTTAGTTCCTTTTGCTTGAAATGAAAGGATAGAAATGTTTGGAAGAATTTTATTTAGGTGGCCAGTAGCCCAGTGATGTTGAACTTTCAGGCTTTTACTTGAGGGGTTTGAAAATGTTTAGTATTACATTTTGGCTATATTGGATTTGCTTGCACAGAAGGAATACTTTTGGAACAGAGTAGGTGATGCAATATACGGGATTTGGCTTTTGTGTCTCCCTTTGTCTACAACTTTCTAAAGTTAATCTGATTTTTCAGCAAGATATTTCATTGTCACAGGTGATCCTTCTATTCACAACACCTTTTATGCTACCTGATGTCAGTCTGACTTTGGTGATATCAGTGTGTAATCTCTGCCACAGTAGTGAGTCTTTAATGCCGCATAAGCGATGATTTGCCATGTATGGTTTTGCTGTGCAGCTTCTGGGTCCGTCTTTATTTAAACCAGCTGTAAAAAGTGGCTTTGGATAGTTTGTAAGTATGGATGTTAAGGAAACATTCCTGTCTTACCATCCAGGGCCACTCTGGCAGTCACAGTCAAGCCGCATGAGACTTTCCACTGCACCAAATGTGTTCCTCTAGATGCACATGCAGTGGAGGAGTAGATCTGTGCACTTGAGCGTTTTAAGAGCATTTCTTCAAAATTCAGTGTTTCACAATGCTTAATGCTTCAGAGCTTGGGATCTTGCCTTGTCACTTTATAGTAACTAGGGTACAAGAACAGGGCCTGTGGAAGCGACTGAAATATTTGTCTTGACAGCTGTAACTTGTTTTAGTTTTGCACCCGCACAGAACTGTGGTGACAACTGCACAGTGAGTGTTTCCTTTCGTTTGAAGAGATGTATCTTTTCTTTCAGAGGCACTGCTTTTTCTCACCATGGCTTCATCACTGACGGGGGCAGTGCCTTGGGCAGACGCCTGCCAGCTTATCTGCATCACAGTGCCCAGTGCCTGCTCCTGGCCTGATTTGCTTTGCACTGAGGACTGCTAAAACAAGACCTCAGTTACTTTCATGTCGCTGTCCAGGCTGAGCCGCTTGGCAGCACACCCAACACAGTGTGTCCCACTGTGCACACAGGCTCACTTGGTGGTAAGGAACAGCAAAAGGCCAGAGGAGTAATGGCCTGTGATTCATCATAGAATCCCTGTAGATTGAAAATCTGAAATCTCTGTGATAATGGATGCAGATTTGTTGCCTGTCTCTAAATACAGCAAGAAGTGTTTCTGCAAAGATGCTAAAGCACAGTCTTGCCTGAAGCCATTTTTATCATGAAATAGCACAATGCTATTGTGAAATGAAAAAGCTCTGTGCATAAACAAGTCCAAATAGACTGATTTGTGCAGAAGCTTGCTGAATTTATAATTTATAGCTGATGACATCAAAATGACTAATCTCTGGACTTTTCCTGAATTTGCATTGTTATTAAGAAAAATTAAAAGTTGTGCCTTGGCCAGACTCACAGATATTTTCCAGAAGTTTCTGTGCAGCAACAGTCTGATTTTTATGGCAGTGATTTTTTTCCCCCCAGCATTTGGGAGGCAATGTTGATATCCAAAATGCAGAGGACATTCCTCTGCCTGTTTTAAGCTGTGTGACCCGCCCTGGACAGGGTGTATTTTGATCTCTATCCATGGANGGCCCAACATCGTCGTGTTGCTGTGGCGTGTGCAAGGTGAATGGGGCTTCCATTCTTGAGCTCCTGTGGTTTTGTGACCTTCTCCCGTACAATGTTAAGCAGATGCACAATGTTTTGACTAGATGGCAACCCCAAGTTTGTACATATTTGCAAGGATGCCATCTGTGCCTGCTGCTTTGCCCTGGGACATCTGTTCAGTAGCTCTAAGAGCATCTGCTATAAGTGCTGGTGCTGCTCCTTGAAAGAGGCTGTGGGGCTTCATTTGGCACTTGATCAAGGATGACGGAAGTTGTAAAGTCAGAATGATAACTCTGCTTTATTTATGTTTGAATGTGATAAGGAGGAAGGTTGCCAGAATTGAATGCAAAAAGTAGTTCTGCTTTAGTTCTTAGAGCTCTTATAGGAGCATTTAATCTGCTTACCTGATTGTGCTACTGTCTTCATTGTGGGATATTTTAGTGTTTGGTGATAGGTGTTGAGTTGGTAAAGATCAGGAGGTAAAGTGCTGTGTACCCTAAGGATATTCTGGAGGACACCTATCCCACAGTTCTTCTTGGGGCCCTGTCTTGGGATCCATAGTCTGTGAGCTGTCCTTCCTTTGGCCACTTGCATAATCTGACAGCAGTAAAATCTTTGAATGGAACATGGTGATGTTTGCCACAGGGATAAGATAATTTCTGTGGGTTGAGATGAAGAATAGTTGAATATCTTTCTTTGATGCAGATGGTGGATTAAGCCAACCCACCTTATAGAAACACTTTGCCTTTTCTGCTTCAGGTGTCGTACATGTTCTTATTTAATGTTGATAGTGACTTTTCCAATTTTTTTGGTCATTACATCCACAGCAGGTGTTTCCAACTGAAAGTATACTTTTAGGAGCCTTTCTCTCCTGATCTGAAGTGAAATGAGCAGTTGAATGTACGATTTAGTCACTGTAGTGGTGACTAAAAGAAAGGGGGAAGAAAAAAGTCATTAAACCTAACTGTGTCAAGCTTTATCCTCTACTAACAATATTTGTGTGTGAGGTACGTAGGGGTTGCAAAAACTGTTAGAATTGTAAAACATCTTGAGTCAATTGTGGAATAATACTTCCCTTCTGTGAAGCACATTGCATGACCTTAAAATATCTCAACTTTTTTTGATGTGCATAAAATCAGTCTGAATTTAGCAATGTTTTTCTCTTATACATTGGGATTTGAATGAGAGACTGCAGATAGAACTATAAAAAGCATTTGAATTCTATAATTGTACAAAAGAAGCCAGCAGTAATTTACATGCTTAGCAAATAGGGAAATTCTACTAGTGGGAGAATTTCAGCCAAGGTCAAATTGTATTGCTGTTCCATAAAAAACAAGCTTTCTTAATACATGTGTTCTGAGAACTTCATCTGTCAAAATACATGTTAACTTCTGATCATGCCTTATTTAAAATATATGAAAGTATAAACTGTTGCTGAAAAAATAACAAATAAAACAAGAAACTACCACTCAGTGCTAGGAAGTTGACAAGGAAATTACTGTCTTGCACCTTTCTTCCTTGAAAAAGGTCTGGAGAAGGGTATCAGGGCCCTAACTGTAGGACAAGCTGACACAGACTTCATGTAGACGTGATGCAGAATCAGAGACTGTCACAACACTCAGGGATCTCTCTTGGGCTTTTGGTATGGATCTCATGGCAGCATTGAAAGTTCACACCGAATGATGATAAATATATTCAGATGGTCCCAGATGTTGCAATCTTTTCAGGAACCTTGATTCATTCTAATCCTATGTTTTCTTTTCGTTCCTAACAAAATATTGCAAAGTACCTTTAAAACACCTGTTAGAGATCAGTTCATTTTCCTGCCTCTTGTATGGTAGCTTTTATTAACTTCCCCCCTCCCCATTTTTACCTGTTGTTTAATCATAGATAAAAACTTATGCAATGGCATTTGAAATTGAAGATGAGATAGTGATTTAAAAAAAAACCCAAACATTTATTTTCTCTGGCTTTACTAATGATTTTCTCACTGGTTGATGATTTCATGTCTGAGTTTGTTTTCCCTCTCGTTTGTCTTCCATTCCCCAATTTGCAGATTAGAACTCCGAAACAGAGCAGGTGCACTTATTTCCAAGAGTGAATGGCCTTTGTGTCATTGCTTTGGGAGAGGCTTCTTTCCCCCAGAGTTTAGTGGAAGGAGGAAAGAAAAGGTGTTTGCTACTGAGAAAGCTGTTTGGACATGACTTATATTCTGGTAGAGAAAAGACAACTTCTGAACTGAGAACATCATGAAGTGTGTGTGTAATCAAGGTCTCAGTGCGAATTTCTGCATCTTAAAAAAATAAAAGCAATGCAAGAGTGTTGGTTTACATTGCCTTGTGTTTTTTAAATAGTTGAGAGAGAGAGAGTGATGTGTTGGGGTAACCCAGCTAGTTTCTGATGTTGGGATTTTGTTGACTGGTGTTTACTGATGTTTGTCTGATTGTAACTGTTTGTGATTTGCACTTGTTGAAGGGTGGTGAAGAACAGGTGCAGAATTTGTCTGCTGTCACCCTCCTTTCCTGCCACTGAAGAGGTAAAACATGGTGTTTAATACAGTCCTGTGGCACTTACTGCATTAGGTGCACATATATAAAAATGTTAGCAGTGGCTATTACATGAAATTTTAAGTAATCTGTTCTGTACTATATAAATTAGTCAGGAGATTGACAACAAGCTCGATGCCTAAGCAACAGGCTCTTCTCAGTCCTGAGGTAACTACTGACACTAAAGCTTGCCAGGTGAGAAGCTTTGCAATTCCCTATGCTGTACAAATAACAGAGCACAGATGTGATTAAGTGCAGTATCTGACTGACTTTTCCAGGGCTGCACTATTGCCTTTACATTAACAAAGAAATCATTGTGTGGTGAATGATTAGCTCTGTGGCTATTGGAGAGATTATGAAGAATGACCTCAGGAAGCAATTTGCTTCCTGCAACAGGAGATTGTCTTGTTTTTGGGCTCTTAAGCCTCTGTGATCAACCGTGTGTGTGTGTGTGTGTGTGTGTGTGTGTATAGATATATGTATATACACACAAATACTTTGTGTGTGAGGTACTAGAATGTTATGTACCTCTCTCTCAATTTTTTTTTTTAAAGTTTTCTGTCTCACTTCCTTTTGTGCTGTGACAGCAGATGGAAATTACAAAATGTTTAAGTATGACATCACTGACAGTACTTTTCCTAGTGCTTTTCTGGCTTGGGAATACCAGCAGCAGTATCTTCTGGATATTGACTATATTGTTACTGAGCATCAAAATAAAGTAATAAATCTTCTCCAGATTTAATGTGAATGTAATTTAGGTATTTTAATGGGTGTTGGCTGTAATTAGTCAACATTCTGCTCTACTGTTTAGAAAACCCCTCTTTCACTGCCCTCCTTCTGCCATTTTGTGCATGAAACAGGCCAGTTCCTTCACAACAGCAGCCTGATTTTTTTTTCCTCTGTACTGCATGTATTTTATTTGTACCTATGCCTACTGTGTTTTCATTCAGTGTTGGTTTTGCCTTTACCTCCTTGTGTTTTTCACTCTGTCGCTTGAGTCTTTGATTCATATGATCCAATAATGCTTTTATGCTGCATGAAAAATATGATGACAAGGCATTGGCAGGATGGAGGAGGGCTTGAATTTCACTTTCGGTGAAGACTTATTGTCTTTGTGTTCCCCCTCCCAGCCTGTTGTGATCTCTTGCACATGTTTCCAGCTAGTGTTTTATCTTGTAAGTTTCCTCCCAAGGAACTCTGTTTTTTGGTTATGTTCAAAAACTTTGACTTCATTGGTAAGATCTAACCTTGAAAAAATGCACAGCCCCCATGTAATGCTTGTGCACACAGGCTATTAGGGCCTGTGTACTGCCAAGCAGTGTAAAATGCTTATGGGAAAATGAAAATTGGCACTCCAGTATTTATTGGTTTGTGATGCATTTACTTTTTGGAATTGGATTTCATTACTGCAATTTTTCCCACCCTACCCCAAATCAGCACCTATCTTTCAAATGCCATGTTAAATCGGTGTTGGCCAATAGGGGAAAATGTAACACTGTGGAGGTAGATGGGGCAAAGGACTGTCTGGACAATCTAACATCTTCACTTTCTTGTAGAGCTATTTCTACTATAAAAGGAGGTTTGCATCACCCTGTTTCTACATACACAGCTTCATTTTGGCAGGAAAAAGATTCAGTATGATGCAAATACTTGGTGAGGTGCAAGAGAAGACTTCACTACTTACACTGTCACTGTGCCCTGGAAGGGCTAAATTCATCCTAGAGAAGGAATTGGCTCCCCCCACACCCCTGTGAGGCTAGTTAATAGCCACACTTCGTTAGCTCTCCTGTGAGTCTTACAGCTGTATGAAGGTTTTGATTGTTGGATGGTTTATTCCAGATGTGGAGACACCTAATCCACCCAGGAGGTTTTGTCCTTCCCTTGTAAAGCGGAACGATCACGGCAGTAACAATAAAAGTCAGAAAATGAGTTAAGCACAATTGCATGTAGGGGAGTCCTAAAAATAAACAGTTGTGGTTTTTTAACTGGATTTGCAAGTAGTAAATACAAATTTAATGATTACCTGGTGGTTTCTTACCTTAATGACTTTTTATTTGTTTGTGGTAGTGATATATGTACTGTTCTTTATTTTTCAATTTCTTAAAAAGCCTGCAGCCATACAAAATATTTTGGTGAAAAGAATAAGGCTTGGTTTCTTGTAGTTGCACCTGTTCTGCGGGTGAAAAGAGGACTTCAGTTTCCTGGGCTAACAAGTGGTACTTTGAACTGTTTTCATGTAATTAGTATTGCTGGTTTTGTACTGCTCTGATGTGTAGCCTTGTCTCTCTACTTCTTTTAAAAAAATTAATTAGTAGCTAATCCATACTGAGTAACCTCTTTAGATTGTGGTGTTTGCTTAAAGAAGTCTATCAATTAAGAAGAAAGTGACAGAGACAATAATTATATCCAAAAGTGGAACTGATTCTTCTTCATGTTTCCAATACAGCTATTTTGAACTGGAGAGCAGTGGCCTGCGGGATGAGATCAGGTATCACTACAGGTTTAATGGGAAGACAAGAACAGAGGTGTTCCCGTACCGCCTGGCAGATGGGCAGTGGCATAAGATTGCTGTGTCACTTAGTGCATCCCATCTTCTGCTCCACGTGGACTGCAACAGGTAAGAAAATATGTTCTGTAATTTATATTTCTTTAGAAAATAATCTCTACTTACACACAGGAATAAAATTGGAAAAGGAGATTTTTTTTTTCCCCCTATAAATACCTCATTCAAGAAGCACACTAAACTGCCATGGGATAAGAAAAGGAAAACAAAGCATTAAAATGGAACAATTCATTGTGATTATGAATAAATGTGGAAAAGGTTGATTGCTGACTGGGGAGTATTAAATGCGTCTCTGTAGTTCAGGCAGTAGCTTATGTTATGTTTGCCAGTGATTGCATTTAAGTGGGATGGATGGGTGTGCAGTCTGTTCTGTTGTGAACTGCTTCATTCAGCATACCTGAGAACTTGAAGAACAGATGCATTTTAATTTTATTTTACATAATCAGACAATGCACTTTTACTGGTTTTTTTTCCTGCGTGCTGCCCCATTGGAAACTTCTGAGAAACCTGGAAGCTTCTTTTTGCATGTCTGGAACCAGTACTTCTTATTTTCTGCAGGGTATTCTGTCTGTCTTTTCCATTAGAAGTTATGAAGACTCTGAGGTGGCATATTGCCAGGATTTCAAGGAATGAAAACCAGGAAACCTAGAATCTCTCTTGCCTTGGGACTTGATCTCACAATGTATTGTAGACTTCAGACTTAGTGGCTGATGAGGAAATTCAGAGAGCTTGAAATCGGGACTTTCAAAATAGTCTTTATGAATGAGGAAAACAAACCATTACTTTTGTACCTTATTGCACCGAAATGAATGAAAAAAATATCCTTCACATTCAGTGAGAGGATCAGCATATGCATTTTGGTGTCATGGCACTTAAATGGATTGGGTGGTGATAGCAGATATTTTTTGTGAAGTCTTCATTTTGTTCAGACAGGCAGAACTAACATCTAACTTTAGTTAGATGAGTATTATGGGAGTATGCAGTTATTGGAACGTTTGAAAAAGTTTAAATTTTGACCCAAGTAATTATGAGATACTGTTTTGAGAGGAATGTTACAACCATTTTCTGCAACTCCATTAACTACTGAAAAATCTAATCTGAAGGAATGTTGCTTATTGGACCTTATTTTGACCTTAGAAGCAATTAAATGCTTAGAGTAATTTTAATTTCATTGAGGCATGAAATCTACAGTTTGCAAAGATTGTCTTAATTTCAGTAATTTGATTTATTTATCTTCCCGCTATTTATCTGTTACACTATTTTTTTGCTTTCAACAGAATGCTTTTTTCTTTGTTTATTGACATACTGGGTTTTGGGACAGGTTCTTCATTATCTACTTTGATTTTTTTTTTTTATGAACAGAAAATGTGTTCTAGGAAGACCCTTTTTAGTAGATTGTTTAGCTAGCTGCTTTCTTGCACAGAGTGTAAATTGAAGACAACACAAAATGACTGCCTGGTGCAGAGTTCTATCCAGGGACAGGAGAACTGCACGGAGTCATGGCTGTGACCTGATTTTCTTTACAGTAACAGGCAGAAATAGATAAATACAGTTATGGAATGAGCTGTGCTGTCATATGAGGTGACAAATATGTACAGCCATCTCTGTCAGGTAGCCCTAAACAGGGCTGATCCATCTAACTGTGTCCCTTAAGGTGGTACATCTTAAGCTTGCTTCCAGCATAGATCCATACCGAGATGTCTCTATTTGGCTGTGTGTTTGTGGTGTTTTATGACAACTCCTGTGGAAAAGTAATGGAAATAGTTCTGAAAACGTGGCTTGAGGACAGATCTTAGTAGAAGTTTAAATGAGAGGGGAAAAAAATCCAGGAAGTCTCTTTAAGTTCCTGGGTCAGCTGTAGCATCACTGTTCAATTGATTAGAGAATTTTGTGATTGTTGGTGTTAGTTTGATTATATCTTAACCCTTTATATTTTTGCACTCAGAAAAGGAGTCAACCTCTTGTTCATCTTGGCATTTTCTTATGACAATGCAATAAATTTCAAAGCTGTGAAAATGAAGAGCAAGTCCATGAGGGGTACTTCTGAGCACTACTGACAACCCTAAGCCTTCTTCATGTTAGTGTTAGGGAAGCTGCAGCTGGAAGTGTGAACAGAGTCCAGCGTGAAGAGCTGTGGATTCTATGTGTAAATGTCACCATTTCAGACTGGTGTGGTGTCTGGCTCTCGGCAGAGTGCAGGACGCCCAGTGAGAAGTGATGCTTCTGCAGACTTGAATGAACAAGAGGAAACCCCACCTCCTGCAGAGGTTTGGTGTCAGAACAAGAATTTAGCTTCCTGTGTACCTATGTCTAGTTAAAGAAGTTCTCAGCTTTTTGTTTACTGTTTTTTCCAGCAAAACAAAACGGGAAAAGAAAAGAAAATGACTGCCAAAATTAATCCCTTGAATTTCTACTGTATTCCTTTAGGGGTTTGCAACATTGCTTCCTTACAGACGTCACTGAATTTGCATAAATGCATTACTTCTTTTGTTTAGGGCTCTGGTAATGTGCTATATATTTGGAAGGCTATTGTGAGCAAGCTATTTGTTAATGCAGTGTTATTAAAGTTAATCTGTACCTGAGAGTGCATTGCAAGTGTTTGCATTGGGAAAAATATCCAGTCACAACCTAGTTTTGCTACAGGATTCATACTGTGATACTCAAAGCTTATCTCTGGCCTCCCAAAACTGCAGTTGATCAGAAAACATTGGAGACAAAGCTTTTAATTTGTAAACAGATAGTCAAATCTACTTTTACTCTTCCCAGCCCTATTGCCCACATTACTCTGATTTGTAAAATTGCTTTGACATTTGTACTTGATTATCTTTTGGATTCAGTTCAAAGTCAGCTTTGTTCTTCAGACCTGGATAGGCTAGGGAAAAATACTTGAGAACTAGCAAAAACCTGTAGTGCTTTAAAGCGTCACCTTTAAAACAGTGCAATTGCCTCTTTTCTAATGAGATCTCATATGGAGGGGGAAGCATATGTATCAAAGGGGGTTTATTTGCCCAAGTACATGTCCTTTTGAAATCAGCTCATGCTGCTCTTACTTGATCCTTTTAGTGCTCCTTCAAGAGCAAGGAGTGGGAATTGTAGCTGAGTTTGATGTTACAGCTTGGAGCTGCTGACTCAGGAATCATAGAATGATTTGGGTTGGAAGGGACCTTAAAAGTGATCTCATTCCAATCCCCTGCCATGGGCAGGGACCCCTTCCACTATCCCAGCTTTTTCAAAGCCTCACCCAGCCTGGCCTTGAACACTTCCAGGGGTGGGGCAGCCACAGCTTCTCTGGGCAACCTGTTCTGGGGCCTCACCTCCCTCACAGTGAAGAATTTCTTCCTAATATCTAATCTAAACCCACCCCTCTTCGATTTGAAGCCATTTTCCCTTGTCCTATCACTTTGTTTCCTTGTCCAGAGTCCCTCTCCAGCTCTCTTGTGGCCCCTTTAGGTACTGGAAGGTGCTAGAAGGTCATCCTAGAGCCTTTTCAAGCCTGAACAGCCCCAAATTTTTCAGCCTATCTTCATGGGAGAGAAGAAAAATACTTTGAAGTCCAGACTGAAAACCTGTTGAGTGTCACTGGACTCTCCTCACTGACGTGAAGAGCTTTTGTGCTGGGCCTAGACAGTAACCTCTAGCCAGGAATGTGTCTCAGAAAAAACTGACATAAGAAGCCATGGGTGCCCTTGCTAACATGCTTTTAACATTCTAGTAAGGTTCTGAAAGCTTAGAAAAATGAAAAGACTGCATTAATTATAAATGTACTGCTGATGCACAAGGAAAACCTGTGCTCAAAGTAACATGGAAATTAACTTCCCTGCTCTTGGTAGGGTCTGTGCCACCCTGTTCTAGGCAAAAAGGGGTTGTTAGGGATTTTCTGGTGAATGTTTAGATTCAGCTAGAGCAACTATGTCATTGTCCTTAAATAACCAGTGGTACTAATAGATATTTATATGTATGTATGTATGATCAAATAAACTCTGCCATGCATCTTCCCAGATTGGGCCTCTGTTCATACCTGTGCTGTTGGGAGACTTGCAACCCCAAGAGGCTGTCAAGTCCTACAAGATCTGATGTTTGTCTTCTCTGGGAATTAGTTTCAGTTGTAGAATCTGTATTGTTTCCCATGGCACCTGACTGTCCACTGGGATGCTTGTCCCCTGTGACAGTAACAGCACAGAAATATGTTGCATTTAATGGTGTTGAGAAGAGTGAGGGAATAGCATGGAGCCTACAATTTATGAGGTGGCAGGTACTGTATCAAGATGTATTTATTGACAATTTATTTGCAAAATAGAAATTCCAAGTTGTTCACAGTGTATCTTATTAATCTAGAGAGATAAGCCTGAAAGGTGTTTTATTTTTTTATTGTTTTATTTATCATCAACCACAGGTGCTCACCTATTAAGACAGTATCCATATTCCTTTACTTGAACTCTGTCTGTGGGCATGGAAGGGAGAAAGGTGCTTTGGTGAAAAAATTAATGTTCTTCAGTGAAAATCTGTGCTGGAGTGCCTTTTGCTGTGAATACAGCCTGTGGTTTTGATGGATACTCTTAGCTGTTTGATGGAGGGGGTTGGTAAGAGCATAAGAGAATAGATTATAAAACTGGAGCAGGCTTGGAAGTAGTCTCCAACTGAAAAAACATGTTGTCTGCTTCTTTTATGTTAGAACAGCGCATTAGGGAATAAAAAATGCATGAGCAGTGAGAACTTTTTAATTGGAAAAATAAATAAATTAAAGTAACATCCTCCAAATATGGGAATCCAAGACCTCTGAGTTCTTATAAATAAGATATTCTGTCTGCCAACCTGAGGTTTTCAACTGATCTAAACAAAGTTCTATGACTTTAATTAAAGTGTAATAAATTTAAAGAAGGTTAAGGGATGCATTTAAAAGAGGGATATGCTGCTTTAGTTACTGTAAAACACTTTCTCTTGAGAGGGAAAATGGCGTGGTGGCAGTGCTATGCAGCTAGGTAATTTAGTCTCGCTATTCGAGTATGAGTTTGTGACCCAGATTGCTTCTCTGCTCTCCAAGCTGCAGCAGAAGCTGTCAGAGAAACGGCTGCTTGGGTAGAGTGGTGTAATTGTGCATCATGGGTGCGCCTAACTTCAGCTCCGTGGTATTGTGGACTGGAAGTTAATTTTCACCTATGAGTTTTTCCTTTTGTTTGGCAGAAAGGCTGTAAACTGTTCAGCATAAGAGAGGTCTCCAGATGGCATTACACATCAGCTGCCCTCAGTCTCTGTCCTTACAGTTACTGCAGTTAACTGCAAGGAAATGTTGAGACATTCAGCATTATTTTCATTTTAAAGAAGCTGTTAAAGAGCCAAGGTTTTCCACTGAATAGCTAATGCATCAGCAGAACGGTACTATGGGTGTGACCAAAGACTGAATGGTATATTTTAATCCAGTCCCCAATTACGATAAAAATTTATTTTTTTATCATAAAAAGTCATTTGAACTCCTTTGTATACTGCATTGAGAGAATTGTGAGGATGCATGAGTATTTAGGAAAGTGCTGAAAAAGTGCTACAGAAAAAAATGGTAACAGTCCATATCTGTGCCTGCCTTAGACCCTTTGACCAACCCTAGAAGGCAAGCAATCACTTGTACAGGTACCTGGGCACTGAGCTTCTGCAGAGAGACCTCACAAAGCTCCTGCTCAGTATGGAATCTGCACCTGCTTTGAGCTCCTTTCAGGAGCTGATCCAGGTGCTGCTGATGTCAGTAGAAGAGGAGCAGAAGTCATTCTCTAGGAATTTTGATTAAGGGTCTTCCATAGGAGCTTGGGGCAGAGTTTTAGGGACCTGTGGATCCAGAGTTGGTACCTGCAAAGCCCAACTACTGCTGAATATAGTCTCAACAATGGTTTTGGTTTTTCTGTTTGTTTCCCCCTCTCCCCCAAGTCAGAACTGGGGACTTGTGGTGCTTTCTGGTGAATTGTAAATGTTGGTAGACAGGTTGATGGCTTCAATAGGACAGGAATATTGTGTTATGCTTTACTATTAGCATCTTGCATTCCTTGTATTCCTTGCTCTGGATGTGTCAGAGAGAGAGGATGGATAGTGGTAGAGGGAATGATCTTAAATCAAGACTGGCAGGCCTCAGATGATGTAGTAATTTCCTGAAGTGTGTGACTAGGTGTATTATCAAATTCTCAAGTATTTGTACGTTGGTCCAATACGCATATAGACATTTTTTAACATTAAAAGAAATAAACCCTTAAATTGGTGTGGTTAGTTAAAAGAGCAGTCTCTGAAAATTTAGCTTCCATAGTTTGAAATGTATCTGGATATGTTTCTATTATTTTTTTCAGGAGATGTCTCCTGTTACTTGGCTCTATTTTCTTTTTATTTTTTAGTGTGGGGGTCATATGGACAGAGAGGTGATCATAGTAATTTAAGAGTCAACCAGATAAAGCAAATGTTTTGAGCTTTTTCCTTTCATATTGTAAAAACAATTATTTTGCTCCAGCCAGGCAGATTAACTGAGATCTAAGAAATAAATGAACTCTTGCATTTGAAGTGGTTAGCTAAACTCTGGAGTTTAGAACTACAAGTCACATAGGATAATACTGGAGCTGAACTGAGAAAATGATCACATAATTCTAGTTAAATACTTTTGTAGAAACATTAGATCTTTGCCAGAGAGTAGGTGAGAACCCCTCTGAACTATTCAATAGCAGACTTGAGATCTGAGTCTCCATGTAGCAAATAGTACGGAGCCTTTCCACAGGATCTGAAACCTCCTGGCTGTGGTGGGGCATGAGAGGGCGATTGAGCAAACAGGGCTGAGACTGTTGAGATCTGTGAATCCAGCCCAGAATTTGAAGTAGTAGTTTAATACTTGAGGAGTCTTTCTTTGGCAGTTTAGCACAGTTACCCAGAAGGTAATTATTTTAGGAATCTGATCTTTACAAAATCATCAGCTTGACTGCAGAGAGGTGGAGACTGCTTGACTGCATTTCTTAATACCCCAAAACATGACAGTTCTTATTTCATGATTTGGTGACAGAAAACTGACAGCAGTGGTGCAGGATCTTAAGGGCAGTGGTGGTCCTGCAGTTGCATTTGTTCCTTGGGTGTGAGGAGATGGAGGCATATGGGCTGCTCAAGGTGGAAGGTGTCAAGGCTTGGAAGCACTGAGTGGGGCTCTGGGGTGCCAGGCAGTGGCATGGCTCTCACTGCAGCAGTGGTGTGTGAGCAGGTCCAGCCAGGCCTCTGTGGTGTTTGGATGGTCCTGCAGTATGTAAGGGGGTCAGAACCAGCAGAGTTTCTGGTTCTGTGCCGTGGGTGTGAGCTGCTTGGCAAATGTGCCAGTTGAGGGAATGGCAAAGGCAGTCCACTCTCATGCTTCAGAAGGTGAGGTGTTTCTACGAGTTGAGGAATACTCCATTTCCACACAGATAAGTGTTTAGTGAGCTGGTTGGTGTAGTTTTTTGGTGGTGTGAGGTTTTTTTAATGGGAAAAAAAGTCAGATATTAGCATCTGCTTCTACTTTAAACATTTTAGTGATAGGAAGAATTCTTATTGTGATCTGTGTTACCAATGTAATGATACACTGAAGAAGCAGTAAGGAGGAAGATGGTAGTTTGATCCTCAGCATAGGAGTAAGGTAACGTGCAATTGCCAGTCCTATAACTTGTCCTTGTATCTGAGACCAGGCAGTAAATGAAAGAATCAGTGGAAACTGCATTACTTAATTGGGCTGCAAATTTAGTGGCATTCTCTTCAGCACATCAATAGTGAAAGCGAGTAACTAATAACTACTGCTGTGCCAACTAAGGCAACTCGGACTTTCTCAGCCCAAGCTGAATTTTTCTGTGTCACTGTTACTATCCAATTATTATTGAGGTTCTTTAGAAATTTCTCTGCCCGAATTAAGGTGCAAATGAGACCATATGCCAGTGACAATAATGTGGGTTTTATTGTATAGTATGGTATGAGAGAAAGAGAGGAGTAGAAAACAAGTGGGAGGTGGACAGAAAGAGAGTGACAGGGACAGAATAAGGAAAATATCACCATTCCATGGATCCCAGCAATGTTCTGTTGATCCTCTCCAGCTGGTCTTCTTGATGGTGAAGGTCCCCCCCGGAAAGCACAGAGTCCAGTGGGTTTATGTACCCTCGAGCCAGGTAGCAATGTCCAGGCATGTCCCCCTGGGGGAGGGGGGCATTCTCTTACAGCAGACTCTGGATCTGTTGCACCACGTGCAGTCCTGTGGTGCAAGCCTCTCACGTGAAAGTCCCATGGATGTGGCCTGTGGGGTTGGGGGTGCCACAGCTGGGCCAGTTTGTGTAAGGGAGGATGGGTCTTCACTGCCCCTGAGCAGAGGTTACACCCAAACCCTCCTTTCCCCCCACCTTGGTTCAGGGGGGAGTCTGTGTAAACCTGGCTTCTGTGGACTGTGGTGTCCCCCACCCCAAACGCAGCCAGGGATGATCCTTAGCACAGCTGCTGGGTTTGGGTTTGGCTCACATTCTCTTCTGTGTTTACTTGTTTTACTCTGGGCCTGAGGTTGATGAAAGAATGGGTTTTCCCTTTACCTAATCTCAGTAGTTTGATTTACAGTCCAAAGTTCTTCAAGTTTTCTGTGGTTGTAGTTTCTTTAAAACTTTATATCAATGTTTGAGGCATTAACTATTTTCAGTCTCTGACAGTCACACCAGCTACTTACCTTAAACTTGTCTGAAAGATGTGCCTTGCAGTGCCTTGCACTGGGGGACAAGCCAGTTCAGTCTGCAGTGAGAACTCCCATTGACTAGAGCAGAACCATGCTTTCACCTCTCCAGTGTGTCAGATGTTGTGGGAAATGTGCTGTCCCTGCAGAGTGCTTTTCTGCCTGTCTGCTGGCAATTTCCATCTAAATTTAATTTTAGAACCAATATAATCCTTGTTCTATGTTTACTGTATGTTTCATACACCTCCCTAGTCATGGCCAATTAGTTATTGTGGGGAGACTGTAATGTTCTCTCTCAAACAACTAAGACTAAACTGGACAGTTGGAAAATACCACGGGAAAAGGGAGATATGGGTTATCCAATGAACCTGCAAGAAGAACTGAGGAACAGGGAATGAGGCCGTGGAATTAGTGTTACAGAGCCAGTGGCTAATGGGGAGGAGGTGTGACAGCTCCAGGGAGAGCCGAGTGCCTTTGCATAGTGCTGAGACAACACCAGGGGCAGGGCCCTGGCACGAGCGTGGCAGCAAAGGCAGAGCCTGTGATCCTCAGCCTGCAGTTGCTTTCAGTCACTGCAGCAAATTGGCTCTGGAATATGGATGAGGTTATTTTATGATTATATACAAATCCTTTAGTGATGACATGAACCCCTTGATGAGATGATCCTGTGACAAGATACCCTGTAAAGCAATTAACTTCTCAGCAGATGTGTTTTTGGAAGGGGGGAAGAAGCTGTTTAGTAGAAAGGTTTCTTGTGGCTGACTGAATTTTAAATTTGTCTTTTGTAGCAGTGCAGAAAGAGTTGAAATCAAAAGCCTAGTTCTTCTCACATTGCACCTATCTTATTGTACTAGATAAATCAACTTTGGGGTTGAGAGGAGCCTGAGACAAAGGGAAAACAAAAGGAAAGACAAAGGCTGCATATATTTTGTGAAGAGGGGCTGTTCCAAAGCTGTAAAACCTTATCATGCCTCAGGTTCTGCTGTAACTGCCAGAGTGAAGATCTGTGTGCTGCAGGTCTTGGGCCAGGGATCAGCACATCCCTTTATGTGGCAGGCAGATGGAATAGAAGCAAAGTTTCAGCACTGCCAGTTCTCACTCAATAAACAGCTTGTGACAAACCCCAAAAGCAATCTTAGATTTTTTTTTAATTATCTTTTCTTGACAAAATGGAGATGACATAAGCCATTTAATCATGGTTTTACCTCTTTGTTCTGGTAGAATTTTATTTTAGGGTTTGTTTTGCTGCAAGATGTTCTTTGTGCCATTATTTTGATGCACATTCTTCCTCTTTTGCTTTCTGATGTAAGATAGGCTTAATTGGTTACTACTTGTTTCATAGATATTCTAATACAGTTTTTTTTATCTCAAATGTACCTTGCTCTAATGGTTTCTTGTTTAATTTGTGAGAGAGGAGCTTTTCTTCTTTTTAGATTTTGAAAGAACCCATTGAATTAATTTCTTCCTCTTATTTCCAGAATCTGCTTTTAATTGTTCAGACTTGGTTTGATGATATTTTGCATCTGGGGTCTACTTGGAACATTTGGTTCATCTGAGATGGGCTTTTGGTATGATACTTGGTATGGTAACAAATGAGCGTGCTGTGCTTTTATCTTTCTTGATAACAGCTTGCTTTATTCAGCGTTCTGGTTTAGAACCTGAGCTTCCAAGCTTGCTGAGGTTAAAGGGTGTCCTTTAGGGACCCTGTGAGTTTTAGTATTGTCCTCATTTATAAGGGTAGTTGTCTCCTTGACTGTAGTGGATACTTGTGTGCATCATAAAAACCCTACTGCTATGTGTTTTATGCTCTGGTAGCCAGATAGTGATAGTTGCTCACAAGTGATAAAGAGATGCTGAAATGCCTTTGGAGTGTCAGGTATCTGTTTGAAAAGTGGCATTTGATCTATGTAACTCTCAGCTCTATATAGAGATGTTTAAAGTCCTGAATACATATTAATCCATAGAAGTTGTGCACATTGATTTTTGTAAGAGAAGTCTATATATGTAGATGACATTCACCTCAGCACTTTAGAGGAAGAATTCTTTTGACCTAGACACCACCTTAAATTCTACTGAATATGGCAAAAATTATCATCTTCACCAAAACCTGTGACAAGTACATTGCTCTTGTGCTTCTGCTACCTGTAGACTATGTACAAGTTTTATGGGCAATGCCAGGGCCAGGAGCCACATGCTATTGAGCTCAGATTTACCTAGAAGAAAAAGGTTGCTATGTGGTTTAGTGCTGTTCGGCAGCTGAGCACCACACAGCTGCTGCCTCTGCAGTGGGATGGGGAAGAGAGTCGGAAGGATGGAAGTGCGGGGAGGGGGTGGGGGGTAGGTGTGTTGAAATGAAGACAGTTTAAGAGGTAAAGCAAAGCAAAATAAAGAATTCACATCTCCCATCAGCTGGCAGGTGTTTAGCTGTTTTCCTGGAAAAAGTAGGGCTTTGTCTCACAGTTACTTGGGAAGACAAATGTCATAACTCCAGACATCCCCATCCCCTTTCTCTTTTTCCCCAGCCTGCATTACTAAGTGTGATGTGATATGGCATGGGGTATCCCTTGGGTCAGCTGTCCTGGCTGTGTCCCCTCCCAGGTTCTCGTGCGCCCCCAGCCCCCTTGCTGGCAGTGTGGGGAGCAGAAAGGGCCCTGACACTGTGTAAGCACTGCTGAACATCAGCTAAAACATGGGTGTGGTACCCACACTGTTTTGGTCACGAATCCAGCATGTGGCACCATACCAGCTGCTTTGAAGAAAATGAACTCTGTCCTAGNACAGTTACTTGGGAAGACAAATGTCATAACTCCAGACATCCCCATCCCCTTTCTCTTTTTCCCCAGCCTGCATTACTAAGTGTGATGTGATATGGCATGGGGTATCCCTTGGGTCAGCTGTCCTGGCTGTGTCCCCTCCCAGGTTCTCGTGCGCCCCCAGCCCCCTCGCTGGCAGTGTGGGGAGCAGAAAGGGCCCTGACACTGTGTAAGCACTGCTGAACATCAGCTAAAACATGGGTGTGGTACCCACACTGTTTTGGTCACGAATCCAGCATGTGGCACCATACCAGCTGCTTTGAAGAAAATGAACTCTGTCCTAGCTAAAAGCAGCAGTTGCCAAAGCTGAGAAATGCGATAACCATTTGGGTATCAAACCAGCTGTCTTGGCGCTAAAAGACCTGCTCTGGATCCAGCACATGTAAGATACAGTTGACCTCATAGTTTGGCATATTTTTTTTTCTCTACAACTCTTGACAACCCTAAGCAAATGGCCAAATTTCTATTTCTACTTAGAGTCTGACTCAACCTATTTTCTGGGTTTTTTGCACTTTCAGAAGTGCTGTTTTTGTTATATGAAGATAACACTGCAGCCTTGTAGACAGGCTGTTAGGGCTTAGACACTCTTTACACTGTTGTTGTCAGGAGCCATTTGTATCTGTTTTGTCATTTGCAAGTAAAGTTCATAATATTGACCTTGTTTGTAAAGGTGTTGGAATCTGCCCCAGGTTCTCCAGATGAAAGCTGCCATAGAGGCAACTCTGACAGATGCATTTCTGCCCTTCATGAGGCCACTGCTATGTCATATAATGGGTCCAGTCCTCTACTTTGGGTCGAATATAATTTGTTTTAGTTTAGTGCTTAAGAAGTGCTGATAAAATTCATGGATAAGTGTGTAGGAAACTGAAGAGCATAATATGTTTTGTAACGAAAGCCCCACACAGGCAGATAGTATCTCTGTGAATTCACCCTTATTCAATTGATGTATAGAAAATAAACCCCCAAATTTGACAGTGAAACGTGCTTTGTAACCATCTTCACCTGTATTTGTGTAGTTTCCTCCTGTTTGTTAGTTACTCTGAATTTTTCTTGAATGAAAAGGAGATTTTTTTAAAACCAGAATTTTATTTAGATGAATTTTTATTTTTAAATTTAGATTTGTATTGGGAATAATTAAAGTGAAAAATAGAGTACATTAACTTTCTCTGTCGTTATACAGGAAAATCAATGAAATCATTTGGGTGACAGACCTTGAAGAGAAAGTGAACCGAGCACGCACTCTTGAGTCTTTTACCTAACATATGCTGTTACTGGAGGCCTATTTTTTTTTCTCCCAAAGCTGAACAATAACTTGATTAAATAGCTGGCAGTTACTATTGTATATTCAAAATTTAATAAGAAAAGGCTTCCCTCATACCCCAAGATTTTAATCTAAATTGCTTTCCTCTGCTAAGTGATTGTGAACTCCTATACTATGGCGGAGGAGATAGCACCAAAAAAATCAAAATTTCCCTCAGGAAGTTTATTTTTCTGAAAAAAACCACTGGAAACTGAATGAATAATTCAGTTAAAGTTGCTTCAGAACTGAATGCATGTCAAATAATGCATCCTATCTGTAAACACTATCGAGAAAATCCAATCACATTGGTATTGACACATTTTCATTGGGAAGCATATAGAGAATGGGTTGAAAGAGAAATATGTAAAGATGTCCTAGTATTTATTTTTAAAATCAATTCTTAATCTCTTTGGAAGAATAGATATAAAGACAAATGCCAGTACTGTATCTTAAAGCTAGCAACTGATAAAATCAATCAGTTTCTCTATGCAGGTGGGTTCAGAGAACATGTTGGACAAACTTTTTGATGCAGCTGATTATTTTTATACAATGGGCTATATTAGGAGGCCTCATTGGCTATTTCAGAGATGTACTATATTTTTGCAGGCTCAGCTGGTGATGATAGCAAGGGTCGAAGGTGGTCAACACTCCTGCAAATTAGATTAGGAGAAAGATTGATGCAAAATGGGGAACTTCCTTCTCTCCTCTAACTTTCTTTACAGAAGTTGAGAGTGCTGTTTCAAAGACTGCCATGATCAGAACTTTTCTATGCCCTTCAGTATATTTAAAGGATCTGAAGATCCAGATGGATGTATACAGGGTAATGAATGGTTGCAAGAGAGTGTAATTTTTGAGCATCAGGCTTTGAATTGCAAAAATCTGTTTTGATGATTCACCCTGATGTCAGGAAGGGCTCCTGTGCAGCTGTTGGAAAGGCCTTCAGAGAGTGATTCATTTACTGTAAGATGAATCACACCGTAGAAACACTTATGTCTCTTCATTAAATAAGTGAGTCTAGAGAACTAGCTCCACTGTAGGTATGAACTTTTGAGACATTTAAAATGGGGTGTGATGAATTCAACACCTGTTCTCTGCATGGAAATTTATAGCTTCCCTCTGAGGAGGGACCCCAAACAAAGGAACCCCTGGGCTTTTATACCCTCACAGTCTAAATCTCTGTTTCAAGCCTGTTTAATGCAGTTCAGGGCTGTGCGTGTTCGCAAATTCCACAGAATATTCTGAGTTGGAGGGGACCCACAAGGACTGGAGTCCAGCTCTTAAGTGAATGGCCCATATGAGGATCAAACCTTCAACTTTGGTGTTACTTAGTACCATGCTTTAACTAGCTGGGCTAATCTCTGGTTTTCATATCCAGCCTGCAAATAGAAGGCGGCATGGCACATTCCTGTTTTAGTAACCTACTCATATTTTAGACATGGAAGAATTTGAAAATGTCATGATTTGGTGTGCTGCTTTGTAGTGACTTGAGTTGCAGTCTGTTTTATGGTTCAGAATTTTAGGCAGTGGCACCTCCTGATCAGTCCATGTTAGCTGATGTATCCTGATGTGAGCAGACATAAAGTTTATTTTCATGTTCTGCATGAATATTGCAGCAATTTCAAAAATGCTTCTGGCATGGAAAATACTGCATGTGTGGCGTAGAGCTGCATCTCCACAAAAGTGGAAGTACGCTTCAAGTGTTTACTTTTGCTTATAAAAGTTGTGTGTAAGAAATCATCTTCACTGCAAGAGACAATTCCATGTCACGTTTGTTCCAGAGGGAGTGTGACCCAGTATGTGAGGCAATGAAGAAGCCTCAGTCATGCCCAGTCTAAAGGCTTAGATCTTGGGCAGAGACTCGGTCTTTGTGATCTTGGTTAATCAGCCTATGTTTGTCTGCACATGTATAAAATGAGGGTATTTCCCTTTTTTACCATTCTATATTAGATATATACTATTATGCCATTGTACATTTACACATCACAAAGATGCTAAAAAATAATTTATGTTGAGTATGTGGAAGGGAGCTGTCTCCTTGTCCAACAGACCTTGATTTCTAGAGAAGTTCTTCCTCTATGCAGAGCAAGATGTGTGTGTGTGTATTAGGATGCAAATATTTTAGATATGCCTCCTTTCAGGAATCCACTGATTATTTTATGGATTTTCTATTTTCTGCATATTGTCCTCATTAGGGCAGAGACGCCTGTTTGGAATGCGTCCTTGAGAGAGGTGTTTCTGATGATTGCACAAGAATACTTAATAAATCAAAGTGTGCCGATAGGGTAGAGATATAGATAAAAACCACAAGCGTATAATGGGTATTTGTTGATTAACAGGTGTATTTTTTACTATATTTTGCGAAATGGATCAGTGGTTCATGAATGTATTCTGAGCATGAGCATTTCAAGACAGTAGAATTGGTTCATTGTTCTATTACCCCGATTCTGTGGTTTAGCTTCTTTTAAATATGTTGGCATAAAGTAGGGGCAAATCAGGCTTTGTCTTGGCAAGTGAATGCAGCAGTCATAAATCTGAAAGCCTGAAGTATGTAGTAGAGCTTCCATTAACCTGGAGACCTGGGTCTTCTCGTGTTGGAGGGGCTATTCAGTCTGCGGCAGTTTTAGTGACCACAGTTCTCAAGTCCTCTTTCTGAGCATTCCTTTTCTTGTGAAGTGTATTGTGCATTTCTCTGTGTTGGTATCAAAGCCAAATGTGTTGGAAACTGGTCTCCAAGGAGCCCTAGACCAGCACTTCATAAGCTGAAGTGTGTAATTTAGCTATTCCTATGCCAAATACAGAGTATTGGTCACATGGGTGTAAAGCCATAGAAGGTGACACACCTCAGCCCAGAAAGTCAAGTAAGGGAAAATGGGTGATGTGGAAGCTTAATGTGGGGGTTTTTTTGTTTTTTTTTGTTTGTTTGGGTTTCTTTGTTTTGTTTTGGTTGTTTTTTTTTAGTTTTTTATGTAACTGATGTGCTTTTTGACCTTTTCAATTTCCCAGGAGCGTAGAGGGGCTTACAGGAGTAGCAATATGTTGTGTGTATACTAGCCAGGGCTTTTTTTTTTTTTTTTTTTGCTGATGTTTAACAGTATGCACTAATAAAGTAAATTCATATAGTTTGTAAATCAAATGGTGTCAACCAAAACATCTTTCAACATAAAAAGATAGTCAAGGACTGATCTACATCTCATGCCCTCTCTTGACTCCTAAGCCTGTTACTTCATGGGCAGATCTAAGGAAAAGAAAACAAACCAGCCTTGTCGATATATATGGAATAAGGCACAAACTAACTTTAATTAAGCCCTTAATTTAAGGTAAATACCTGCTTCAGAAATGTAGTTTGAATTAGAGTAGAACAGTAGAGGAATATGGGGAATCTTTGTGTGTTAAGGATGGCACTCTGTGAAGAGACTGGAAAGAAGGTCACTACAGCCCTTTCTACATAGGCTGAAAGAGTGTTAAATCATCAGAAAAGACAAGATAAGCCACGTTAGCCTGTCTCCAATTTGTCTTCCTAACTTGCTGTTGTTGAACTGTTATATAACAATATCAGGTTTTGATTTTTTTTTTATATGCAATTGCAGATAGATATTGTAGAGTTCCTTTATCAACTTTAACTGGGCCAGGTGAATGAAAATAAAATATTCTTCAATAAGTAGTGTTGTTTAACCTGGTCAGCACTGGGATTTTATCTGTTAGCAGAAATGGAGTTCTTTATTGAATATTGACTAGCCTTTTCAGGAGATGAGAAATTTTCCAGTGAGGGTATTATTAACCGATATCATGAATAAAAACTGTGCTGTATATACAAAGACAAATTCCTAATATGACAGGACATTTTAGTGCACATGCTCTCAAGGAGCTCATGCTCAAGGACCATGTCAATTCTTTGTTCCTCGTTCAGTATTTTGTAGCAGTTTCGCATTTGTGTAGTTCAGTTTTGCATGAGGTATGACAGGCGGCCTCTACTTACACTTTAAATTACTGATACAGTGCATGCAAGATTCCTGTAATTCTCAAAACCAGCTTTAAAATAATATTGTCTTGTTTTGCTGTTTGGACAGGTAAAACAGCTCAGCATGGTAATTTTATGGATAGACCTAATTAAATAGTAGAGAGAGAAATTTCGTAGAGCACTGAATGTATCATGCTCATGAAGTGTGATGAGTTAGGGCTGATGATAATTATAATAAACTTTAGCAATGAAATGATGAGTATTACAAGAAGTCTTCCTATTCCTGTACTCAAATTCTTAAGCTGTAATTTTCATATAATTATTTCATTCTAAGGTTTGAGATTTTTCTTATTGTTTCTTTAAAAAAGTAGTGTTAGCCTTTAGTTTTATATGTTGCTTCTATTTCATCTTGACAAATGGTTTACTCCTTGTTTTGATAAGCAAAAGTGGGTGGAATATAGGACTCTGTACTTTGACATAACTTTTTAGATCTTTCTAGAAGTTCTTTAATACTGGGATATTATTCCAGGCCTCTGCAAATAGATGAATTTTCCAAAAATGTGATATGGTGGGTTTGACCCTGGCTGGACACCAGGTCCCCATTGAAGCCACTCTGTCACTCTCTTCCTCAACTGGACAAGGGAGAGAAAAAGATAATGAAAGGCTTGTGGATCTAGATAAGGGCAGGGAGAGATCACTCACCATTTACAGTTGTGGGCAAAACAGACTTGACCTGGGGAAATTAGTTTATTTGTTACCCGTTAAATCAGAGTAGGGTAATGAGAAGTAAAACCAAATACCTTCCACCCACCCCTTTCTTCTTCCTGTGCTTATCTTCACTCCTGATGTTTCTCTGCCTCCTCCCCACAGATGGCACAGAGGGGATGGGAAATGGACCTCCAGGGGGAACAACTGCCTCCCCATGGAATCTCTGCTCCTGTGCCTGGAGCATCTTCTCCCCATCCTTCTGCACTGATGTGGGTGTCTGCAGAGCTGTTTCTCTCACATGTTCTCACCCCTCTCCCTAGATGGAATTGCTGTTGCTCAGTAACTAATCTCCCTTCTCATATATGTTATCCCAGAGGTGCTGCCACCATCAGTGATGGAGTCAGCCTTGGCCAGCACCAGATCCATCCTGGAGCCGGCTGGCACCGGCTCTGCTGGACATGGGGGATGTTTCTGGCAGCTTCTCACAGAAGCCACCCTTGCAGTCTCCTGCTCCCAAAGCCTTGCAATACAGACCCACTACTCATAGCAAGTTACAGCATGAAACATCACTGATTACACTTAGTGAGCCTCTGCTAGAAACACCTGGAGTCTAATTGGGAAGATAACTGTGTGATAAGTTCAGTTGATTGACTTCTGTTTTTCTTTGGTGTTCATTTTTCATGTTTGTTTTAAAGCCATAGCTTTAAAGAAAGAAAAATAATTTGACCAGAGAAAATTTCACCTCTTTAAGCTAAGGGTCTTGTCAGACTCAGAGTCCCTTCTCTTGGCTGTCACACTGATGTGATTACACAGCAGTGCATACTCCCTGTAAACTGGACAGCAATAGAGAAAGATTTCATCATCTCCTCCATAATCCTTATTAAGCATGCTGTTTTCGTTATGAAGCAGTAAGTTCATGACTCCCTCTGATGTGACGTGGCAATATGAGAATCCAGGATCAGTAACTCTGGCCTTGAATTTTTCATGTTCTGAACTGATGATATCATTGTAGCGGTCTGTGTTCCTGGAAAAGTTGTTATGGAAACTTCATTACAGCTTTTCTAAAAATAAACAAACAGAACCCCAAGCAAAACCTTTTTAGAACTCCAAATACTTTGTTAATTTAAAAATTGTGTTACAGCAATTTTTCATGAGTTAATTTTAGAAATTTGGTGTGCAGATTGCTGCAGTCATGTGCAAGTTTATGCAGTACATAAAGGTTGCTTATGGACCTCATATTACCTGCTGTTACTGTGAGACACCAGGCATATATAAAGAGGTCCCATTCTGTGCCAGACCTGTGCTAGTGGCAGACACAAGCTGGATGTGCAGGAGAGGCACCATGTGTGAGCACTCAGCCTGAACAAATCCAGTAACAAGGGGAGAAAGTTCCACATGCAAGGATGAATGACACAAAAAGGGAAAAGAAAAAGGGTGTAGAGTGGCATAAAATTATTTTGTGAAGTATATTCAAAAGT
The DNA here is from genome assembly GCA_013397815.1 of Aleadryas rufinucha. Lineage (NCBI taxonomy): Eukaryota > Metazoa > Chordata > Aves > Passeriformes > Aleadryas > Aleadryas rufinucha. Next base: position 322,751 of record VZTH01009945.1, read on the forward strand.
CTAACCAATCTGAAAGCCCCAAGAGGTTGTTGGATTTGGTTGGGTCTTGTGTGTGATTGCACTTTTTTTCTAGGGTAGATTTTGAAAGACATCCTAGACTAGGATGGTCCTATTTTATTTTTTTCCCTACTGTGGTGGGTTCTGGCATTGCATTTCTTTCGTCTAGTGCTGCACAGCTGCACAAGGAGAGTTTCATTTTTATGGAGTCTTCATATATTTGTTATTTTGTTTTATTTTTTTTAAATTTTAAACTTGTAATATATTTTCTTCACTATGATCAGTGATAGTGTGTTTAATGAAAATTTTTTTAGGGGTTTTATTTTTGGTTCTATTTTCCATCTTGTATTGTTACCTGATTTTGTCAAGGAAATTTTCAGAGGAAAGAGAAAATTCAAGTAAATGCAATGTATTCTCTCTCCAGGATTTATGAACGTGTCATTGATCCCCCAGAAACGAATTTGACACCTGAAAGCAATTTATGGCTCGGACAGAGAAACAGGAAACATGGTTTCTTTAAGGTAAGCAGATATGAAATGGCACATGAAGAAGGAGAGTAATGACTAGTCAACAAGATACTTCCAATCAGTTGTCTTAGACTAACGAAATATGATATGTATGAAATTTGGTAGGACCTATGGGCAGTTTGCAAACAGCTTGTTTACAAAGTAAAAGTTTCTGATATTTATTCCAGTTTTGGATAACAAGCCACAGTACAAGTGTTTATCTGTGAAAGGAGTCTATAGAGCAGCAATAGGCCAATCTGCCTATCCTCAATCTGGGCATGGATTTGTTGCCAAGGTGATTTACCACCCACTCGGCTTCCCTGTGAAGCTGTCAGTTCCTAAGGCAATTTTACAAGTTGCCTCTTTTCTGAGGATGTCTCCTCAAAGTCCCCAGATTTCTAACAAGCTAGGACAATTATGCTAAACTTACTTCAGCATAGTAGCTAACAATTTTAATTGTGAAACAGAGGTAAAAGCCAAGTTTTAACTTAAATGGTAGTCTGAGGGTTGCTCTGAACCTAGAGTGCATTTCATCCTCCAGCAGCTGAGCTGTCACTGTGAAGTGAAATTGATAGTATTATTTTATTCTACAGCTGTTGGTTTTTTACCTCAGCTGCTTCCCACTATTCCACAGATGGTAAACATATGTTTATAGCTACATAGCAAAAGGAAGAAGTTATATTGGAGTCACCCATCTTAAATTCTTATTTTATGCAGGCAGTCAGAGCCTCAGAACTCAGGGATATTATATGTTTGTAAATTAATATTTCTACGTGTTAACACTTTGGAAACAGCAGGGTAGCTAATGATATGCTAATGAGCTGACAATTTTTATTGATCATAATGAAAGCTGAGAAGTGCCTTACTTTGCTTTATGCATGCTTGAATATTTTACTAACTTTCTTCAGGGCAGAAATATAATTGGTTGTTTTTTTAATCCTGCTTTAGAGTTTCAGAAGTCTTACTTTTTTTACGTTACTCATTGCAAAAACCTGGGATTTTGCCAGTTTGTAAAGAGTACACATCTCTTTCCATGTATTTATATGCTCAGCAGGATCTCCCTTTCTTTTTCAGAGCAATTTGTTTCACTGTTTCAGCATATTAAAAAATAGATACATTTTCCTTAATGTAAACAGAGATCTGCAGGGAAATAAGAGCATTAAAAAAGAATTAGCATTTTTTTATGTGTTTTGGAACCATGAAGATGTGTAAGGAAAAGCACTGGATACTGTTCTGAATATTGTCTCTGCCATTCCTAAAGTTTTCTTATTTTAATGATAATTAATTGTTGTTTCTCTCCATAAACAAGTAGCATTAAAGCACATTTTGGTCATATTCTCATACCTGTATTAGATTTTAATTCTTTGGTATATCAGAAGAGGCAGGAGGGGATATGATAGTCCTGAGTCACTGTCCAGCTGCTGCAATTTTTTGTGTCTGTGCTTTTGTTCCACATTCTTATTTACAGTGATTATTCCACAAGCAGTCCTGCTGTGTCTGTGGCCTTGCTGGGGAATGAAGTGCTCTATGGTGTTATCAAGGGAACTGAAGTCTCTCACCCCTTGCTCGTGGTATCTCTTGCTGATTGTAACTTACCTGACATGGCCAAGCACTCGGAGTTCAGCCAAGACAGCGTGGTTGTAGCACAGCCATAGTGGGAGCAAATGTGGAGCAGACTTAAGAAAGCTTTGTCTGTTTGCTTTGAAGGGAATCCCATGAACTACTTAGATTGAAAACTATATGCTGGCCCTTCGGGTTTGTTTGTGCAGCTGTCCTGACTCTGTCCAGGATGGGGTTAATTTTTGCAGTAGCTGGGAGGGAGCATGGCTGGGACATGGAGGTTATTCTATACCCCTCATGCAATTGCAGGGAGTGAGGAAAAACACCGTCTCTTCCATGGAGAAATGGTTCCTTCTGATCAAGAAAACATGGTAGAAGGAGCCGTCTAGTATTGTTTATTACTGAGAATGCTTGTTGTGTGAGTAATTTCTTTTCCTATATCTTTTGTTACTGATACTGTTACTGGTAATTTTCTTATTTCATCGCTCTTTCCAGCAAATTGTGCCTACCTATACCTGTGATCTTCACCTTTTCTGCCTCCAGTTCTCAACTCCACCCTGCCACAGCAGGGAGGGGTAGAGGAAGGGGGATTGAGAGAGAACAGCCTGGGTTTTGGGAGAGTCTTGGTGGGGATATTGAATTGGGGAGTACCATTCCTAAACCAGGACAGCCTTAATTGGTGGCCAGTGTGTGGCACGAAGGGTGGAAATAACAGAGCCAGAGTGGGTTGAAAACTAATTTGATTTAAGCATCTGTGGTATTAAATATGGAGCACTGGCCACAGTGTTGGCTTGGCTTGTTCATGTGGATGTGATGCCTAAGCCTGTATCTATTCCCTTATGTGCCCCTCACAATGTTCTTTTTCAGTGCAGGGAGAGGGATTAGGATTGCTTTGTTGCTGTACTGTGTGATACTTGCTTATGACTTGATAACATCAAGGGCAATGAGGGTCCTTTTGGATGTGTGTTCAATGCTGCTTTCCTGCCCTTATCTCGGGTGCTTACATGGGGAGTCTATTAATAATCATAACCAGTCTGTGGGGTAAAGAGGGGACAATGATTTTCCACAACTTTTCATTCCCTTTTCCTCCTTCAGGCCTCTTAAAACAGCTTTTGAGAATTTTGAATTTCATTTGGAGGTTAAGGAAAGCATGTTCTTGTTGCAACGTCTGCTGTGTTTTCTCCGTATGGTCTACAGTACCATGTTTAGAGTCAGCACAGAGACTTCTGGGAGGGTCATTTGGAGAATCTGCCCTGAAGGGGAATAATCATGAGTGTCATGGAACATGGGAGAAAATGGGCTGGTGTTCAGAGAAATTCTCTGCTCCAGTGTTTTGGGAGTTCACCCCTGAACAACTACAGGACTCTGATAAAGTGACAGTATTTGCAAGAATGCTGTGGGCCACTCCAGAGAGAAGCAACTCAAGCAAAAACAAACCCCTTCATGGAATGTTTTGCTCAAAGACCTGGGTCCACTTGGTGGGTAATGCAGAGACAGGGAAACACAATGTGTACCAAAAGGGAAGTTGACTGACTGTAGAAATTATACCTGTGATTGTGTATATTTTTATATATGTATCTATATAGTTGGAAGGTGTAGGATCTGGGTGGAACATAAGTGGTGTAGAATAAGGGGTGGATAAATTAAGGCTGTCAAGGTTTATGAATGGCACTCCCCAGTTCAGTCCCCGCCCCGACCCTCTTGAATCATACCTTGCTCTCTCTCACTCCTCCTTTCCTTCCCCCTTCCCGCTGTGGTGGAATGGAGTTCAGAATTAGAGGCACAAAAGGTGAAGATGATAGGTGTAGATAAGAACAATTTACTGGAAAGAGCAATGAGATAAGAAAATGAACAGTAACAGCAACAGTATTATTAACAAAGGTATAGGAAAAGAAATTATTTACATGGATAAACATTCCTGATAATAGATGGTACCGGATGGCTCCCTCCTCCATATTTTCTTGACCATAGGGAACCAAAAAGTCCCTTCCCCTGCCTCCTGCAATGGTGTGAGATGTTGTAGAATAATTGCCATGTCCCAGCCATGCTCCCTCCTGGCTACTGCAAAAATTGACCCTGTGCTGGACAGAGCCAGGACAGCCACATAAACTCAGGGTTTGTTTCAGGGCTAGAGAATACCATTATCATCAGATTAGGAAGCTGAAGCAAATGCAACTGAAGGGAGAAAAAGAGTGATGCCACATATCCATGGAACATCTAGGATGGATCTGATTGCTGTCAGGATCAGAATTATCTGCAAAATTTGTTTTATTGCTGAGGAGAACCCTTCCCCCTAAGGGTCCCTCCAAAGAGCTACTGCAGAAATGAGCTTATTAATGCATTGGTGAGAAGGTGATTTATGTTGCAAGACAGTGGTTTTCATAACTACTAGAGCAGGCTCTATTGATCCTGCTTCTGTCTGGGGATTGTATATTAGGTGCTTGAGAAATATATTGGGGTTTTATTGCACAGTATCATGTATATAATTTATATAGTCATATGACTCTGTAATAATTTTGGACTTGGAGTTGTATGGACTAAGGTGAAACGAAGTGTAGTGCTGAGAGCAGTGTTCATGTGGCTGGCATGGCTGCCCTGAGTGGAGCAGCACAGTGCTGATGGAGTGGAAATCTGGGGGTGTTGGCATGGCTTTGCCAAGGGGCAGGAGTTTAAGGCACGTCTGCTGGTGCCACCATGCAGAGCCTTTCCCAGCCCTGGCCAGTGTAGCTTGCACAGCTGTGTGGCTCACATTATCTCTGTGGGAGAAGTAGGTATTAAAGAGGATGAAAGGCAGTGGAAGAAATGAAAATGTAGAAGTGGAGAGCTCATGGAATATGTGAGCCTTTTCACAGAATGTGAGAGGACTGTTCTGTTTAGTAGGTATTCTGAGAAGTGCAATAAACTGGGCTTTTTGCATTATGTTCTCATGGAATGGGCTTGATATTTAGTGCTGCAGACCTGAATTTCATCTTGTAGCTGGTAATCTGCCTGCACCACATGAAGGCTCTTCAAGCTAGCAAGTCTTGATGCTGAGCTGAAGCTTTGATTGTTGTTAGCCAAATGTTTTTATTGATAACGTAAAGGTGACGTCTGCTTGGGAAGGGAAAAACTGGAAAGATTTTGACCACCGACATTGCACTGTTAAGGACAAATCCAAGCTCTTGGCAGCCTAGACTTAATGCTGAAGCAGGAATAATCAGAGTTTTTTCATATTCCTTACAATAATTATGGCTGTAATAAGTGTTTGCCTACAATGAAGTCTTTCTATTAAAAAAATACATCAGCAAAATTTCTGCCCTTGGAAAGTTTACTTCTATGTTTGATCATAATAATTCTGTTTCAAATGGTTTATAGACCTAGAAGTCATCTATGTTAGTGAACTGAAGTTCGTATTCATATGTTTTTACAAAGTAATATGCTTTCACGTAGCCAGAAATTAAGACACACAAAATAGTTGTGTTTCCTCTTCAGGCTGTGTCTAAGTGCAAATTTATCCAAAAGACAATTGAGCAGTGTGACTCTGATGCAACAAACACATTTGAAGTTGAAGATACACCTACCCGAACAGCAACAACAAAAAAAAACCTGAAGAAAAAAATCACTTCTCTCTGGATGGTGTCTCGTTCGCTAGGTGATATAGTCTGGTGGAACTTGGTAATCTCATTTACTCTTGGTTGAGCTTTTCACTGCAGAGGCTTAAGTGTTGAAATATATTTTTATGCCTCACCTTCTAGTTTCTCACTGATAACTGCTGACAGAAAGTATGTAAAATGGCTTTCAGGATGTTCCATTTCCAGTGATAGTATTACTTCTCATTACTTATGGTTTCATTATTCTCATCGATGAAAAGGTTAATAAATGTATATACTTCTGCAAGAAAGACAGGGTGATCTGATTATCTATGTTAGTATTTTCAGTTAATATTTGATCATGAGACAGTAAGCAGGAAACAGTGCTTGCTGATTACATTCTGCTCTTTTAACAGATGAACATGTAAATGTTAAATGTTACTTGCCAGGCTTTAAAGACTATCTGAGGCCTCTGTTTATGGGTGGAGTGTAAGTGCCTATGAGCAAGTCATGATGTCCTTGGTCTGCAAAATTCACTGTATTTCAATTTAACCAAAAATTAAAGCACAGTCTGGCAAATCAGTAATTCAATTAGATAATAACTGCTGCCATGATAAATTTCTTTTCAGATTAAAGAAATTTTTCTGTGTCTGTGAGGAGATAGAGCTATGTCACAACATCTGATTAACAGTCAGGGGAAGTGCAAGTATCAGCACTAGAGGTCCCTTGATTTCCCTTGCTCCTCTCCCTTAGTGGCCATGACATTATTAAAGCCAGTGGATCCTGTGAAGTAAGTACATTGCACAGTCAAAGATGCAGGAAAAGTTTCGTCCTGAGCTTGAAAGACCAAACACAAGCTTCAGCATTTTCTGGACTCTCTGAAGTGTCTGAGGTTCTTTAGGGCCCAGGTGTGCAGGGACACTGGGCATCTGCTGCTTCCACTGGGGATGTCCTTGCAGGGCAGGGACAACACAGGGTGCAGTGGGCACTGGACCTGTGGGTCCTGCCTCCTCACTGTTGTGCCAGATTTGATTCAGGAGCCCTGTACAACCTGCACTGACTGGCTCTGACCTTCTGCCAGTCCTGCATAGGGCATCTCTCAATCTGCCTAGGCTAGAGGGAGGATTTAATTCTGACTGATGGCATGATTACCCAAACTGCCTGTTGAGATACAGAGCTAGGAGGCTTAATGAAACCAAGCAATGGGAAGTGTAACCTGTTACTTATATCTGGCACTATGTACTTGTCCTTTCAGTGTTTGATTTCACAGTCGTCTTTGGCTAAAAAAATAAAGAGTTTTACTGTGTTTTCTTTTTGTCTTTTGGAAAAGTGTGTCATTGGCTTGAGCAATGGATATTATTCCACTGCTTTTTTCACCATTTAAAGATGTTTAAGCAGCTTACATTTGGTGATTACTAAAGACAAAGCAGTATTATCACTGTAATATCCAAATACACAGAAAGATAGGAGGAGTTGTTATATTTTGTTCATCTTCAGTTATTTTCCTCACAAGTAGAGTGAGCTGGTAAATTTTTTTGTATCTGCTGAAGAAATGACTTGTGAAAGAGCTTGTACAAATGTAAGTGAATGTTTGTAATCTGTATTACCGGTTTTTTCTTCTTTTACAAAGGGTATTATTCAAGATGTGAAAGTCATCTTTATACCTAATGGATATATAACACAGTGTCCTAATCTGAATCGCAGTAAGTAGCAATCTTTTTATTCTATTTTACATTTTTCATACACGTTGTTTCTTTGCTTTAAAAATAATACTTTCAGGCTTGTTATTTTTGCATGTGCTGACTTTCAGAAGGCCAAAATTCTGTGTAAACAGATTGCATTTTATGTTCAGATAAATCTAGTATGATAGATTGTTGGTTATTTATGGGTTATTGTCTTTCCTTCTTTTCTGTTTCTTTTTAATCTTTCTCTATTGAGCATGCCCAACCTGCAGTGATTTCTTAAGTCTGGTGCAAGGAATCATGGATTTGCAAGAACTCCTGGCAAAAATGACTGCAAAAGTAGGTACCTAAGCTTTTTTGTTAGTTGCCCATTTCCTTCTTTTCCTTCCCTAAGACAAAGATGAAAGTATTTATTCTGTATACCATTCCTTGTACCATGAAAATTATTCTAAATTTTCATTCTAGAGCTATTTTTTTTCTTGCTGTCTGCAGTAGTCTTATGGATATAACTCCGTGGTTATTCCTGATGCTTGATAATGTTTCTGTTGTCTGCTTTATTATTTGTAAGGTAGTGACAAAATACCCAGAGTCTGATTTTTTGTAAGAAGCCTTAGCTTGATTTCTCTTTTCATGCTGAGGAATAAATGCAGAAACAAAAGAGTGAAATCCCTCAACAATTTCCTCACCATGTGATGCTGTCAGAGGGGGGATGTTTTCTTGTGGGAAGTCCTGTGAAGTCTTCAGGACTGGTGTAGTCTCCTTCCTGAGAACTGAAATGAGGCCCCAAAATGAAAATGCCTGTGAACCTGCTGGCTGTGCTGACCTTGATATCACCTTTGATCAATGTTTTTTATCAGTGTAAAAGTTAATTCAGCTCTAGGTGATGTGGTGTATGCTTGGGTTTTTTTTTTCCCCCTTTCTTCTCTCCCCATCCCCCCCCCCTTTGGATCATGAATAGGATGAATGGGAGTCTATAGTGTTGGGGATATTTTTTTTTGTTTGTTTGGAATTTTGGAAATTTTCTTTAGGCTCTGCTCCTACAATACACAGGCAACCTCGGTGTTAGCCAAGGCCCCTCAGCAAGGCTATGCTGAAGTTTTGGGATAGGAAACTGTGTTTTAGAGGTGACCAAACCCCTCGTCTGTGTTAAAGGAGAATCTGAACACTTTTTGAGGTTAATGTTGGTGAACCATCTGGTTTGTGGTAGAGGGCAGTTAATTGTCTCTTGAAACAGCACTTAACATGTTAATTACTTAGATTTAAGTGCAAATGCAACCAACCTGTAGATGCCCTTACTCTGTGTAGTTACTGCAGGAATTTCCAAAACAGGATTTGCATAGCAGCGCTGCTTGTGTAAAAACATTGTACTTTTTACTGCACTACCTTCAAATGCTCTTTCCCTTCTCCAATAGGAAAGGGAAAACTCTTTCTTGGAGAGTGCATATGGTATGTTGGCAATCCTCTTACTCAGCTGACATGCTTTGGACAGGCTGGATCCGGATGCAAAATGTGAAGCTTTTAGTTCAGTCTTCTTGTACTGTGAAAGGGAAGCAATTATTTTGAGCCCTGCTGGTGGTATGAGCAAGTTCCAATTATGCAGTGTACTGAGTAACTTGCTTTCTCTGATGTTAATTATATTTTTGCTTGCTAGTACTTTATGAGGGGAAGCAAATAACACAGTATTTGTACTGCAAAGACATTGTGCTTTCATAAAGTGGTGCTGGCATAATCCTTCATTGCAAATTCCTTTTCTGTTACAGCAGTCCACTGACTGTTTTGTTGCAGTTGTTTCCTGTTGTCCAGGAAAAATGCATACAGCAGGAAAGGAAATTTACTTGGTAGACAAATGCGTGTTAAAAATGGGGGGTCTGGAGGGAAGCATTAAGTTTTGTATCTGCCTTTTAAGTCCTAGCCACAATAACCACAAGTGGTACTAATGTAGATACAAGTATATTTTGTGGGGATGATGCATGTCAAGACTTTGCAGGGCTGTGCAGCTGCCTGCAGAGATCCTGTCTGGCAGGGCAGGTGGTCAGAGAAGGGCTTGCTAATGTACAGCAGCGAGGATCCCTAGCTCCTGATCCTGCACCAACAGATGCAGAGCATGAACAAGATGTTTTGAAAAAGTGGTTTGGTGTCTAGTTGTTGCTTTTAGGCTGTACTATATCCAGGATTTCATCTTCTCTCTTAATCTGTGTTCGGTTATGGCTGTATCACAGCATTGAATAGATGAGCAAGTGTTGTTTGCAATGAATATGTGTGTGCAGTTTATATAAATTAAAATTATGGAGACTCAGAGCTGGGCTTGCCTGGGAAGGAAATATCCGGCTACTGATTTCAGGCTCCAATAACTTTAGTAGCTGTGCAAGTTGTGCAGAATGAAGGCAGGAAAGAGAGGTTCCTACCTGCTTGGGCTGTACCTCTCCTGAGTCTGGTGGGCTCAGGATGGGACATAGGGCTTGTGTAAGTGCTCCAGCAGAGCATTGTCTATGGCAGGTTGTCACAGAGTGCTATGAAAGGACCATTCGCTCATGACTTGTAGCAAGCTAACCACCCTTATGTCCTCTTCTTACCTATGTTGTGTGAAGACATAGCTTTTAAAGACTAATAAATGCTAGCTTTTAAAACTTACCTTATTTTTGTCATAATTTGAATTAATTCTGAATCTTTCAAGTAGGTATGTTCACTTGATTTAATCATGTGTCCTTAAATAGAGACACACTGTATGTCAGGTTGTCAGAATCTGGCTAAAATGTTAATGTGCTGCAGGAGAAAAGGATTGTGTTACATTGCAGCATTCCCCACTGCTGTGCTAGAGTACTGTTAGTTCCTCTTTAAAAATAATGGCTAAAATAATTCATGTGGCTTTAACAATGTACTGAAATCAGTCTGGGCATCTCCTGCACTTCTTTGAGTGGAATATAACTTACTTTGGTAAATTATGAGCCTCCACTAGGGTGTGCTTTGTATTCAGATGTGGTTGTTACATGAAGACTTCCAGCGCAAAAATTTCTACTGAGTCTTTCCTTGCTGGAAGTCAGAAAGGTTCAAGCTTGACTTTGATTAAAATCAAGAAAAATCAAGCACTTGAGTTCATTTTTGGACTAGGCAATCTGGTTTATTTACATCATGGGTTTATACAGCTAGGAATACTTTTATGAATCATGAAATTTTCCATGTAAATTTGGACTGTTTGGGGTTATTTAAAAATTTTTTTGTTATTTATTTTGCCAGAAAAACCACTTTTTTTAACAGAGGCCTGTCATCTTTCAGTTATTTGGATGGGCAGGGAAGGAATGCACATATTTACTGCTAAATATTAAGCTTGTATTTCTGTTCTAACAGCAGGGAGTGTTCAGAGCTAGCCACAAGCCCAGAGTTTACTCCAGGAGCATGGTTTCTCCATTGATCATAGTGTGGGATAACTGTGTACTAACTCCATCAAAATCTGAGGAATAGGGTTGGTTTATACCTGCTGATCCCCTGGTTCAGTGTTTCAAAGGTTGTAATCAAAGTTGGTTTTGCTAAAAATAAGTATACTGGTTTTTACGTTTTTAAATAATGTGCTCGAATTGCAGAAATCTCATCAAGTGACTTTCATTTATAGTTAAATTATGCAGAAACAAGACTGAGTCAATTGGAAGACTGTCATTGTGAGAAGACTTGTCAAGTAAATGGATTGATCTACAGAGACAAAGACTCATGGGTTGAAGATGATCACTGCAGGAATTGCACATGCAAAGTAAGAATTTCTGAAGAGTTTCAAGGATAGGATCTAATGAAAATGCGAAAATGGCCTTTGAATACATAATGTTCACCCTGAGAATTATTATGTTTTTAGTATGCTTCTAGTGGCAGTATGGACAATAGAGAGGGAAATGGTAAAATAAATAAAATTTTGACATTGCTTATTTGTAAGCTTCATACATAAAATCTGCTTTCCCGTGACAATGCTTTCTTATTTGTTCTAATTATAGCTGTGAGGACTTTGTGGTTTTGGGGTGAAGGGGTGGCATTGTCTGTGTTTGGATGGAATTGTTTTTACTGCAGTAGCTTTTTCAAAAAGGAGACATTATCTTAGTAGTATTCATAGATGCTTAGTTGCATCTTGCGTGGTAACAATTTGTGGATTTGTTTTCAGCATTTATCAGGCTGAAAAATACAAGGAACAGAAAGAGAATTAGTATGTAAAACTTGTGTCTTTGAAATTATTTGATAAATATCTGAAGAGAACCTTTGTTTGCTCAAGAAAATAGAAGCCTGATTGTTAAAAATCTCAAACATGATTGGAACAGCCTACAGAAAGTGGGGCTTATGTTCTTTGCTTATGTTTTTCAGTTAATGCATTTTGCTCTGCGAATGGGGGGTAAAACCAGTAACGTATCAAAATGGGGCAGTTCACCTTCAGCTGCATTTGACTCATTTTGTAGTTGGATGGGATTAAATTTGTTACTGAAGGATGGGTTTGTAATCCAGAATGCTGTTTTCATTTACTTAAATAGTTTTTAGTATTTTGTATAAAATACTCACTAATAGCAGCAGCAGCAGTTGAATTTTGTCTTAAAACCCTTTGCTTAGAGCGGAGTTGTGGAATGCCGAAGGATGTCCTGTCCCCCTCTTGAATGTCCTCCTGATGCCCTCCCAGTGCACGTGGAAAGTCAGTGCTGCAAAGTGTGCAAGGGTAAGTACATCACACAGACCTCTCAGTTTTGCCTTCTATTTCAGCAGAGTTAAACTTGTCCTGGCAGCAGGCACATTGTGTAATGATTTTCAGAGGTCCTGGTAATTCAGGTAACACGAGTCATGGAGGCAAACATGATTTAAGAAGAAAATAAATAATTGCTGAGAAATGAACAAGCATTGCAAATTTCTGAAGTACTATTTTTACCTCTTGTTAGTGTAAAATTATTTATCCTGTTTGGGGGCTGGGAAGACTAACTTGGCTCCAGTTTGTATCTCCTGTTGGTGTTGAGGAGCATCAAGCCTATGGTCTGAACTTTCTTTTGTGATGAGTAACTAACCAAGCTGTTATCTTTTTGCCTATCTTTTATTTCAAGTTAAAAGGCTGTTCTTCAAAATAAACACTGCAGAGTATCAGACCCTGGCTTAGTATCACTGTGTGGAGCCGTAGTTTGCTGTAATTAATTTCAAAATAAATTAATGAGAAGAAAGAAAAGCTAAGTAAATTTTGTGATTGGTGTTATTGTCAACTTTCAGTTCCTTTTTCTGGAAATGAAAGCTGTTAAGTAATGCTCATGGAAGGAATATTCAATATTTGTTACTTTAATAGTAGTACAAGGAACAAACACAATTTATGTATGAAAATTTTAGCTGTATACTAATGCCAGTCATACCTTAAGAAGCACAAATTCTCTTTCCCCTGATCTCTTCTGGAAGATGAGTAAATGTAATGCATGAGCTTTTCAATAATTTATTAAGACAGCGATGTTGAATTATTTTAGGATTTATTAGGAAAATAATAACACTTTTTTAGCATTCTGTCACCCTTCTTCAGTCATTGAATTCATTAGTTCCGTGCACAGATATCCTTTAGCTGTGATCTTTCACTTGCTTTTGTTTCTTATGTAATCTCATTTATCTTGGCTGTATATCAGCATGAATATTCTGCATACTTAAAGATGTTTATGAACAGAGTACTTGGATGGTAAAATGGCCATGCTGGCCTGTATTTTTTTGTCTCAAAATATTTTTATTTGTAACTTTGAAAGTCTAGGAAGTTCTTTCATGAAACTGGAGGCACGCAGAAGAGTCAAAATCTGGCACAAAAGAATTGTAAGGCACAAAATTGTAGATTCAGTGTATATCCTCATGAGTAAACTGTTCCTCTTATTTGTAATGGGAAGATGAACAATCAAACTTGCCTTTTGTCAGTGATTGGCACAAACTTGACTCGTTATTCTGACAAGAACTCGGCATGTCAGTCAATGGGAAGAGATGTATGGAAGTTGATTGAAATTGATTGTAAACACCAGCTCCTTGGCAAAATGATGTGCTAGGACCACAGTTAGTCACCTCTAGGTAGATAGTAGTAATTGCAGAGGTTTTCCAAAGAGCTGCACTGCAGGTGTTATTTTCTCTGTGCTTTTTCTATTTAGCTCTGATAGAACCATCAGTTGTAATTTGCTGTCTCTAGGGATTATTGAATGGCTGAGTTATTGAACACTTTCCTATCTTAGCTAAGGGTTAATGAACAAAGTAGCTCTAATGTCTGATATGTTAAGGGGTTTAGGCAGTTCAGTTTTTATCCCTGCCACCTTGTGTTAGCATTTCAAATGATACTTGGCAAAAGACTGTAATTTTGTTTTAAATATCATTTTTCTGAATCGTACATTAACTTTCTTTCCAGTGTGTCCATTCTTTTGTTAAAAGCAGTCATGTCAGGAGAACAGACAGAAAGAAAAAAGGAAATGTCTCTAGTTCATACTCTCCTAAAAATAGTTACTGGGATTCCTAATTTAAACGACGCTTCCTCATCTGAAGTTTTCTTCAGAAGTGAGATCACAAGTCGGGCATAAAAACTAGGGCAGCTTTTGAAAAACAGAGAAAACTAGGATACCAAAAGGAAGAAGCCTGTTTTTAAATGCTTTAGTGATGATGAAAACTGAGTTATCCTGAAAATCATAAAACATTCTTTTTTTTTGGAAGAAATGAGCATTTTCACAGAGTCATTAGATGCAAATTTGTGTCTAAAGGTTCATGAAGATTGATCTAGCAGTCTCTTCTGCTTAAAATCTGGGAATCAATCTGGCTATGACAGTTGCTGCTGTGGAGCTATTGGCATCACCTGTAAGGGGGACACACACCTGTGAGTGCTTCCCTTATCTGGGCACTCAGGAGGGAAATTGAGGCAAGAGAGTCCTAGATAGCACGTGTCTTTTGAGAACAGACTACTCTGAACACTTGCACTGTGCATGTGGCATGACTCTGCAAACTTTTGAAGCTCTGTTCAATTGCAACATAGAATTCACACCTTTTAGCTTTCCTTTCAGGGTCACAGGGCAGACTTTTACTGGCCAAGTACAGAAAGAGCTGAAATGTTACAGCAGAAAGTTATTTTATCAGTGTTTACCGTTGATCTGGTTAGTAATGTAGGGTGCTTTTATAGTGGGTACTTGATTTGTGTGAGATCGTAATAGTCCAGCTGTTCTCTTTAATTGATGGATTTACTGTCCTTCTCTGGATTTGGAATTTAGACATGTACTTGCATGGGGACTCTGATAATTCTGGTCATAATTGACCAAGCTGTTTGCTACTGTGGCTCTGCTGCAGGTTGTCTTCTTCATGGTGGCAGTAGTCCTGTGAGCTAGTCCACTTTGCCTTGAAGTGAATGAGGAATGTTCCAGTTCCAGTGGACATGTTCCAGTCTGCTGGTTCATTTGTGGAGCCACTTATATTTGGCAGAAGGGTCAAAAATTCAGACAAGAATTTTGTAGTAGGAGGTCTCAGTTTCTGTGGAAATCTGCATATTTCATGTGTGCTTGAAGAATATTTTTCTAAAATAGATTTTTGCAGTTTGTTGATTCGGTACAGTCATTCACTGCATCTAATCTGTTCATGCAGTCCTCTGGCAAGTTGAAGAGTTCACCTTTGTGGGAAGGCTTAATTGACATCTGTGCTTATATTATTCTCGTGATGAACTGTATGCTAATAAATGTCTCCAGTGCATGAAGTGAATCATGAGGACCTCTAGTAACACAAATACTGTAGCTACTCTACATGATGTCAGTAGTGAAAATATTTTCTATTGAATGATAGGGAGTTTAGTCCAGGACATATTGTTTATGCTCCTGTTCCATCTTTTAGTTCGGGTAAAGATGCTATTTTCTCTTAAAATGAATTTGTTTGTTACTTTGTTTGTAATTATATGATACTGACTTCTGATGAAAGCAAAATGCATCATATTTTTAATATATTCATGTTTTATCAGCGGATGTGAATACTGGTTTTACTTTTGCGTTATACCTTGCATTTATTTGCTGCTTAAATACTGATGTAATTAATTTTTAATTTCCCTCCTTCTTCTCTCAAATTACAGCCAAGTGTATCTATGGAGGCAAAGTGCTAGCAGAGGGTCAACGAGTATTAAGCAAGAGCTGCAGGGAATGTCGAGTAAGTTTCAGTTGCATAAACTTTTCCTGATTTTAAATGTATCTGTGGTATTCAGAAGTGACAGTGAAAAGTTAGTGCATTTCTTGAGGCTTCCTTCATGCAAATATGACATCTGTTGTCTCGAAAAGGTGACCTTGAAGTCAGTGAAAGCCACAAATATGAAAACAAGGCAGGAATATGGCCCTTGCAGGATAAGAAAAATATGGGCAAAATGATTTGGAGTGATGTTTTCTGTTATCTCTGCTTTCATGAGCTTTAGGAAAAAAACCCAGCATCTTGAGCAAATTACTTATTTCAGCCAAATTCCTAAAATTTGAAGCAACCTTCTTGTTATAGTTTGAGTTACTCTATATTTCCTCTAGTATTACTTAAACTATATATAGCTCTTCTAATAATTGAGGTAAATTACTGAGTATTGGAGTGGACTGAGGTCTTTCTTGGCAAATTTGTAACATTTGGACTATGACAGTCAGTATTTAAGAACACAGGTGAACGGAGGCTGTGTTAGATCTGTTCAGGGAGTGCTGGTGAATGTGCGTATTGGAAAAGATTACTGTGGTCTGGTTATTGTTGTGCTTGGAGCTGAGTGTACAGAGTAGCAATTTTATGTTCACTAATGGAAATGGACAATAACTGGTTGCAGATGTTGTGAAAACAGCTTGTTATGCAGAATTACTTTGCTGTTGTTACCGTTGAGCTGTATGGGGTGCTCAGCACTGCGTATACAAATACGTGGGCAAGGTCGTTGCCTTGGAAGGCAGACTAAGATGCCTGTTATTTATAGTGTGACACACAGTGTTTATTTGAGAGGGGAAGTACCTGTATAAAATGAGAATAGGAGTATTTTCATGTTAAAGTGAAACCAGAGAGAGTGATCTGAATTGTGTCTGTGGAACTTCTCTGTGCTATAAATAAGAGCATTATATTCATCATTAGGAGTATGATAATACATTCATGAAGATTAAAAAGAAATACCAACCATCAAATATGTCATTAGGAATGAGTAAAATAATGAAAACAGCTTTTGTATTTTGCTTATTGTAAAAGGAAAATGATATGGCAGTGTTAATTACAGTAACATTGCAGTTGGTATTTGCATCTTAATGGACAGTATTGATAAATATTCAAAATGGCATCCATGAATGTAACATCATAAAAAAATGTTCGATGCGTGCCTTCAGAAAAATCCCAGCAAACTGAAGTTCTTTCCACAATTATGCTTCAAGAATATATTAAACCTCACTGGCCTGGGGAGAGGTTTTAAGAGGGTGCTTGTATCTGTTTCTGTGAAGTGTTGTGTTCATTCAATATGTCTTCAGCATGACCTCCTAAATCTGACCTACTTGTCTACTGCCTCAGTTAGGAGTGCTCACTAGATGGAGAGTGACTGGTGATGAGTCAAACCATGGTTGTGTCACTGTTTTCTGTCCTATGTGGACAAGGTGTTGTGTGAATAAAGGAAGGACTTCGTCATAGGGGAGGACCATATCAAATTTAGCATGGTTTAATTTTCAGACTTGAAAAACTGACATCAATTTTCAAAAGCTGCTGATCCATGAAGGAATACAGTGGAGAGTACACATCTACTGTCAATGTAATAGTGGTGATAAAGATGACTTAAAAATCTTTGTGTCTGTAAAGGAGGGTATATCTGTAAGTGGGGTAATGTCAAAAAGATTAAGTTGAAATTTCACATTTCAATTTTTATTTGAAGATAGATTCCTTATTCTTTGCATAGGTACTGATCCAAGCTTAAGAGGCTTTCACCTTTTATAGTTTTTCCATCTAACAAAAATAATACTGCTGATGGATCCAGCTAGATTATAAAGATTTTCTCTATCAGGCTGAGAGACCTTTTTTGAATTTTTGAAAACTAATCCAGACTAAAAATATTTATGATGCACATCCTCTTAACCATAAGCACAGATGTTACTCATGAACAACCATTCCCAGCTGGAATCCTGCCTGTAAACACTCTCTAGATGAATCTACAATGACAAAATGAGTGCACAGGTATTTCTAACAGTCACAGAACAGTCCAGATTGGAAGGGACCTCTGGAGGTCACCTTGTCCAATTGTCTTGCTTGAGCCGGGTTACCTGGAGCCAGTTGCCCAGGACCACGTCCACATGGCTTTTGAATATCTCCAAGGATGGAGACTCCACAGCTTCCCTGGGCAGCCTCACACTGGAAGAGTGTTTCCTGATGTTCAGTTTGTGTATCAGTTTGTGCCCATGAGCCCTGGTCCTGTCACTGGGCACCACTGAGAAGAGCCTGCCTCCATCCTCTTTGCACCTTCCTTTTGGGTATTTGTGTGTCTGTAGGACCCCTCTGAGCCTTCTCCTCTCCATGCTAAACAGTCCCAGCTCTCTCAGCCTTTCCTCCTGTGAGATTCTCCAGTCTATTATTTATCCTCATGGCCCATGGCTGATCTCTCCGCAGCTGTTCCATCTCTCTCTTGTGGTGGGAGGGCCAGAAAATGCTAGTGTGTACGAGCTTTTGATAACTGCACCTTTCTGCATTCAGTGTTTGATTTTTTTGTTTGTTGGTTTGTTTAGGGTTTTTTTTTGGGTTTCACCAGTCTGGTGATGTGGGCCATTGAAAGTCGATGGAAAGATTTTTATAACTTTTGTTGGAGTGGGAATTTGCAGTTGATGAGCTGCCTGTGAATGACAGGATGCCTGTTCATAAACAGACGACATGCTTGACAGCAAAGGGTACAAAAATAAATGTCTCTTCGTTAATGCTGGGAGCAGGCAGTCACACTGTGCCATACAAAATGGACAGGGCCCACAACTCTCAGGAAGGTTGACTAAAAAGTTTTTTGTAAAGATAAGGAACTATGTGCTTCTTGGAGTGACAACTAAGGCTGCTGTTTGAAACTTTGTCCTGAGAGACTGATCAATAACAGCTTGTTGTGGCTTAGGAATGGTATTCCCAGATGTGGTGCTCTCACTGAAACCACTGTCTCACTTCCCCTGGGTGGGATGGAGAGGAGAATTGGAGGCACGAAAGGTAAAGATCACGGGTTGAGATAAGAACAATTTACTGGAATCAGCAAGGAGATAAGAAAATAAACAGTAACAGCAACAATACTAATGACAAATGGTATGAGGAAGAGGTGATCGATTCACAGGGAACAACAATACCCGACTGCTCCCTCTCCTACCCCACCCCCCACCTCAGAGTGAGGTGGTATAGAATAACCTCCGTCCTGGTCATGTCCCTCCTTCCTGGCTACTGCAGAGATCAACCCTGTCCTGGCTGGAACTACGGCACAGCTAAATTCAGACAGGAAAAAAACCTCACCAAAATAGCCTTATCTGAAATCTTGCTATCAATTTTCAAAGCCAATCATGTGAGATGAGCTGTTTGTTGTTCAGATTTTCACTGCATGTCACTGATTAGGCTTACATCCAATCTTTTTTTTATGTACTTACCTTTGTAATTACAAGAAATTTAATTATCTTGTAAATTTTTGACTCCAGGTCTCATTCTTCTGGATTGTATGTCAGAACTGAAGCTTGGTATATTTATTAAGAAAAAAAAAAGGTTTTTTGACATCTATTTCTGTTCACATTCTATGACTGCTACATATGTGAATTGAATATAAAAAGGAGTAATTTTTCTAAGGCTGCCTGAAGCAATAATTCTGAAGTATGAACTCTTCTTATCTCAGTGGATAAAATCTGAAATCTGATGATGATAATTCTTATAATTGGATCTGTACTAGTTTATAGCAAATTGATTTTAACCCAAAGAATACTCAACATGGAAATGTTTTAATTGTTTTAAAACTTAATTACAAATAAATTTAATTTGTTTTCCCAAGATGCAAATTCTGCAGAAAATAGAAAACTTAAGGAAATAAAATCTTACTGTCACTAAATTAATGGAATTCTCAATTTGTGTTCTTTTATCTCCTTGTGAATCACTGAAGAAGCTGTGACTTGGATTAAATTTGTCTTTAGCTTTTTGACTCATCCCGACACTCTTTTGACTTTCATACCATTTCTTGCCATATTTTTTGGCCAGATTTATTGTCAGTCAACACTTTTTGTCTGTATGCTGACATCCTTCACTTTTTCTGCTGTAATTGTCCTGTCTGAGCTTAAATAGGCAATGAGTTACAGCCAGAGCTTTTCTAGCTGGTTGTTTGATAATGTGATAGTAAGTGATGGCTCAGTGTCTGGTTCTTTTATCACCTTTGATACTGCAGTTCAACAGGCAACCGTGGGGGATTCCTCCCTTTCCCTTGTGGAAGTGAGATCAGGCGGAGACCTAATGCCTCCATTAACTTCACTGTTCTTGTGGGCACTTGCTCTGATGCTGTGTGCTCTCCGTGCTGCTGTAGGGAGCTGCTTTTTCTTACAAAATATAAGAAAAACAGATGCCTGTGGGGTTTTTTTAGCATTATTTTTCATGACAGCAGCTGATGCAACTTGCCAGTAAAGGCAATTGGCCCTGCTTAGCCTTAAGATTGTAATGTCAAGGGCAGTGATGGGCAGTGGTTGCAGAATGGTCAGATTTGCATTCCCTGGGTCGGCTGCACTTTCAGCTGTAAGTTCTGCAAGCTGCTGGGCACCCCAGGTGCATCATTTGTGCCTTGTAGACTCAGCAGGCATTTCCTAAGTCTGTAGGGTGGCTTGATGCTGTGAAAGCTCCTTCTGGAGCCTGGAGGGCCATAGCTGAATTGGTGTGGTGAGGTGAAGTGGCAAGGCTGATTACCAGCAAAGGTTTTAACTGCTGGTTCTGGCACCTGAGCCAGTGGTTTGGCATGGTGCTGTGTAGATATGAAAGCAAGCTTCTGCAATGGGGTATTTCTTCATCCAGGGTGAACTCACAGGTAATTTCAATATCCTCTGTTTAAAGTCATGTATCTTGTCCCTCAGATTATGAGAATGATGGCTTTAATAAAGTTTTGTCTGTTTTTTGGTATTAGTTTTCCTCTGCTTTCCTCTAGATGTATTTGGATTGTATTTTTAAACTTGTCTCTGCAATCATGATAGCTGGAAAATTAAATTTCTTTGTTTGAGGAAAGCAGAAATTCTTATTCCACCTTTTTGTTCCACCATCTGAGATGTCATGAAAAATATTTTGGGAGGAGTGGAGACTAGACTAATGTTAAAAAGGTGTTCTGGCAACATAGCAGGCTGCCTGCTTTCTTAGTGGAGTTTCACAGCTTGGAAAATGAGATTACTCAGGTATGGACAGTCCTGTGGGGTAGTTACTGTAGTTCCTACTGAGCAAAAATCCTAGTTGTTAATTTCTGCTCCACTTGCCAGTTCTCAGTTATGGCATAGCTGCAGAAGGGGTGCTGAACAAGTAAATTAGGGTATGAAAAAGGTGGGGATAAGGTAAAAGATGTCCTATTTTGGGACAGGATTTTAAGAAACAATGAACTAAAGAGCTGGAGAGCTGTTTGGTCTGGAGATATAGTGAGGATGATCTGCTGGATGGGAAGAAGATGGAGTAAAATTTGATGCAAAAATCTCCCCATGAAGGCTCTATGTCTATGATTATAGGAGATTTCTACCAGCATCTGGACCTCCTATCACAGTCTTATTCTAAATCTAGAATTCAAAATCATAGAAATGTCTTTAGCTTGATTTTACACAGAAATTTCTATAAGGATATTTCAAGATGAGCTTTCTTCTTTGAAGGACCTAATTTTGGAAATAAGATGATCAGTAATTCTCAAGAGCAGACTCTTGTAATTGGACATGACAGAACAACACAACACTTGAAAATACTGGTCTTGCTGTGCATAGTGGAGTTGAATAACTTGTCAGTGAAGTATGTAGACTGTGAAATAAGAGGAATAAAGCTCATACTTGCAGAAAGCAGGAAGACTGTCTTTAACCTGGAATGAAATTCTTTAATTCCTTCAAATACTCAGAAAGAAGACAACTATACTTTGAGACTACGTATTTGGTAAAACTAGAATGGAATTTTGAGCTGAAATGCCTTGTCTTTTAATCATTTTATTTTGATGCTGGGCAGAGAAATGCACGATAGATTACTCTAGATTTGACGTTACGGTGGAACAAATTAATTTAACTTGCTTCTTGATAGTTTACCGGTGTTGTTACTGGAGATTACTAGTGCTGTAGATGGAAAGGTATGTGATCCTTGCCGCTGCATGTGTTTTCCCTAATGTAATTTTTTAAAAATGTTGTTTATTTTCAGAATGGAGTTTTAGTAAAAGTAACAGAGACTTGTCCACCGCTGAACTGCTCAGAAAAAGATCACATTCTTCCGGAGAACCAGTGTTGCAGTGTTTGTAGAGGTAAGCCAGCTTGGAAGGAATATGAGTTGTTGGTTCAAGAGGGGGATACATCGAAAGGAACAATTCCTTTGTAATGAGATATTAAGTACCTCTATAAGCCTGATTCTAAAACCAGTCTGTGATACTCCTTTGGTTAGAAGACTTACCAGATATAAAGCTGTAATTGGTCTGAATTAGAGAGGAGGAGGGAGAAAAGGAAGAGCTGGGGGAGAAAGGGACCAATATCTCCTAAAAATTCCTATTAAAAGGATGTTGTATTTGAAAAAGAAATGTATTTTGTTGCTTAACTTGCAACTGCAGGGTTTTGAAGATGTGTTTTTAAGGTCTCTATTTTAAAACTGCAAAAATAACGTTAAGATTCTAGTTTGATGGATATTAGGAGGTTGATTTAGATCTGAGCACTCTGAGGACTAATTTATGAATTAAGCTGGACAATAAAATTATACCAATGCAAAACAAAAATTAAACAACCAACCCTGGAGCCCAGAACCCTATTTTTCCAATGGGATGTTGAGATGCAGGTTCCTCTTGCTTGTTTCATTTCAGCCCCGTGAGTCCTGGGTGTAGGCTGGACCAGACTAAACAGGCCATAACTCAAATCTTAGTTGAGGAAATCCCCTTAAATGAGGAATGTGCATATATCACAAGGTTAAGAAACTTGAACAAGCTTTCTTCTTAAAACGTGTTCTGATCAGTGAATTGCTGGGTGAATAATTATTCCCTATGTATTGTACTTATATTCCTCATCTCTCCCTTGGTGCTGAGTCTCAGCTGAGCTTGAGGGGAGCCTGGTCTCTCAGGACTCACATGTCAGCCTTTAGTGATGCACCTCAGAATTTCAAGCAAGAGGTGTGCCAAATGAGCATTAGACATTTGCAGGCTTAGATGGTTATTGAGGTCTGCTGGAATATTTGTCTTGCCTGCATTTAAATTCCTGCAGTGCCATTGCAGATGGCGATGAAGGGGCTCTGAATCTCTCCCTCTGCCAGTAAATATTAATTAGTAAATATGCATGGTTAAATATTTACTTAGGCCTTGAACTTAAAAACACATGCATGTGGTTGCAGGGACCAGCATGTTCGAGACTGCCTGTTGGGTCATGGTCTAAGCATATACTCATTAATTTTCTTTAGTAGTTTCTAGAAACATCTGCAACTATTTAAGCAAGCAGTAAATGTTGCTTCTCTGTCCCTCAGAGGGCTCAGTGTCTTAATGATACTTCTTAACAGATGGCCCAGTTTGATGTAGTGCAGTACTGAAAAAAATATATTCATTACTTAAAAGGATTAGAAATATCAAAGCTTCAAAGTTACTGGAAGATAAGTTCCATAATTATTCACTTCCATATTATTGTTAGTGATAGGTACTCTTTTTAGATATTCAAACTGGCTTCATTATTTATAGTATAAAATGAATATTTATATTTATGTGATGGTCTCTAGAAGCAAGGGAAGGAATTGTATTTTCTCTTCCTAGGAATTCTGGTACATGATGCTTTCAGTTTGATACATTAAACCTCCACTTCAGTTCTGCTTTAGCTGACTGCTAAAACAGTACCACCTCCTTTTGTATTTCATCATTGCTTTTNGTATAAAATGAATATTTATATTTATGTGATGGTCTCTAGAAGCAAGGGAAGGAATTGTATTTTCTCTTCCTAGGAATTCTGGTACATGATGCTTTCAGTTTGATACATTAAACCTCCACTTCAGTTCTGCTTTAGCTGACTGCTAAAACAGTACCACCTCCTTTTGTATTTCATCATTGCTTTTTAAAATTCTTTTGAAAATGATACCTAAAGATATGATTAATTTTGTCAACTTTACAAAGGCATAAGTTCAATTTAGCACTCCTAAGTTGCTTTTTATATCAATGTGGTAGGTTGAACCTGAGCTGATAGCTCTTTTGACCAATAGCACTTTTTCGAGATTTCCATATTTAAAGCTTGGGGGAGACAGGAAGCTCTTTCTTTCAGTTTTGCAGGATGACTGATAAGACACCTGTCCCAGATGTGGAAAATCCTGGGTGGTGTGGGGAATGGGAGGGTTTTTGCTTTGATTTTCTTTTCCTTTTTAGTTCTGTTAATAAACTTTCACATATTCTTTAAGTTTGAGCCTGCTTTGCATTCCTCCAAATCTCCTATCTCACAAAAGATAAGAAAGGTGAACTGAAACCACTACAGTCTTGAAGTAGAATATATGCTGCTTGACACGTCTGCTTCAGTTGCATGCAACCCAAAATGGTAGTATATAATTTTGTCATGTGCTGTTGTTAAAAATGGATATTTATTACGAATTCCGTATTTGGTATGGGTTTTATCCAGCAAACAGGTGCTCTCTGATGTGGCAAGCAGGCCACAGTTTCTGATCCTGTCCTGTGCCAACATATCCTTTACTGGAAAAGGACAGATTGCTTCTCTTGTTTGCAAAAATGACTGATTTCAGAGACTATATTCAGCATTTTTTTTGTCCAAGCCAAAGTAGTAAGGAAGACATAGTGTAATAATTGCTGTCCTGAATAAGCAAAATTATTTGTTGGAAGGCCACATGCATCATTTGCACATCATAAGCAAATTTCACATTATATGTATTACGATGCAGATAATTTGTTGCATTAGCCCTTAGCCAAGCCTGAAGTTATTCAACGGAATATTTAGCAAGCATTTACTAGCAATGTTAAATGAGAACATTATTTCTGTGTTAAGTTTATCAGTGCATGTTAGTGACTGGTAGGTTCTGGGCTTTGTGTCAGTTGTGTTGTCTTAATTATTTGTAGTTGTGGAAACATAAGACTTCTCAGTTTTATGTTCTGTAGAATTACAGAATATATTTGCTGAATGGGGCAAGGGTGACAGGTTTGCATCTTGTGCTTTCCTAGCTGCAGCAAAGGAATTTCCATTTAATGAAAGGATAAATATGAGGGGATCAACAGAAGGAAAAAAAAAGCCACAAGTATAAAATCTTCATGATGCTGTGGTATGAGACTGTACCCTACTACAACGTACTCTGTAGTACTTACCAAAGTAATAGATAAGTGCCATAGGTTATGCAGGGTAAAGCATAAATCTGTGGTGTGTATGGAGATGGAAGTTGTGAGTCAGCAAAGAACAGAGTTGAATACTGTTATGTACACGGCTGGTGGGCTTCCTAGATAGTCATTATTGTTTGTAAATGGTAGGAAGAATAAAGACAGCAAATAATGTGTGGTGTTCTTCAGGTTTGCTACATGAGTTTATAGTATAGCAAAAGGTAATAGTATATTGCTGAGAAGCAATTTCTAGATTTCAGGGAAATGATTGTATGAGGTGTACAGCAAGGTGAGAGTAGTATGGAAGAGCTCTGCTTTAAAATGACAGCTTATTTTTGTGATTTGATGTACTGAACGCATAAGTGGGCCTCACCACATCTGTATGTGGAATCTATCCTTGACTGTTATGTAGGGAATACTCAGTTTTTCCTTTCATCTCTGTGCTTTAATATAAATGTCTGCTTAAACTATGTGTCCGCTTTATACTTTCCAGCAGGACAATGTGGTGTTATTAAACTGTCTTTTAGGCTTACAGAAAATTTAGTTAATTTTCAAGTTTCACAAAGAATCATTGTGTCACAAAATACATTTTTTGCTACTTCTGAGAATCACTCATTTTTCTTAAGCATGCCTGCTACATTTTTTACAGCCCAGGGACAAATCCAATACAAAAAATAGTGTCATAAAAGTGTTTTATTGTTCCATTTAGCTGTTTTTCTCCTTGCCAAAGACAGTGTATAATTTTGAAAGAGTGGATTTTTTTCGCTTTTGCATGAGTGATTCAAATAAAATTTCATGAGAGAATTTTTATGTTGTTTTGCTCACAATTTTAAATACATAAAAATAGCCTTAACAGTCTAAGCAACTTCAGATGTGCTCTTCTTAAAAGAAAGAGTATGATGAAATAATGAAGTAGTGAGAGTGATTTTGTTTCTAGAGAAAATAATTATTTGCTGTCCTGCAATACGGTGGCACTGATGGATTTAGACTGACTGCTGACACTCCTTAGGAGGAAAGGGAGAATCTTACTGATGAGGTGAAGCGTACATTTTACAGCAGGGAGCAGCATTTGAATCTAAAAATGGGGCTTCTGCCACCCTTCTTTGTGCTGCTTTGTTTTGTTTTGGGGAGGTTTTTAGTCTTTCAGTTAGAGGACGAGGAGGTTCTTCAGTTGTACGTGTTTCTCATCTCTTCCCACCTGGCTGTGAAACTGTGATTTGACTCCTCAGAAATTGAATTTTTCCCATTTATTGCTGTAAGATAGGAGTTATTTCAAGGTTTTAGATTTATTAAGATTTTAGGGCAGTTGATAAATATGAATTAGTTTATTTCTAAACATAGTTGTAGCATTACTTAGGATTTAGAAGAGCTTTCTATCTGAAAAAAGAAGAAATCTTTTTAAGCTTGTTAGTCTGTGTAGTTACCATTATTCTATTGCACACAGATAAGCACTGTGTAATAGGCTCTGCATTCATAGAGCAGCTTGAAAGAATGTATGAAGCTGCTCTTTTATGTCAGACCACTGAGTTCTGGGACCACAGTCTCTGAAGGTGTAAAAGCTGCTGTTCAAAGTGCCGCTTTGCACATGACTCATTAAAAACTGATTCAGATCATGGAAAGGCGTAATTGGTAATGCAAATTTTAAGAGTCTTCTATGACTTCTCCAGATTTACCTCACATATTTATACTGTAACTGTAGGGTTAAATCCTAACAGTAGAAAAGATTTTGAGGTTGAAACTACTTTGGACTTTTGAACATTGCTGGTGCTTTTTAACAGAAGCATTATGACGGCTTTTGGTTTTTTTTAAGAAGTCTCTAAATGTGAAACAGTGAAATGAAGGATATCTTCTTGAACAGCAAGAGAACAGGGGGTTTACAGTTTTTGATGTGAACAGCTAAGGCTATTGTAAGAAGTATGGAAAACAGTACAGAAGTCGTAAGGAAACCCTCAGAAACAAGGAGAGGCGCATGAGTGTTGGCGTAAAAAAAGCAGGAAGAGATACAGATCTGAGATGTATTGATTGCAGCTGTAGTCTTGAATGAGTTCTTGCATTTTACAATCGATAATTAAGCCAAATGACCAAATACGTTAGGTATGTAAAAAACTGGATGACAGCACAAAACAGCTTAGCATGCTGCTCTGCAAAAGCGGGTTCTGGGAACCACAGTTTGGAAGATGTTGCTTGGAAAAATAAAAGCAATGTTCAGGTGTCCCAAAATGGAATAAATTTTTAATTTGAGATATCTGACTTGGGGCCACTAAGGCCTATCCAGTTGGGCAGTTCCTGATGCTGCAGAAGTGTTAGTTTCATGTCTGATAGCATGTGTCTGGTTCTTTTCCTGATTGTCTTAGTACATTTATTAATGGTCATTCTATAGTCAGAACGGTGAAGTAGAAAGGAACCTGTGTTTCTTAAGAAAAAGATCGAGCAAACATTTCAGCAGCCTTGATAAAGGAAGAGAGTAATGTTATCAGAAATGTTTGGGGAACGAACAGAGGTCATCAGGCCCATCAAAAATCTAAACACACTCTTCAATATTTAATTCCCCTGGTAGTATCTAATTGTGTTTTGAATGACTTTGAAGGGCTGTTGTGCACGTTTATGATTGCGTGTATATGCACAGGGAAAATGGTTTCTGGCATCTCTTCTGAATGCATTCATCTGTAATTTTAATTCATACTTGCCTTGTCATCTGTGCTGGCCTGAAATTAGTTAAGATTATCAGAACTGTTTAAGATTTTCTGTTTAAGATTTAAGGTTTTGTTAAATCCTCTCCAATTGTCTGCTTGCTGAGATGTGATGATTCCATTTTAAGCCATTTCTTACATTTCAAGAGGAGCTGACTGTCTCAGATAAGACTGCTGAATATTCTGAATAAATTGTTATTTTGGCTGGGCAATGGGGAGGCATGCCCTCTGCAATCTCCCACCCATCTGAAATTTAGAGATCCCACTGCAATATGAGCAGGTGGTCTTGGCATCGCTGTAGGATATCCCTTGAAGGAATCCTATGATTCATTTCACACCAAAGAATTAATAAAAATCAGGTATTTGGCTCCAAAACTCCAGCTGGGGAGAATGGAGACCAATGTATACGAAATCCAAAAACCACACTTCTTTGATATGCATCTTTTGGCTCTTTTGAAGTGCTAATTTTGCATTTTTGCTGGGGAAAAAAAAAAAGTACTTGGAGAAACCTCTGATCCAAGCAATAGTGTGCTTTTTCTCACAGAGGCACAGTGAACCATTGCTCTTCTGTTCTATCAGGTACTTTTTTTCCTGCTGGTTAACCTTAAATTACAGTTGTTTTGTAAAAGCTTGATAACATAAAATGTTGTAGCACCATGTGTGCTCTTAACAGGAATGGCTTCCACTATTCACTTAGAGAGGTATTGAACAAGTTTGCTGAAATGCTATGGGAAAGCAAGGTGGAGTCACTTCTAGACAGCAGTTTTAACAGATAGGAAGCAGTGTTTCACAGGTCTTTGATAATAATAAATGCCGAGGCAATCTAGAGATGTAGTAGATGTTCTGTGATTGTGTATTTCTAATGGCAGGAGAAAAATGGAATGTCCTTTAGAGCCTTTATTTTCTCAAGTTACAGAACTGGAGTATTACTTTTAAAAATCAACTTAAAAAATTAAATATTAAAAATAATTATTAAAATAATAAAACTATTATTTAAATATAAAATATATATTAAAATAATTATTTTAAATTTTTAATTTAATAGCCTTCAAGCTTGGAAACCTGATTCTGGATGGAGGCTGTTCATATTTGAGTTGATAAAGGGAACTAAAGCAATGTAGATTTTCCAGAGAATTTTTAAAAAACAGGTGACAGCTCTAACGGCAAAAAATTGATAGCTAGGGTAGCCATCATATCTACTGATAAATTTCAGAGGTGGCAAATAAACAATGAAGGATTCACAGGGCTGTGATGTAATATTGAAAATTAATCATTGGCTTGTGCTTGGGAAACAGTACTGTTAGAGAAGAGTGGTTGATCTGGGACTTGTGATGACAGTTAACTCTGAGAAGCCATCGATTTGGCTAATTTTGAATCTTAAATTTGCCATGAGCTGATCATAAGGTAAAATATTGACTCACTGGGATAAAAAGAGCCTAGAAACATAGAATTTTGGTGCAGAAAGTTGTACCAGCACTCTTGTAACTAAAACATGCTGAGAAAGAGGAATTATTTTTTACAGGTTTGGATGAAAGGGAAATAGAAATAAATATAAACAAAATACCCCGAGACAGAATAACAATCCATGTGATATTTTCATACTGCCTGGCTTAATAATTAACACTGATCTGTTACAGAGGTTCTGACCCAATAATAATCAAATTGAATCAAGCTCATACTTATGAGCTCATATGTATACTCATACATATGAACTCAGAGGAGAATTATTATTCTAAAGAAGCAGGAAACAGACTAGGATGTCATAGTCTTAGGGGAAACAGTGACAAAGAAAATATTATAAAACTTGTTGTCTCTTGGATGTTATCTGGAATGCCAGTAGAATAGTCATCCTGCATGGGAAGCATAAATTAGATGCTGAATGGATACATTTGAGGAGATGGGTTCCAGTGTTCAGTTTAAATTATAGTTGTAAAGGTAAAAATGAGAAGTCAAATACCATGACTGCATAAATGGCTAAAGGCAGTGTATTGGCACCCTATTTTACCAGTCTAAAATGTACCTCAGCTTGACAAGGCTCGATCTGGAATACTTGAGTTGTTTTTACCAGACTGTGAAATGAGTAAAGACTAGAAGGGGTAACTGAAGTTTTCATTAAGGGAATTGGTTCTTTTTCGCAAGCTGGATTACAATGAAAGAAGGAGCCAACTGAGCACAAGGAACATATCTTGGCTGTTAGTAAAATTAATTTGAAGTTTAAGTGTAAAATTGGATGTTGACACTGAGAGTGTCCTCCTTGCTAACAAGTGTTAACTTTTTAAAAAAATTATCTCAGAACTCAACATTAAATGATCAGATGTGTAAATTTGGAGTGCACTAAACTGACACAACCCAAGTGTTAAATTGGTAGACGACTAAAACGTGTATTTAAAAAGAAATTAAAATAGGAAATCAAAGCAAGGGATATGAACAGAGACCTGATTTGGCATTTAGATGTTCCAAATCCAGGTAATGTTTATCTTAGCTGTTTTTAGGGGAAGTTAGGAAGTTCATGAGCAGTGAACTAGAACTTTTAATTTGCTCTTCTATGACCAGGCAGAACTGGCAGAAACTCTTCTTATATTCAGATAAGTGCAAGTTAGAATACCAGTAGATGATGGTATGCCTGGGTTTCTGCATTTCCTCCTTCCAGGACAGAAAATGGAGACAAAATAGGAATTACCAAAATGACTGCTTATATATCTCAGGCAAATAGAAATTGACTCTTGGATACTAATAGAGAAAATCCATAAAACATATACCAGTGGAGGGAGGAAAAAAAATTCTGTTGTCAAATTCTGCAAGTTATTTCTTAACTTCCAGTGGAGTGCCTTTAGAGATGAAGTTACAATTACTTTCCCTTTAGACTTAAGCAGAGAAAGATGTTGACATGTCCCTGAGAAATACTGAAAATCAGAGCGAGCTTCAGCCACTTGTACCTTTACAGAAGGAAGTGGGAAAGTTCATCCTATTTTTAGAAATGACTGCATGGAATAAAAGAAACTTCACAAAGAAACTACTGAGAATTTGTGTGAAGGAAAAAGGAGAGATTAATAAAAATTCTCCTCGATAAAACATGATGCATGGAATAATTATAAACTGTAGAAATAATCGAGCTGTTTTTGGATGACAGAATTACAAGGCAGTGTATGAGGTTGCTTTGACTACCAGTACAATTTTGTGCAATGGCTTATTTTGGTCTGCTGAAAGCACATGTGGTTATGCATAGTAAGATAATTTTGAGGAATTTTTTTTTTATATTACGCTTCATTGTCCTTTTGATGTAAGTTAGCATTGCACTTCCTGACAGTCAGAGACTTAATGCTACATGGGTTCAGTAGAACACTATTGAATTGTCGTTGCTTCCTGCTTTGGAGTTGTCTTTTCTCCTGAATAAAACTAGTCATACAAATATCTTCTAGAAGAAAATGTTTTTTCTAAAAGTGAATTGATGGAGAAATCCAAAAAGCCTGTGTGCACCAACTAGGTTTGTAGAGAAAATTTAGAATGTAAAATGCCAAAGTTTTTGAGTGATGCAGTCAATGCAAATATCTGAATATCTGAACTAAACACGTTTTAAAACCCTGTTGCATGTTCCTTGTGTTTTAGGCCATAACTTCTGTGCAGAGGGACACAGGTGTGGTGAAAATTCAGAGTGCAAAAACTGGAATACAAAAGCTACTTGTGAGTGCAAGAATGGTTATCTCTCTGTCCAAGGGGACTCTGCATATTGTGAAGGTAAACAAAATATTCAAAAACCCATTCCCTGAACAACTTATTAAAAAATATAATATGAAATAAATGGTAAATGAATGAATTTCATTGCAAAGTTCAGTTTCATGGTGGTGAATATCACAGGGACCCTTTTTGTGTTCATAAATAGGGATTGAAGATAACAAATGGTGCTGGGCCACCCTGTAATAAGGCATATTTCATTGTTGCAGTTGTGTCTTTGCATGCCACGGTCATAGTGTCAGGACAGTTTTTAAAACACTGTTTTTCAGACAATAGCACCTGCCTTCTAAACTGTTTTTTAGAGAACAGTGATGTTATAAGATGCATTAATTTAAGAAGTGGGAATTCTGCAGGCATTTGTGAGAACGGTAAGTGTGAAGGAGTGCAGAGGCTCGGATATAAAAATGATGACCTGCAGTCCTTCCTGAAGTACTTCTGTGGGACAGATACTTTACTGAAATGGTTTTCCTATGATACGTAAGAGACCTATTTCTGAGAAGACTGTAACTGAGGTAGTTCTGTTCATATGTTATGCCGTCACAGGAATGAATGCAGTGGGGTATTATTCTCCTTTTTGTTTCTCTGTTTTCTAGAGCTTGTTATTCATAGCTGTGATGTACTTCTTAAAAAATAAATTGATGACTCAATATATACCACATTCCTTCCTGCATTGTGGGTTGTTTTTTTTTTTTTAATACCCTTGTATGTCAGGCTGCAATATTTAATCTTTTGACCATCATAGGAAGTCTTTGAACTGCTCTGTAAAAAATATTTCCCTAGATTTGTTTTTCCAATGGTGCTGGTGATGGAAGGGGATGGCATTTTTGACAAGCTGTTAAAATACAGCATAAGAATTGGAATACTGAGGACTAAGGATGAAAGAAGAAAAAAAGATGTGTGGAAGGTGCTTAAATGATCCTGCATTCATAAAAAGGCTTTTTAGTGTATGTAAGTGAGCAGGGTGGCTTGAATAGCAGTTTATAAATGTGTTCAGTAAAGTGTAGCTGTAAATCTTATGGTATTTAGTAATTTCTCTACAAAAATAAATTTGAATGGCCCTTTGTATTCACTTTCAGTGACTGGGAAAACAGTTCCCACATGAGTTCCTAAAGGTAGGCAGCAGATATACTGTGTATAGAGAGAAACTTTTTTGTACAAAAACTTGGGAGAACAACTGCTTTATAGGTACTACAAAGACTTGTACATCAGAAGACAGGCTGTTTAGCAGCTGTGATACATAATCCAGTATTAGTTGTTTGGGGTTTTTTTTCTGTTTTAAATAATGACACTGCTTAATATTTTTATTTACCTAGACAGTCTGTCCCTTTTTCCTTCTGTAGAAAAATTTTAAACATCTTGACCCAAGCAATTTTGGAGATATTGGCAGTACATTAGTGGTAGTGATGGTGAAAAAAAGCTTCTTCAAAGAAATTAGCAGGAATTGCAACATACATGGGTCTGTGTTGCATACATTTTTGGAAGGGCAAATTAAATCCCTGATTTGTGTGTGTGTGTGTGTGTGTGAAACATGAGGCAACAGAACAAACAGCTGCTTTTGCTGCCTGAGACCATGGGATAGATGAGTGTTGCTTTCTGCATTTTATGAAATTATAAATTTGCTAGATGGAGTGTAGTTCTCTGGAGGTAACACAGAAGAGAGGCCCTTGAGCAAGGGGAGCTACAGACTGACAAACTGATTAGCCAAGAGGTGTCTGCTTTCAGCCCTGTGAAGAGCTTCCTTTCACTCCTCAGAACAGCTTTCTGCAAAATTTCTTTTTATGCCTCTCTAACCTCATTCCTCTCATCTACGTGTTTAATCTGCTAAATAGAATAATTTCATACTTGGCTGTACAATAGTCTCAAATGCATGGTGAAGCTGTGATTTAAAACAAATGAGGACTAAGGCCTGTATCTGAAGGTACAGTTTAGCAGGAGGTTGATATAGTATAGGGCTGGATTTTATCTTTTACTGTTTTGAGTTTGTGTGTAAGAATTAAATATTCAAAACACCTGTGGAAGCAAGGAAGATCTTATGCTCAGCAGTAGTTCTGAATTTGTCTGTCTTTGCTAAGCCTTTAAACTTAAGACATGTAAGATTACTGTTTCCTTTGAGAAGGAAGGTTAAATTACTTCAAACTCATGATATGTACTGTTAAGTGGCACCTTAGAGTCCTTCAGATCATTAACTTGGAGCTTTCCAGATTTCTCATCTCTTCCAGTGTACTTGAAGTAGTTGTGCACGTGATTTGTGATACATAGTATTATTTTACCTTACCTATGATTTTGCTGCTATTTCTGCTTGCTCTTATTCAGACACTTTTATCCTGCTGGAGTTTGGCATCATTTTCATTTTGTAAGATCTCTGAAGTATTGTTTGAGTCTGCTCTGTGTTTTGATCAGTATTTGTCTCTTTTTTTAACTTCACATATTCACATTATCAGTACAGTGGGAAAAGTAATTAAAAAGATTCTAACTTTTGCTGGAGAATTGGCATGAACAAATTTGTAAAATAAATAATAAAAACCCAAGAGACTTTTACTATTCTTTCTCAGCAACTGTTTTTCAAGTACTTAGAAGCTTCTTAAGTCAAGATGTACATGTAGGATAACCACTCACTACATGCATTCCATTTTTGAAATAACAGATGTATTCAGGGAAGACAGTTTCTGAAAGCAAACAAGTAAATGAAGCTTGTGATGAATGAAGGAGATAAGTGGAGATTCCTCTGTGTTCTATAAAAGCAATGTATTTTACTTAAAAACAGAGAAGTTGGGGTTTTTCTGATGTTTGCCTTCTTGTCTTGCATATATAAGACATAATTGCATTCGTTTTTTGAAAAGAGGTGTATAGAAACATTTTTGTTAGTCATGTTGTCTGAGGTTTATGAACAGCTGTGGATACTTAGGCACAAGCATTGAATCAGTGTCCCTTTGTCACATATTCACGGATAAATCCTGGAATCCAAGCAAGTAAAAACAAGCTAGCCAAGTTCAAGGCCTGCAGGACTCAAACATTCTGATTGCAGCAGTGTGTGCATACTTGCAGCTCTGGCTTCTCAGGACATGACATATGGGCACCTGTCTTGAGCACTGGAAGTTGCATGTGTGTTAGTGCCATATGGGGCAACAGTTTGTGGCAAAACCAGGACCAAAAGGGGAAATTCACTTGAGTCTGTCTTGTGCTGATTGTTCCAGATGTGTTATGTGATATGTGCAGCAGACCTGCAAATACTTACTTGTACACTTAATGTACTTCTTCAAAGCTGGAGAACTCTGCAGTCTGTGTCTACTTTGCAGATAATAGGACAGTCTGCATACTGCGAACTAAGAGACAGGAAAGTGTCAGCACATGGAGAGTCTGAAGCTCAGAGATGATAAAGAAAGGAAAATCAAGCCTAATCAGCTGAAAGCCAGGCTTGTTGCTAGCTAGCGTGCTGATGCTCACTTTTTAGATGCTAACAGGCAAAGGGCCATCTCTTCTGGAAACAACTTGGTGATTTTCTGCTATATATTTCACAGTGAAAAGGAAAAGAATAATATTTCTCTGCTACATTTCAGCTCCTCATTCTTTATTACCTTCTTAGCTTGAAACATTTACAGCCCCTTTCTACTTGCTAAGTTATGTTGGTACAAAAGCAATTTTTATCTCATTACTGTTGAGATCTCATCCATTATGAGAACTGCTAAAATCTGAAGTGGGATAGATACCACAGGACAAATGCATGCTGCTTCTCACTGGCAAGAGTGCATGGAACAAGAAAATTAATATTAACCTTAGCCATCCTTTCCGCCCACTGACTTATGCCCCTGAGAAGCATCTCAGAAAAGTGGTACAGTGGCATACCGCAAGGTGTCTTGTCATGTTACACAGCATGTGCTCAACCAGTGTCACCAGAGAATGGTCTGTGATAACAGGTGTCATATAAGAAAAGATCCATTGATTAAAGGGGACCTACAAGATGAATAGTCTCATTTTATGACTATATTGTATTCTTTCCCTGTATACCTAAGTATGCTCTCTAGGATGATTCTTACAGGACCTGACCTTCACCTTAGTGCTGTTACATCAGCTTGAAGAGTGGTGAATTAAATACCTTAATATTTGTGAAAATTCATTCAATTTTTGAACTTGATAGAATGCTCTAGAAGCACACGTGACTTTCAGAACATGACTCAGTTGCTCTTTCCCTTCTGTGCTCTGAACGTGTTATTTAATCTGTTGTTAACAAATTATTGCTCATTTCAGGAAAAAGTCACATAAGCTCTGAAATGCTAGCCAAATTCAGAAAATCTGCCTACTTTGTGCTCTGAGGAAGAGTTATGTTAATTTTACTGGGCTTGGCAGATTTTGGGAAGATGAAATAAAAACGAATGAAAGCTTAGGGAGAAAACGGAGTGCTCATCTTCCACTGAGCGTGGATCCAAGCATGCAGCATGGGCACCTGGCAGAATGTCCGCCTGGTATGCTTGAGATCTCAGGACTTTGTTGCTAGCTATTGTAAAAATAGCTCATTTCCTTGTGATCACGTTTAATTTCCTTGTGATTTCCAAGTACGTTCCAGACACATACAGTAGTCTTTATTGCTTTCAGTTTCTTTTTCTTTGAACTTGATACCAGATGTAGTAAGGAGATTCTTTACAGAAAGATAGATGTGTAAATATATTGAAAATATCTTTTCTGAAGATGCATTAGTGTAGGTTTGGTCAGAAAATGTTTATTTTCTGAAAGTCACTTAGAAAAAAAAATACAACAGAAAAAGATGTGTTTTTTTCCCGTTATTTCAGAAATCGGGAGAAATTAACCGTTTTAGATTAAT
Organism: Aleadryas rufinucha; assembly: GCA_013397815.1. Lineage (NCBI taxonomy): Eukaryota > Metazoa > Chordata > Aves > Passeriformes > Aleadryas > Aleadryas rufinucha. Next base: position 358,749 of record VZTH01009945.1, read on the forward strand.
GATTTAGTTCCAAATTCAAAGACATAACTATCAGCATGCTTTAGTTAAAAAAAAAAAGTTTACTTCTGTTGCAAAACATAGTGGAACAAAAAAAATCTTTCATCATTGTGTGTGGCTTCTGTTATGGTTTTGAAGATGAGAGAGCTTTGTAAAGCATACCTCTAATTAGTATTTAATCCTTTGACTCATCACATCCTATGCATAAATAACTGTTCAGTGTGCAGAACTTTTCTCAAACCATTTGAACTCAAAAAGAATAAACCCAGTCCTGCATATGGCCCTCAGAGTAGAAGTCAGCTGGCAATCCACTGAGTTTTCACAGCTGGTGTTTTTCTTGCTCTATAAAATAAGGTGAATTTTGTTGAGTTCTCCCCTCTTCCTCTGTAGTGATTTCACTGCAGCTGTTCTAATTTCACTGCACTGTGGCTTGGGAGGTGACATTAACGTTATGTGGTACCATATAAACCTTCTGTGTGGCGGTGATGTACAGCTGTGGTTTTGGAAGGTGTTCATTGACTTGACTTCTGGGTCAGCTTTTAATGATAATCCTTCTGCTTTCTGTACTCTCAGAAAACCTGCATCACAAGATGTCTGTTTCCTGCAGATGTTGTTCAGTGTGCTGTAATAAACTTATATTCTGCGCTGCTTAGGTGTGAAATTACCTGAAATATGCACGGTTCTGTATATGCATCTGTAATTTCATGAAGTTAAGAAGTTGGGACAAATATTGATGGTAAATGCACTGATTTTTTTCTCTATGCTGAAACCATAGAAAAGGGGAGGGCAGGAGAAGAATCTAAAAGTGTTACAGTCAAATCATCATCTCTATCTTAAAGACAACATTAAGGGCAGTGTTTCAGTTGGAACAAAGTCCTCATGGAGATTTACAAAGCAAAACGCAAAACCACCCCTGCAATGCCAAAACTCCCAAATAACCCCTCTGCCCCTGCCTTTTATAAGCACATAACTTGGTGCCTGGTTGCTTTTTTAAAAGTTCACATTTTCTTTGAAAGACTCTTGTTAACCTACTCTTTAAGACTTCAATTACCTAACAATGTCAAATTTAAACTTCTGCTATTGTATGTAATCCTGTTTATCAGTGAAAGTCGCTTCTCTTGGTGATAAAATACAAATAATACATTTGTCCTGCCTACTGTTTTCATAGAGAGAGACTTCTTATTTAAAATTATATCCTTAACCATCGCATGAACTCAAATTCATCTTTTATAACATGATCAAAAGGTAGGCACTTGTTGGTCGGTGTCCTGCCTTTGTGGGTATATGGACTTTAATAAATGAGACTACAGATTCCTTGTGCTATGAGCTGCTGGTGGAGGAGACTGAATTAAAACCAAAATAGACCCTTTCCCTCTCAAGTTCACTGGGTGGTGGTAAATTCAAGGCAGAGATTATATTCTTGCCAGTGGACAGAAAGATTTCAAGCAAAATACTAAAATTTTTATCCTAAGAAGATTCAAGAGTTTTTTGGAAGGTGATGTTTGTGCCTTACATGGCTCTAGATAGGTTATTTCTGTTATCAAAGCTGCTTTCATGTTTACAAGTTAATTAGTTTAAATTCATATTCCAACTACAGAAACCTGGAAAGTGGAATTATTTGCCATCCCCTGGAGTAACTTCAGTTCTTTTGGTGTAATGGCATGCTGAGATTTATATGAAAATAAATTCTAATTTTTAATAAGGTAACCATATGTTTTGGTGTTGTTGTAATAAGGTGTCATAAATAATTATGGCTCCCAAGGAATTCAGGCTTGCAACTGTCAGTTGTTCTGTTAGTAACTCGCATTTGAACAAATTATAATCACTGTTTTTAAAGGAAAAAAACATCCTCACCCCTTCAGGATGACAATGAAAATCCTGCTTTGAGGCTGCTGAGATTTTTGTTCACTTGAAGAGATTGGGGATCTTGTGTCCCCAAATCAATAAATGCTCTTACATGTTAGGGTTGCATTCTTCTGAATTGTAGAGGATATAATTTGATAGATGGGTTAATGAAAACCCCGTGCCGTGTTGTTGGTTACTGCTCATAGTAAACCGTGATTTAAAAGCTGACCAGTAGGAGAAAAAAGGCTGTTGCATGTTCCTCCTGTGTCAGTGTAATTTTCTTTTTCACTGTAATGACCCTTTGTTGTGTGCAGACTGGGAGCTTCAGACAAAATGTTTTAGAGAAACTCTCCTCTTTAGTCAGGAGGTACAGAAAGGACCCCCTTGCTTTCTAAACTCCTTCTCAGAGAGGAGTCTGGCTGCAGCTGGATCCAGGCTTAGCCCCAGGCTTGATCAGAGGTTTGAATCTAAAGGATTTTGTAGGTGTAATTGAACCTTAACATAACTTTGTTCCACAGAGTTAAGGATGGCAAACCAGATACATTTATATAAAAATAATTTATCATGATAGTGTTTAGACTAAAAGATGTTAATCAGAGTTATTTACTACATATTAAAGGTAACTGTGACTACTATAGTATAGTATAGTGCACTATTTTTGAAACAATATCAAAGGAATTAAAGTTAACAAAAGCAATTACTCAGTAGAGATTGATGTTACTCACCCATACCAATGACTGTGGGCAAATCTCTTTTGCTCACCTTCCAGGATATCCCCACTCAAGGGAGGAATCTCTGCACACACTCTGAGGAGGGATGTGTTAGAAGACTTTGCCATTAAAAAGTAGGATTGGACTTTCATAGGATAGGGTGCCAGTCATCTGTCTCCTGGCCAACTGTGTCAGCTCAGCATCTTTTATTTTCAGTGGTGTTATTGTTGGTTCCTTTATCAGGTACTTTACCAGGTCTGCCACATCTTCACATCCCTGTCAGGAGGTTGAACTTTGGGATTGATGAGTCAGGCTGGTTTCAGCATTATTCAAAACCAAAAGTAGCAAGAGACCCCTTCTCCTTTCACCACAGACTGCTCTGTAAATAGGACATTGTTCCCGTTGTTTTACCCCCCACTCCAGACAGAGCATCCTGCTACACCCTTACAGCAAATTGTCCCTATAGTATGTTCCAGCAGTGAAAGAGGGAGAAATCCATGCAATCAATGGGGATGTGTATGTCCTCCACCCTGTCAGCAGAAAGAGCTTTTGCTGGTCTTTACGCATTAAGCCCTTGTATTGATCCTGATATTTCCAAAATTCTTTTTTCAAATTATGATGCAGTATAGCTCATGTCACATTCCTGCTGGCATCAATGAAAAAGGGAAACATTTGAAAGAGTTTTTGTTGGAATTCTGGTGGTTTAAACCAGATAAGTGCTTGCATCAAACATTTGGCAGCAAAGGAAAGAAAGAAATCAGTGTTGTTCTTCTAGTGATGATATTAGAAGATTACTTGTGTTTGAACTGGACTGAAAAATACTGAGAAAAGTTTGTATACAATGAGGAGGTTTTGCTTGGGCTTGAATGGAAGCCACTTGCCAGTACTTTCATGCAAGTTGCTAAAAATTGTGTGCTTAGCTCTTAAAACTTAAGGGTTGAGGTGCTGAAGTTCTGCCTTTTTAAAAATCTGGAGCATAACTGGAATAGTTAAAAAAATGATGTGTGTGCATGTGTGTGTTTATGCATGTATGGAGAATGGAGTTTTCCCGTTGCAACCCAACAGCCTTTGGTTACCCAGGATCTGGCAGAGCTGCATCTCTCTCAGGGGCTTGTGAAGTTCGAAAGGGAGTCGGGGTAGAAAACCTCTAGTTAACTTCCAACCTAATTTTTTTCCTATTCTGTCATCTTGACCTGCATCAAGAGTACTGGAGGGTCATTTTAGATGCTGTTGAGCCTCTGTGGTTACCTTTTGCGGTGCTGGGGTATGCAGAGAGGGCAATTATTTTGCATTGTTTAAATGAGAATATCTTTTAAATGCTGGCACTTAACATTTTTTTCAGCTACTTTGAAGAAACTTGATGTGTGGTTTTGAAGCTCAATCTGTGTGTTACTCTTAAAGAACGATCTGGGGGCATGGAGTCCCTTTTCCAAGTGGAAGTTCTCACAGCCAGTTTACAGATAACATGTTGGACTGGGCTTGATTCTGTGTAAAATTGCATGTTGTAAATCATGTCATCTGCCTGCTTCAAAGTCTGTGCTGGCAATAGTAGAGCAACAGATCTGGTTTTGAGGCTGCCTAAATGTTGGCATGGGTGGGTCAGAAGAGGGAAACAAATGCACGTGTCCTACAGCAGGATCTGTTACTGGCTGAAAGGAACATCCTCCACCCCTCGCAATTGCGAGAACATATGAAAAAAACCTGATTTGCTGGAGAAACCCATATGAAGGACGTGGAGGAAGGACTTTAGGGCTAGAGAATGTGGAGACCAGAGGTAGCAGATGCAGTGAAGTGAGTGTAGAAAATTACTTTGTTCCGGTTTGTATATAGATGTTAGGGATCTTGGGAAAAAATAGCATTAAACTCCTCAGGAACTGTTCTCATTGACATGGTGTCTCAAAGAAATTTTTTTTTAAATGCTTTTCAGCAGTTTCAGCTGCTTGGGTACAAGTGGGTCTGAGGCTCTGGTGCTTCCTGAGCAGATGCTGAGCCTGAAGTGGGTAGTGACCCTGGGGACACTGTGACACTTTGCCTGGCTGTGAAGCCACAGCACCCTGTCTTGGGGGGAGGTAACAGATGAGGAGAGTGACACCTTTACAGAGAAGGTGAAAATGAAAGGTGAGGGCTTTGGGGAGCCAGGAAACTTACAGTGCCCAGGGTCTGTAATATAAGTCACAAATACAGCAGCTTTGTTAGATCCAGGAAAAGACATCTAGCACATATTCTGTGTTGACCAGTTGTATGACTAAACTTAAAGGATTAGCTCTACCTAAAGTTAGTTGCAGAAGAAGACCAACAGAAGGGCAACAAACCGAACAATCATTCCTTTCTCTCTAAAATGGTTATGGATTTTTTTTTTTAAACTACTGTAGGAAATTAGGATTTTTATCCTTCAGTAGAAAAACCCTAACAAACAAAACACCAAAACCAAATTGAAGAAATAATTTGGCTTATTATAAAAATATTTTTTAAAGTTATTTTAATAGCAAATATGTTTTGCCCTTGGTGATAGCATAGCTGGGGGCTGCTCCAGTAAATATTAGCTGTTGTCTTCTCCCTTATGTGAATGTATTTTGTTTCCAGTAGAAGGTAAACAAAATTGGTTCTAAAAATACAAGAATCTCTAAACCCATGACAAATGTCAGTTTATACTGACACATTTTTCCCTGCAAGATTTAGTAAGGGACTTACTGATTTGGTTCTGGGTATTCAGTTAATATGCATGTGAAAAACAAAACACAGAAGTTAAGAAATTATTGAAAAAGACATTAGTGCTAACCTCAGGCTTTGCTATATGGTTTTGCTCTCTGCTCTTTTTTTACTATTTCAGCATGCATATTTTTCATCCTTTACCAGCATTTCTCCTTACGGCTTCTGTTCAGGTAATTTGGAATTAAGTTGTATGCTGATGGTATAGGCTGTGTCTGTATTAAGTGCTGTCTATTCTGAATTTATTAAAAGGCATTGAGCTTTTGACATTATCCAGATGTAGCAGGGATACACTGGCATATAACAATTTTAATATATTCAGACAATTTTAGACAACAAATGTAATATATCTAGACATACTTCTTTTACGTATTTGTATCAAGTTTTATTTTCAGATAAAAAGTCAGTTACTTGGGGTCTTTTTTCAATGCAATTCATTTATGGAACACATTTACAGATTTATTTAAGCAAAAAAACAACATGTTATTTATTGTGTTGCATGAGGACCTGTATTTGAATTGAAATTTAAAATAAGGCTGCTTTTTTCCACTTGCATCGTTCTAGTAAGGAGAGGAAGCTGGGCCCTCTTGTATGTAAGATCTGTGTGTTTACTGGTGTGTATCTGGGCAGGTTTGTCGGGTTTGGTTTACTGCCTGGAAACCGGGATAATAGTGTTAGCAGCATTCTTTGTTGTTTTGCCAGGGTATTGTGAAGATTACTGGATGCAGGTACTTCATAAGGACCAGCACAATAATACCACAAAATCAGCTGAAGTAAGTGTAGAAAAGTAATCAAACTGCTTACATAGCAAGAAATAAGTTGTTGGGTTTTTTCCGGATTTATTTTCTAAATATTATTGACAGCTGAGGGCAGATATTCTATAAAATATTCATGTACATATTTAATTTTTAGAAAGAGAATTCTTCTTAATCTGTAAGATTTTTGACAGACAAATCAATTTCATTTAGGTAGGTCGCTGCCTCCAAAAAATCTCTCAAAAATGTATTTTTCTAATGCATCTACCTCTATTTAACAATCTGCTTCTGTGTGTGTGTATTTGTGCATGTTCTTTGTTTTTGGAGGCTGGTAAAAAGAGTTATAAAAAAGTTAGTGAGACTTGATTTAGATAATTGAAATCAGTACAAATGTATGTACAGCATCTACAAAGGTAATCCTTATATTGATGTTAGTTTCTTGTTGATTTGCTGACTCTTATAATAGTTTTAGTATTCAGGGTTTTTTCCAAAAAAGATACCTTCTCATTTTTCCAGTTGGTGTATCCGTTCTTGATGTCTAAAGGGTAAATTTCAAAATACCTTTTGGGTGCTCACTAGAAAATTTTTCAGTGTCTGTCCTTATCACTTTCTCTTAATTTTTAATTTTCATTTCTAAATTAGACATCTTAGTTTTCCTTCCTGCTCTGGATATTTTCTGATTAATTGCATTATATGAACGTAATTTTTTATTGCTTCTGTTGAAGATGTTTGCTGTGTTTATATCTTGCATTGTATTTATATCTTGTCCTGAACTCACTTGCTGAAGCTGTATATGCTGCATATGCATGAGGCATATAGCATGTCCCTGTAGGGATCACTGTGTTTAATAGCAGAAAATTATTTTCTCTCCACTTACAGGCTTAAGAAAATGCTTGAAAATAATTAGGATAAAATTGGCAATGCAAAAATGCAAACTCCTTTTTGTCTCTCATCTTCCTTAGGATTGTTTACTTCTCATTTTCGTTTTATTATTTTGTTTCCCTAATTCTTATGACTCATATTTTCCCTTCAAGCTTTCACCAGAGGATGTGTCTGTACATCTTGGTAGCTATTAGCACTGAGATGATTGTACGAATACACTTCACATCTTCAGACCCGAATGTGAGTTGGTGTTAGCTCAGAGACATGCTGTGTTTTGCAAAAAGAGAGAACATCCAACTTGCAGAGAGTTTGCACTGAAAAATCCCTGGCTGCCTCGGGGCTGGCTCTAGGCATAGGCACAGCAGGTGATTTCCTGGGGCAGCAGACCTCCCTGGGGCAGGTTGGCCACGTGCTCCCTCTGCTTTCCCTGTGCTAGAGCCCAGAGCTCAGTGCCTAGTGGTGCTCCTGCTTCCCAGGGAGGAGATCATGAAGTAATACCTGGCATCTTGGTGGGTGTTCAAGAAGTAGCTGTTGCCATTCCCACTTCTTCTGTTCCCTCAGAAGAAGATCACTGAGGGCTTTGTTTCCTAACTTTTGAGTCCCCCATCCATAAGGCAGCAAAGCAGTTTTGTGCCGAGTTGATTCAGTGCTTCCCAGTGTCAGGACTGTTTTATTAGTTGGCTTATGTGAGAATGCCATGGCAGCCTGAGTTTCTTGCTGATGCATTCACACCTCCAGGAGTAGGAATGATCATGATTAATTTTTCTCCACAAAGCTCTTCCTTACCGCTAGGCTATAGGCATTGTTTTCCATTGTGAGTTTCTTAAGCAAGAGGAATTTTGCATACTTACATGGACTTGCATTGTCACTTAACTGACAAGATGGAAAATTGTGCAAGCCTGTGGGAAGATAAAGATCATTATTAGATACTGAAATCTGTGTAACCAACAATTGGGCTGGTTCAGACTGTTAAGACACCAGTCGTGGAGGTGCCAGGTTCATGCATGTGAGTTATTTTTCAGTTAAGTACTTTGTTTAACTGGAATTATATGATGTCTGTTTAAGAACCACTGTTTTGGTCATGAAACATTTCCTCCATTTACTTGGGCACAAGTGACATTAATCTTTGAAGGTCAGGCCTTTTGCTCTGTTCTGGAGGTTTTTTTAACCCATTACCCCTTCGGTGACTTTATTTGCTTTTCAGCTTTCAGTCTAGTTAACTCAATCAGTGCAGTTGTGAAAAGGTCAGTGGCAATTTGAAGTGCATCAAGTTTGTGGAAGAATGTAAGGCACAATTTCCAGTCGCTTTTTTCTATGAGAATCAGTTCAGGGCCTGACACTGCCACTGTGCATGGTTTTCATCTGATGATTTTTCTGTGCAAACAGCAATATCAAATTTGGCTAGAACTTGACCTGCCTTGTGGCTGGTGGGGCAGCGGATGCTTGACAGCACTGGAGCTGCAGTGCACCAACATCCTTTTAGCAATTAGAACCGTGCTAATTTTATATAAAATGCTATGGAACATTGAATATTATGAAGATGTACAGCTTTTACTAAACACTGTTTTGGTTGTCAGGAGTACCTAGCTTTGCGTTTTGGGTACACCAGGGAGTTGTCAGCTCAGTCTGAGAGCTAACAGATTGTGCCAGTTGTTTCTTGGTTAGTATTGGAATTATTGGATATTCAATAACGTGCAGCAGATGATGAATTTGGAGGTTAGCTGAACCATCCTCTCTCATTAAACATTTGGAAACAAATGAATTTTAGTTTCAGATGAATAGAATTTTTTTCCTTATTTAACACAATATAAAAAACTGGAGCTCAGTTACATCTATTTTGCAATTCACATAACTCTTGAATTAATGAGGAAGATGGAAAAGAGGACTGCATCTTGGACACGGGAATCTAATCAATGTGTATTCCCCTGAGCTATATCTGTTTTGTGCTAGGTTCCCATTGATTTTGTAAGCATTTTAGTGTTAGCCATAATCCCCTTTGCATATAAATCATTCCCTGTTAGTTTCTCCTGTCTTTTAATTAATTCTGAACTGACTGGCTTGAGAACTCTTCCTTCAATATTACTACTAAACCAGGTAAATTCTCCCTTATTTTCTTCACAGCCTTACTCTGACCCCTGTGAAATCTATAGGCATATAGAATTCTCAAGAACTGGTGAAGCTTAGAAAATCTGAGACAGCCAGAAAGTGCTGAAATTAGAAACTACGAGAAAATTCGAAATCTTGAGGGAAAACCAACTGATTTTGTAGTAAATTATTTTCTTTATTTGAATTTGTATGAGTTCCTGTTACAGGTGATAACACCCTATCCTTCAAAAGAAAAAGGAGACTGAAATGGTCCTTCTGAGACTGCAAAGTTGGGACAGCAGCCTTATACTCTCATTCTGGTTTAAGAATACAGGGAACATGAGCTGTCTATTCTCTTTTCAAATGAATTAGTTGGAAAAAAAAGTTTTGGGAAAAAATTTTGGTTGATTGGTACAATTTCTTGGTTTCAGTCTTGGAAAAGAATATTACTTGAAGAGATGATACTGAAATTATTTCATTGTGACATAAAAATAAGTGTCCTACAACTAGCGTAAAAGCTGGCATTGTTATTTCTTGAAAAATACATATATTGCAGTAGAAGATATTTTGTCCTGTAGAGTGAAAGACTGTATCATCAGATAAACTGTTTGGAGCTACAGGGGGTAAACTGATTTAGGAATGTTGTAAATGCAGCAGCATCAGACACTGTTCTTTGATATTCCTACTCGAGGGCAGGGAGGAATTTTGTTTGCAATTACATCGCTTTCAACTTAAATACTCTATTTTCACTAATCCTGACGTATATATGGAGATTGGCTCATCATCCATCCAGTAGGCAAAACTCCAGGTATTCTCACCACTCTCTTGTGTAGACAGCAGTTCTTCCTGCTCCTTTCCCAAAGAGCCTGTTCCATAGATTATGGCTTGACAATCTTGTGTAATACCACATGACACCCCAACATTAGTAGCAATAATAATACAAGTAGTAAAATAACTTTGGATCTAGTCTAACTCTACTGCAGTCGATGGATCTCTTCATTACTGTGTTATATTTTTGGACAGGATTTTTCAATGGTCATAACTCTTGGAAATCAAACCTGTTCTTTTCAGAATAAGATGAGGCATTACTTCTTTTTGACACTCTCCGTCTTTAAATTGCAACTTTATCATATTACCCATTTTGATAATTGGTCTGTTCATATTTGGGTACCAAGATTCTTTCTGAAGTGGAAAAGATGGAGATTTTAGAGTCCTTTAAATAGCTGATCAACCTTCCCCGCCTCCAAAATTTCTAAATCCACGTATGCATAGATAGAAGGCAAGAGCTTGTGAGCTGAAGGTTACTATTTCACTATGTATTGCTTGTCTAAGACAGCAGTTGGACTTGGTGATCTTAAAGGTCTTTCCCTGCTTAAACGATTCTATGATTAATATTTAACTATGGAGGTTGTCTCGAGTTGACATGTGAATAGTGAGATGTAAGGATGAGGATAAGTGATAGAGTGTGATCAGTCATTGTTCTTCACAGTTTGTGTTGTATATTTCCATTTAATGACTACAAATATCTCTCACCAAGTTTCCTGTGTTTCCCTCATCACCTTTTTACCCTCATAAAAGAATGAGTGATGTTTATTCATTACCTGGAAGCCACTTTGTTGTGATTAGTAGCAATTTTGGAGGATGTTAATAATGTGAAGGTACCACAAAAGTGTTCTAAGCTTTGATTATGTGAGTTTCTTGTTTATGGAAAGAAGCATTGTCCATAGCTGTGTGTGTGCTCATACATATTTATACACAAGTGTATTTTAGATGTTAGCTACATCTCTGCCTTTAGGCTGTTCTTGAGTCTGTTGTAATCATGTTACAATAATTAAAACATCAGAGGAACAAACAAACAAAACCTCATTTTAGTGCAATGGGGCTTATGATGCCTGACATATAGAAGTAATTAATTTTTTCCATGAAAAGAATACAATAGGAATGCTATCAAAACAGCACTAGCCAAACTGTGCATTGAGGAGGCAAGAAGTGCACTTGAACTGCGTGGAATGTACTGATACAGGACATACTTGGACTTTCTTGTTTGCTCCTTTCTGGTGTTTTGTTGTGCTAAGAGGCTGCATTATTTGAACAAAGCCTGGTTACTCATGCATAGCTTACTAAATTCTCATTTACTGTAAATAGTATCTTTCCTTTCAAAAGGTGCCAGTTCTCTATTTTTCTAAATGTCTCATTGAATTTGATGCAAACTCCAGGCTCTCACTGTGGGATTGATTCTTGTTACTTGTTTGCTGAGGTTAGCTGTGTAGGCTCTCCATCCCTTTTTTACTTTTTCAATAGGCTTCTTGATTTTTACTGAGATTTCTGAGCACTTTGCTGCATCCTGTGATCAGCATATGTTTTCTCTGAAGCTTAGACCAGCAGTTTTAGTTACTGGCACTAGAACTGGAAGTGAATAGTTAAATACTCAGATTTCGACTGTGCTTGCCTTGCTGCCTCTGGGTGGGTGTGGTGTGAGAGATGAAGAGCTATTTACGAGTGGTTTAAACAGAGTATGGATACTTTCCCAAGCCTTTTATAATTTTTTTTCCATTATCTGTGCATTGACATTATTTTTTCTAATGTTTTATTGTTCAAAGTTACTGAAAAGGCTTCCTGGTCTCCCTGTGGGCTCCTTAAATTCCACTTGCAGTGGAAGCAGAACTCAGTGTGGGCCCACAAAAGCAGCAGCTGATTGCTGGGGTGCAGCATTTTTGGGTTGCCACAGTTCCCTGCATGCTGGATCCCAAGAATGCGTCTCCCAGGGCCCCAGGAGTCAACTTCACAAAGCAGTAATGATCCAGAGACTTGCCCATTGCCATAGGGACAGAAGCAATGCTCACAACCAACAGATAAAAATCCCATCTCAACTGTTGGCAAAGTAGATGAAATAGATTATATGTTTTCATGAAAGAAAACTATGCTTAAGGGTGTAATTGGCCACTGCAGACATTAAGCAGCGACAAAAAATGAAGCAAACACTCCATGAGCATGACTCTTATAAGTCAGTAAGGCAGACTTGAATCAAGTTACCTGAGGTTTATTATGGCACTTCAAATGACAGTAATCTTCACATCTCAGATGACAGCCTGGGTCACTGAAGGTTGGTTTGAACTTACAAGTTGCGACAGACTGCTTTTGAGGTCAACAATTTTTTTTTTAAGTGGGAATGCGTTATATAAGAAGAAACTTATTAAAATCATAAGAGGACGTGTCTAATGACAGCTTCCTGATGGGGCAGTTAGAATTAAGTAATTCTCAATTATGTTTTATGTTCCTTCCCCTCATCATCGGTGTGTTATTCCAATGTTTTGAAACATGTGGGTCTGAATTTTTTTTAAAAAAAACCAAACTTCTGCAAAAGTGTTTTTAGGATCCTCAGATAAGCAGTCTATGGTTTTGTTTCTCGAGGGGATGAAGGAGCTCACAGCCCCTTTAGGACCAAACTTTTTGTATCTTGTAAAAGTTGCAGTGCAGTTGAGTAAGAATATGCTATATGAAGAGGAGAAAATAGTTAAATTTTTCTTGTGTACAAAAGTGCACCAGTTTCAGCACAGTATGAAAGCAAGCACAATGTAAAGAAAATATACAGTTCGCTTGTTAGAGACCAGCTGTCACTTTTTCTCTGTTTGCCTTGGCAGGTGTCTTGACCATTGGCCTTACAAGGGAAATCTCACTGTCTCCTGATGAATCCCTATTGTGAGCAAACTTAAGATGCTTCATACTTCCCTGCAGCTGAGTTTGCTCTGATTGTTGGGATGGTGGCCAAGGAAATGGCAGTGTGAATCCTTTGAAGTGGAGGAGTGATCTGGGTGCTCAATGTGTCAGAACACATTTAATGGTTGGGCTTTTGCACAAAGGGAAGAAGCTGTTTCTTTCTCTGCTGTCTAGTGAAACCAGCAAAAAAAAAAAAAAAGATAGAAAGTTGTTGCCTTTTGAGAGAGAAGATCAATCCCTAAAGATGCTTCAGCTCTTAATCTCCAATTTAAATCCTTAGATTCTCATGACTTCAGTGGGTGTGTTAAGGGCTTAAGCGGGAATTAGGAGCCTACATGCTTTGGCCCTTTGTGCCTTTGTTCTCAGGAAAATGTGAGGTGGAGGTAAGTGCCTCTCTGTCAAATGGAGTGAGGCCTTTAAGCCTGGAGGAGAGGTGGGATTTGAGCTAAACTCTTGTTACTGCATTTTTTTGTCAGCTAACATGGGCAGGTTTCTGCTCAGCAGGCTCACTGATGTGAACCCCAAGCTGTGGATTGCCCTGCTTTTATACATGGACCCTTGGCATCTACCTCAGGGCTATAGATTTTAGTGGAAGAACCAGACACCTGTATATTTTAGGGAGTTAGTAATAGTTATGTGGAAGTTGTGCCCTCTAAAATAGCTGTTTGGACCCAAGCTTTTATGTCTACCACTATGATAGTTGACTAAATTTTAATATTTGGAAAAGCTGTATGCATATGAGATTAGTTGTCCTTCTTAATACCACAGGGTGTAAACTTTCAGTGATTATTTAAAGACAGCACAGTGTCTCACTCTTGCCCAGCTCAGAAGAAAGAACAGAATGTGAGCACTAGCTTAGGAAAGTGAGTGTCTGTATCCTTAAAGGTGAGGGAACCAAGATGAAGTGAGCCAAGCCTTTGCTGAGGTATGTTGTCTGGACAGGTTACTCAATCCAGCAGTAAGATTTCATAAATGTACCTGTCAATAAATTCAATAGATGTGATTTATATTTGTGTTTATATTGTGAGGTGATGCGCAAATTATTTTCTCCATGTGAGAGGTGGATGCAGCTTGAGACTAGTCCTAATTTAACGTCTTAAATAGGTGCACAATGTAAGATCCTGATAGTCTCAAAGTTACAGCATAATTTCTTGTAGAATTTTATGTAACAATTGGATCCATTTTAAGGACAGGTGGGAGACCTCCAGTTTATATTTGAGTGCTAAAAGACTTAGATAAAAGAGTGGTGATCAACTGAAAGGTTGTTCATGTGTTTGCTAGTTTAACTTCTGAGGCCTGTAGTAACATGCTTGAGAGCCTTGTAACTTGTAATATTTTCCGATATTAATAAAAGAAGATGGTATTAGGAAATATTAAAAAAGTGCTGTTGCTTTCTTAGTGCAAAAGTTAAGGAAATGCCCTATGCTATACTTCACTATTGTCCTCAGTCTTTGGACATACAGCTCATAAAAAGTCCCAGTGAGAAAAAACGTGTTAAAACCAGTGGCAGAAAACTAGAAATTTGTATCTATATGTGTCCTGGAATTTCTTGTCTGAAAAGGCAGTGGTTTAATTACCTGCACTGATGGTATGATGGTGGGTAGATGAGTATTCTGGTTGGTGATACCAGAACCAGCGAACAAAACAAAGTAGAAACATCATGTTGAAATAGAAGACACTGGAATGCAGTGCTATGTTAGAAAGAAAAAATTTTATTTCATCAGGCATCTATAATGTTCAGCTGGTTTATGGCTCATGCTTCGTTTACTGACTTGATAGCCTAACCTAAAAAAGATTCCAGAAGTAAAATTGAGAATTGTTTGGCTCAGAGAGTTTATAAGCTTGGTTGTCTGAATTCTTTTATTCCCTTTAAGAACACAACACTCTTTTCTTATTGGCAAGTTTCAAGAGATGGATTTATAAGTGTTGTTTTTTACTACCTACAGAGATCCAAAGTCTTAGAAGTCCTTCCAGTTTTTTTGTGGATCATGTGAAATAGAGTATTGGGGACAATTTTGCAGCCTGGAGTTCTTGTCTGTACCATGTTTTACCCATTACAACAATGTCTAGGCAGAACCATCACTAGTACCTAAGATTTTGTACCTGTTCTCTCAAATCAGCAAACACTCCACTAATTGTGTGTCCTCACCTCCGTAATGAGATGTGAGCTTTGTGGAAATTCCAGTAGATGTCCTACCTACACATCAAATATCTCCTGGTGTTGAAGTCAGGTCCTGAGGAGCAGAACAGAGTTAGCCATGATTTTTGCAATTATTACCTTCAAAGACCTTTTGTGGATCTTCTTCAAGGAGAATTTAAAGAGAGAATTTTGTGTGAAAGGGAAAAGAAGACCGTTAATGAGTACGTAATGTTATATAAAAGCACTGTTTTTTTCAGGTCAGTGCTGTTGTTTCCCCATTTACTTTTCCTTTAGTATGTTCAGGTCAAATTTTCATGAGATGTACAAGATTTCAAGAGCTGGTTGTGAGTATGATTTTTCCCTGTTCAGGACTAGAATGCTCAGATGCACTGGCACAGCCATGTAGCTGTGACAAATGAGAAATAATATTAACCTGTTTCACTTGTCATTTCCTTCCCATATTTTTGTATCTCTAAAAAATGCCTTTATGGGAAAAGCCAGTTCTGAAAGGTAGAAAACTGATCTGAGAGATCAGTATAGTACATTTTGCTTGATCAGCAATGGATTACCTTAAAAAATGATTCCTGACAGATACTTGCCTAACATTGTCTTAAAAACCCCCTAGAGATGGAAACTCTACAGCTTCCATGTGGAAAGCTATTCCAGTGTTTTGGTGCTTTTAACATGAGAAGACCTTTTGTAATACCTAATCTATGCTGCAGTCTCAATCCTAATTTAATAGGATAGTTCAAAAAAGAAAAAAAAGTGTGTTCTAGAGAGTCAGTGTTATATCTGAGGGTCCAATGAGTCACTATCATATTGTTGCAAAATTAGGCAAGCTCCATTGTGAAAGAAGTACAAAACTAAAATAATAAATTTTTTGCTTCCCTCTGCATTGCAACACATCACTTAAAGCATTTCCTTCAGATCTGGACACATTTGGAGTTGCTGGAAAAAGTCCAAGGAATGAGCAGATGTTGAACTAACATAATCTTCATTCACAGAGCTGGTGGTGTTAGGCTATTGAGGAGGAGGACACACCGTCATGATCTTCAAATGCATAAAAGGCTGCTGCAAAGCAGCATGAAATAGTGCTTTTTAACCCTGTGTTTGATGTGTTGGGTTTTTTTGGTTTTGCTTTGTTAGCTGTTTTCTGGAAAAGCAACTGCTTTATCCATTCCATTTGTGCTCCCACCCAGTATCAATGCAATTTATTATTTCTGTGTAGGTGTATAACCTTGCCCTTTTCAAATTGCATTCTATTTTCAAAGAATCGCGTTTCCAATTTGCCAGGACACCTTCCAATTCTTATGGTCTACCAATATTTTTGTAGTTCCTGTCAGATTAGCACTGTTAGCATATTTTGTCTGTATACTCTTTCTTTCATCATCCGGGTAAAAGCACTGAATAATATCAGAGTCAGGACAAACCCTGTGGAAATGGTGCTTAATAATATTAAATCTGATTAGTAGAACAAATACATGCTTCACACAGAGCCCAGAAATTCTTTTAGAACACAATGTATATCACAAAATATCCTTAGATTTTTAGTTGATCTGTTAGTGTCTTGAAATAACTCTGGGGTTATCATTGACAAATGAAAAAGGAAAAGAGCTAAAAGTTTCCTCATCCCACAGTGAACAAAATAACTACTGCCCTAGGGCTTCCCAGTACTGTTCATTCTCAGCCCAAAGGATGCTTTGTATTGCCTGTCCATGACTGTGTCACTGCTCTTGCTGATCACTGCATCCTTTTGGTGTTAGGAAGGAGGATGCTCTGCCGTTGTAACAGAGTTGTTGCTTCAGTGCCTGTGTCCCATGTCCCAGTTTAGCCAGAGAAGCAGTCTCAGTTCAGCTTTTAGTCTTGTGAGCAGTCCCATTGAGTTAGCTGGAAGTACTGAGGTGCTTCAAGTTGAAAACATGAAGTGCTTCACCAGTCTGTACCTTTGCACTTTGTGACAGTTGAACACTTTGAAGCTATTTCGATTGAATGAAGATATTATCATCAAAATTTTGAGCTTTGTGGGATCATGACTTCTGAGCTTGTGCCATTAGAAAACTCTTTTGTACATGAAACTCCTACTGGCTGCTGCAGCTCTTACTATAAAACCTTCTTTAATAGTGATGCAGAGAAAACTGGGGCCGTTTTCATTTTGTGAAGAAGCTTAATTTACTTCCCTTGTGCTCTTTCAGTCATTGTTGAACTATGCTGTATTTTTCACCAGCATTTTAACATTTTAGATTAAACAAGTTCACACCTGGGGGCAGTTTGGAATGTAAGGTATTGTGTCAAAAAAGGAATTAAAGCAAATTGATTGCAGATATTGGTGAGGATGGTTAAAGATCCTTCTGCATATTGAAGCCTGACTGGTCTGGGCTGTTGGTCATGGCTGTCAATCTTGGATAAAATCCTCATGGCAGTTGGTTTGCATTTGGAGCTTCCCATCGCTGTGTTGTTAAAGTAATGCTAATAAATATTTACAACTTCTATACAAGCAAGTGCTTTTTCTTGTAGATGCCAGACACATTTAATAATGTGTGAGATAGATAGTACACTTGCAAGTTAAACAGAAGTTGGACTACATATAAGAAAAATGTTTGTTCTGACTACATAAGAAGCAGTTCATATAAATGTTTTTTCAGTGTTCACCATCTTGTGTGGCTTAAGCTTTTTCCATTTATAAATTAAATGATGACTGCTTGATTCAAGAATTGCATACTATAATATGGTTGATGGAAAATATTTAACTGTAGGTTTTTGACACTAGTAAGAGAATCAGTAAACACAATAGTTGAACATACTAATCTTCTTTCATCTATGGTACCTGTCAATAGCAGGTGTCTAATACAATGGGAAACTGTGATTTTAAATGAAATTGAAGGCCAAGGGAAGAAAAAAAGGCTAAGAAATATTTTAACCATTATGAGTGAAAGCTATTCTGAGTGCATGGTAGGCAAATTAGTGTTTTACCTTTTCAAAACAAACCAGCAATAACTTCATCTAAAATGAGGTAGAAGGTGGGGATTGCTAGTAATGTTTCATCTCTTGGGTCCCAGGTTGTCTTTGTTACTAAGGCCATAAGTCTGCACGGTGATTCCAGGCAAGGTTTTAAAGTTTAGGTGAAAGAGGGGGGAAATAAAAAAAAAGCTTAATAAAAAGTGTTAGCATGACAATAAATGAGTCTGCTGGAAACACAAAAGTTGAATGTCAGTCAGTGATATTCATAAATTGCAAGTTAAAAGCACTGGAAGCTTTTTTGATATCAGGAAAAGAAGGTAATTGGTGTCTGCCATTGTCAGCAGTATTACTTATCTTCACTATTTTCCCTTTTGTTGGTTGAGATGTTCTGTGTATTTTTTTTTTCTCCCATATCCTTGAGAACAGAGAACAGAAGGAAAGCCAGAAAAGCAAGGGAAGGGAAGCTTTCTTAGAGTGGTGTGTTTCAACCCTCTCCCCTCCTCCCCTGCCACTGGTGGTATATAAAAATACAATAATGTAAGTTTTCTAAAAATGATAGTTGAGGTAGGGTGCACTCAAAAATAATGCGTTATATAAAATTATTTTTCAGAATAACATGAGTTTAGAATTGCTTTTTTCTCAAAAGTTGACTTAATCACTATGTGCAGTCTTCTGTAGAAAAGAGCTGAGCTAAGGCAAGTGCACTATTGGTCAATTTGACATCAGAAGCTCTCATTCCAGTGTTTTTATTTTTTCATAGCCTAAAAATGTTCTTACATGCAGAGAGATCTATAGCTGATATTTTCCTTTTTCTTTTCTTTCCTCTGTCCCTTGGTAATTAGATTGGATTAGGCTATTTCTGGGTATAAAATTTCTAAATTGCAGAAAGAAGTCTAGCTTATATTTTTCAATTTAAGCTTTTGCATTTGCAGCTGGGAAGGGAGGCTGATGCCCACTCCTCTCTGCTTTTTTAGGGAGTGCAAGGCTCAGTGTCTTGGCTGGTAGAGAAGCTTGACCATTTCATTGTGGCCCATTTTTACTCTACTTTTGACACTGAAACAACATTCAGTATTACTGTCTTCTTTCCAAAAAATACTGGGTTGTCCTTCAGTTGTGCCATTCTAAATGAAGTTAGATATAGAAGTGGAGAGTAACTGGTATAAGTTTAAAGCGTGTGTTTTGCTGTCTTATATTTAGAGCTGGGTTTAAAATACATGTTTTTGGGTAAAGAAATAGAGTTAATGGAGGCCTGATTCTGTAGTTCAGTGACTCTGCAGTCACTGAAGCTACTTACCTGGTTTAAAAATTACTTTTCTGTGGCACCCTTGCAAAATGATTTTGTTTCTCAAGGGAAGGCGTGCTGTTTCTCAGGAGAACACGGTACCCCAGGTGCTGCTGTGGTTGCCATGGCAGTTTGCTAGCAAGCAACCTCTTAAATATGTTACTACTGCAAAGAAATGGTGTCTTTTTGATCTCTTTGCCAGATGCTCATTTTGTAGAATACTCTACACAGAATGGTTTGATTGTTGGGATAAAATGTCTGTTTCTGTCCCCTGAAATGTTATTACTTTTGAATAAATAAATTTTTGAGCTGGTGTAGCTTTTTTTTAAAAATAAAAAATATGAAAAATAAACCTCCTATCTTCTTTACCCTCCTTGTAGAAGCTGTTTTGGCAACTGATAGGCAAGCGTGATTGAACCTAGCTGGCTTTGCTTACAAATTCTTACTCAGAAATGAATTCCAAAAATGTGCTTTGCTTGTTGAGAATACCTGCTTTAATTCTGTTTGGAATCTGTCATTTTTTCCTTGTCGGGTTCTGGGATGTAAAGCAGAACAGCGTGTGTGCTTGAGCGCTTGTGTGGAGAGAGGGTGGGTAGGAGGACACGTGAGCTGCTTGCTGTTTAATAACTGATTCTTTTGGGATTTGGGTTTTTTTAATATCTTCTGAGCAGCCCAAAGAGAGTTGAGGGTTTGTTTGTTTTGTTTAAAAGAGTTCTCTTCAGACAAGAGTGTTGGGTAGTGCTCTGTCTTAATAAGCAAAGGAAAAGATGTGAGGATGTCTTTTGACAATGAAGATATTGGTATTCTTCACACCTGAGCATCCAAGATAATGGAATACAAATGAAAGGACTTAAGGCTAAACTGTACCTTTTGGCACTTGTCTGAACGAGGAGTGCTGCTTAAACTGAATAGCTCAGGATTATCACAAGAGCTGCCGTGGCCCAGGGACCTCTCTTTCCCCCGAAACCTTGTTCCCATGTTGCAGGGTTTTACAAGCAGCAGGGAAGTGGTGACACACTTAGAGCAAATTGTGAGGGTTGTGCTGGCTCCTGTGGAAAGCCAGAGAAGCCATTGTCTCTGCACATCCTCCACATTTCTAGTCCACCTGCTCTGGGTGGGAAGTGTTGGCATCTATTACATGAGAGGATTTATTATGAGATATAGCATAAGGAAAAGTCACAGTCAAGCCCTTCAGCAAGGTTTGCTTTAGCTACTCACAATTTTTTTTCTTTATGAAGGCTGTAGTGAAACTTATTCAGAAGGTTATTTTAATCCTGTTCCACAATATGAAAATAAAGGTGTAATTTAAAACAAATGACTTGCCAGACATTGAACACCTAGTGAGGTTGTGCTAGTCCCCGGTGCAGAGGGTCATCAAATCAAATATTGTGGCTGAATTTTTGAAGTGCTTGGATAATTTTATGACCAATAGTAGCATTTGTAGCTATGAAAGGTAAGATAAAGATCATCAGCTCTCATGCATCAAGGCATAAGGTAATCACTGCAGCGTTACAGGAGGGATATTTCCCTGCTGAGCAGCATTACACAGTTGGTTATGTACATTATGAGGTATGTTCTTTCCTTTGATATAAACCATTAGCCAAAAAGGTGACACTTGATGGCTGAACGGGTTACTGACACAAACCTTATATCAGTTGCCAAGGGGATATGTTTCTCTGTGAAAGGGTTCTGTTACATCACATAATCCAAGCTATTGCTTGTGGGAATGTATATCACTAAAAATCATAGAATGGGTTCCCTTTTTGTGCTCAGTAACTCTTGAGCTGCTGTGAGAGGCTTATTGTTACCATATGTGTGAAGGATTGTTTGTTGTTGGCTTGGTTGGTGCTCTCTCCTGCCTTGCTCCTGCTTGGAGGCAGCTTCACACACAGCCTGCAGGTGTGCACTTCACAGTGTCAGTGTTGGCAATAGACACCTGGGCTCAAGACCCAAAGCTGGATTCTGGCTGTGCAGTCAGTGATGGGGTTGTCAGGCGCTGCTGGGTCCTGTACAAGGCATTCTCTGCCCTGATGGGTTGCACCCAGCTTCCACATGGCCATTGGATTCCTTTGCATGCTGTCCATATTTACAGCTAGCCATGAGAAGAAGCTAAACATATCAAGGTTATGTATAACAGTAATCAAATATACTTAAATATATTCTCAGTGTTTGTTTAACTAGGCTGACAGGATCAAGGTTTCCTTGCTTCCTGTTGTGAAGTTATTTTCCCATTCTTGTAATCCCCTTAGAAACCCTTTTCTGGGCATACTTACAGTTTTGCTTTGAAAGTAGGTGATCAGGAATCATCACACTATTTCATATGAGATCCGAGATCCAACTCAGATCCTCTGAGCTGACTGAAAATATCTGATATTCTCAGAAATTCATTAGACCTTTTTACCGCTGATAAATAACAAATAGGTACCTCTTAATCATTCTATCCATCAGCTTTCTTCTCCTCCATTTCTTAATTCTGATGAAGCTCCCGTTTAAAGCACAAATCTCATTAGTTTGTCTTGTCATGTTGCACTTTTTGCTTTTAAACTTCATCCCATTCAGTTTTCCAGCTCACAAGGTCATCTCATTCTCTCTGTGTGATGATCTTGTCCTCTTCCGTGCTCATAATTGTATCCTCTTTGCATTTCATAATCCGGTCCTTGGATCAAGGTTGCTAGTGAATATATTAAGTAGGATCCATCCCAAGACTAGTTCCTAAGAAATACTTAGTAATATTTCTCCATCTTCAGAACTGCTTTTTTTTCACTACAGACTCTTGTAGTGCCTCCCATAGACAGTTTTCTGTCCATATTATGATATATTCCTATATCGCTCCTCGTTGTCTGCCTTTTAAATAAAGATTTCTTAGAGAACACTGCCAGATGCTTAATTCAAACATAGATGTGTTAGTTGCACTATATTGCCTTTGTCTAAGTAGTCATCTGTCTTACTAAGAAACTTATCATGTCTCTCAGGTGATCTATTAGTAATGAGAATATATTTCTTTTTATGCTACTTCAAGCCTACCTCCATGCCCTCGATTACTGCCTCTTCCAAAGTCTGATGTAGTCAGTGTCAAAATCGCAAGAATATGTGTTTATCCCTTCTCCTTTCTTGGAGTGCATCTATATTTGGTATTCTCCAGTGTTATTTTTGCGTTAGCACTGATGATCAGGGATGTCCAAAGAACAAAGTTTTTGAGTAAAGGTTATGAAACTAACTGGCATATTGGGAAAACTTCAGTTCCCATTAGTTTATAAATTTAATTAAAAATCTTGCCACCAAATTTGTATTTTTATCTTCTGTCTCTTTCAGTATGCTGTAAATGTTCCTGTCCTTGTGGCATTATTATTAGGAGAAAATTTAACATTTGTCCCGGTTTGGGGGTACACAGTTAACTTTTCATTGAATCTACTTGAGAATAAGAGTCCTTAACTAGTTTTTCTCTGTATTTTAATCCTTCTCTTCTGCTTAGGTGAAATGAACCTTTTACTGTTCAGTCTGTTTTCCTTTGAAAGATTGAGCTGAGGTACTATTTTTACTGTGTGGCTTATTTAGGATACATGCCTTACCTTGTTAATCAGTCTCTCTTTTTCCATCCTTTTAAATTTTTTGCTTACTCCTGGTATCTTCTTAGAAGTGCTTCTTATCCTTGCTGTTCTTTTTAAAATTTCATTCCAAATAGTTTCAACCTTTTGTTAAAGTTACATCTCTATATTCTTGAGCTCAATGCAGGCCTATCAATTGTGTTAACTTTCTTATGCACTCACAGTTGGCTCTGTTGAATCCCAGACCTTCTTTGTAGACTTACTTTTATATATATTGTTATATATCAACTTGTCAAAAGATGAGTTGGTCACTATCATTTGATTAATTTCTTAATTTAACCAGATTTTCTGTAGGGTCATTGCTGCTTTTAAGTTCTTCACCCTGATGTTGTCTCCAGTGAGGCTCAGCTGTGGTTGGAGGTAAAGAACAAGCCTGAAGACTTCACATCTTGGGTTAAAAAATTGAAAACTGCCATTAAAAAATTACTATTAAAAAAGATGAGGTTTTCAGTCTGTTCTTGTCTTTTGATTTACTCCCAGTCAGTAGGATGTGATGACAGGATTAATTACTCCAGGCTTCATATACATTATATAGCTTTCTGTTTTCTACTCTTTATTTCTGGAGATTGATGACTGTCTGATGTTATAACTTTTAATAAGGCATTTTATTTGATTTAGAACTGTTTTCATTTTAGTTTCAGATTTATAACTGTAGTTAATCAAGTTTTATTGCACCTTAATTAACTTTAAAATAATTTTTAGTAAGGAGATTATGAGTTTTTAAATTTTAGACATGCAGAAGAACCTCTTTGGCTGAACCACCTTTAGTTTTAAAGGGAAATATTATATGTATAGTGGGCATGCTTTTTAGTGCTGAAACACATCATAAAAAATGAGAAGTGAGGAGAAATGATATACAGACTGATTCGATGCACTGCTAAAGCAGAAAAAAAGGTATAACGATGTCTTTCTGTGTAATTATTGTATTCGCAATCAGATTATTTGACTTGTTACAATTCTTGTTTCTTCTGTGGAAGGCCATGGCTAGCCAGGTGTAACAGCCTGTGCTGCGTAATTCTTTTTGTTTCCTGTTGTAAAACGTGCCACATCCCATTGAAGTCACAGTTTGAAAATTAGTTGTAAATTGTTGTCACACAAGTATGGCAAAAAGAAAAAAAGCCTTTGGTTCTTATTAGCCTTTTAAATTAATTGCCTACTTAAGAGAGCTCACTCCCAGAATCAGAACAGCTTTGTTTCTCATGGGCCGGGCATTCCATATTGGTGATCCAACATACAGTTTCATTCAAGATACCTTCTACCTATATTTTTTTGGGTTTTCCTTATTAATTCTGATTTTTCTGACTGAGATTTTGGATCATACGAGCATATGTACAAAGGTTTTTGTGTGTAAGTTTGCCACGGGTGTTCTGCATAAGTCGTGTTTTGAAGACTGAGTTAGTGACAAACTCTACATCTTAAATTTTGAAATGAAATACATAGTAAAGTTCTAGATAAATAAGTGATCATAGAAATTGCCCACATGCCCTACACTTGGGCTACTCAACGGAATTTAAACAGTTACAGTTCAGGCATTAGATTTACAGAATGTCTTACATTTTTAAGCAATGCTCTTAACTATAGATTGGACAAGAAAGTGAAGAATATAGGGGCAAGATTACCTGTGCAGATAGGCTCAGGTTGAAGGGAAGAAAGGGATGATTCAATATTCATAAGAGCTTCTGTGTAAGAGAAAACATCATCAAATTGAGTAAAAACCCACTGATCTTGCAAGCAATGTAATGTGCAGGTTGGAGGGATCAGAGAGACTAGAATGTTGGGTGAGTCTGTGGGCTCAAAAAAAATCTACTCTTGGGAGAGAAATAATAACTAAAAGGTCATCTGAATAATGTGTGCCTCTAAAAGGCTGTAATTTGGTGTCATGAGAAGGCCAACCTCCCGCTTTTAGTAGTAGTGGTTATAAATTTTATTTTTAGAATTTGAATTATGTTTGTTTACTTGTATAAAGCCTGTTACGGCTCCACATATTTGCATAGGAATTAGTATCTCTGAAAAAGGTATCAGAAAATGTATCTCAAGTTCTTACATTTAAAGTAATTCTATAGAAGCAGTAGTCTGTTTATAGAGTAATTAAGGTGTTACGAAATATACAGAAGTGGGATGAAGAGTTGCAAGTGCTTGGGGAGTGCTGTAAAGCAAACAAAAAAGTCCCAAGAGAAGAAACACACCCCCTCAAACAGGAAGAACTTTTGATACTGCCTCTCTTTATGCTTCTCCAAACTCTGGTTGGGGTGGTCTCCTGGTGGGAGAGACCCATGTTCAAACCTCTCCATGTCATCTTCTGTGTGTGGCACTTGTTCCCTTGCAAGGCTAAAAGGTATTACTTCAGAAATATCACACTCTTCAAAAAAAATTTTATTTGTATTAACTCAGCTCTACTTTCTTAATTTGTTCTAAATTAATGAATTCTCTATGGTAAGTCAAAACTGTATTTTTGTCATGTGATCTATTTATTTAAAATAAAACCAAGTCAGTAATATCTACTACATACCTTCCAAAAACCCAAAACATGATTTCTAGTGCTGGACTTACTTGCTTTTTTTGATTTGTGAGCAAGTCAGGTTCAGTGAACTCTCTGTTCCTGAAAAGCTGCCTGTTCTGCGTTCCCCATCTGCTTTTCTTGTACCAAATTTGTCTGCTTTCATTCCTTAGGGAGAAACTCCCAAGTTGTATCTGTAGTCTTTGGAAAGCTCTCTAAAAGACTTAGGAGTCTGAAAATGACCGACAATCTCACTGTTCCTAACAGTACAAACTGGGGATATCAGCTTGGTAGGGAATAAATGCTTTTCCATTGTGCCTATATTTATTCTCTACAAGTATATTTTATCTTTTTTTTTTTTAATGGGTACTTTTGGCATAACTAAGAGGTAAGAAGAAATTAGTGTAGTAATAATGATCTTTTCACACTTTCTTGCCACAACTGTAGTACCACATGCTACAGCAGACTGTGAACCTTACAACCTCTGAAGAAAAGCTATGGAAATATACAGGTGGAGAAATAAAGCAGGGTATTGCTGCTCCCTGATCACTGTCATATGTGTATAGTGGCATTTACTTAGGAAGATTAAGATCCAAGAGTAAGTCTGTATTCTAAACACAAATGGCTATCAGCTTAAGAATTTGAGAACTTGCCAGCTGTGAAGAGAGAAATTCCCCCATCTGTCTTTGCCACTGAGAAAAAGCAGTAATGGCAGTGAGTGAGCATGAAGGACTGGACAATGCTGAATCATTTAGTCTTGACCTCCCTCTTTTTCTACAAATGAGCACAGTTTTTTTCTTTTAGAGGCTGATGGTGAAAATGGCATCTGAACACTGAGGCAAATATACTTTACCAAAGGGCTGGTCATTGCATGTGGAATAATTTCACAGTGTAAAAACAATTTGTTGATGTGCTTTCAGAAGTTGTCACTTCCTCTGAGATATTGCAGGTAGGGTATCTCTGAGCTCTAGGGTTGAGACACAGGGGCAGGGACAGACTGATGTTCAAAAGTGCTTTTACAGCCCATGGTGATAGCCTAGGTTCTTGTCACAGATGAGGTAAAACTTACAGACTGATTTCCGAAGCAACTCTTTGATTCTATATGTAGGTTACCTTTTCTCTCTCTCAAATTTGGAAGGAGTTAGCCTAATTTTCTCCTCAGTTGTCTGAGACACCCCGTTGAGTTGGGCTATTCCTGGTGGTTTCCAAAGTAATCTTATGGCCTGCAGCCCTGTGCCATTAAGGCCCCAGTGCTCTTCAATGCTGAGAGAATAAGGATGTGGCTGATCAGGTGATGTTGGGGTTTTTAAGAGTT
>VZTH01009949.1:0-89638 GCA_013397815.1 Aleadryas rufinucha
TCGGGCGCTCCCGCTCCCCTTTGTTCGCCGCGCCGATGGCGGCCGGGCCGGGCGGCGGCCCCGGGGCGCCCAGCGAGGCGGAGGCGGCGCAGCTCTGCCGCAGCCTGGAGGTGGGCACCGTCATGACCCTCTTCTACTCCAAAAAGTCGCAGCGACCCGAGCGGAAAACTTTCCAGGTGAAGCTGGAGACGCGGCAGGTCACCTGGAGCCGCGGCTCCGAGAAGGTCGAGGGGGCCGGTGAGTGCGCGGCGGGGGGAGCCCGGCGGGGAGGGGCGGCAGAGGGGCTGCGCTCCCTCGGGCGGGGATGCGGGGCCGGAGCCCTCCCGGGAGCCGCCGTTCAGGGAGAGCCGGGGGCTGGGTGGCGAGGAGGAAGGGGAAAAAATGAAAAATAATGAATCCCCAGGCTCTCCGTGCCCGGCATTTCCCCGCGGGCAGCCTGGAGAGCGGAGGGGGGTCCGGGTCCCAGCGCGGGGCCGGCCCCGACCACCCTGTGCACGGGGGATGCGCGGGGGATGCGCGGGCCGGCACCGCCACTGCCCCCGCCCAGCGCCGCCTCCCAACTTTCCGCATCCCTGTTCGGCACCAAACTTCCCCTGGGATAAACGAGGTGTTTTCCCGGGTGGTGCCTTGGCGAGCAGCACCTAAGGGCCGTAGGGAGCCTCAGAAGGAGGCAGGATTAGTGTGAACCCTTTCGCGGTTGCACGTCGGAGCAACAGATGAGACCAAACAGAAAAGGCAAAAAGTAGGAAAACCAACCGAAAACATTGTACTGTAGTTCCGTCCTCTTCCCCATTGCCCCCTGCACATCAGCCCGAGGGTGATGGCACAGGGTCAGGTGAGCACGGTGCTGTTACGGCAGCACCACGCTGGCTCTGGGTTTCCGTGATGATGGATGGGGACGAGGAGGACAGAGGAAAGGATGTGTAAGAAACCTGAGTGTCAAACCACAAAGATGGGTAGGAGGGGGGTGAGATCTGGCATGCCCTGCACTCTTATCCTCGGTGTTGGTTTCCCAGGTTCTCTTAAATTATCTTTCCTGCCCCTGTGTGCACCAGCGTGAGGACAGGGTCGCTGTTCTGTGCTGGACATGAGGAAAAGGGGACGTGCATGAAGGCCAAGTGGCGGGAGAGCTGGTGCTGGCCGTGGCACTGGCCTTCCCCATGCTGAGGGATGCAACTGAGGCCCAGCAAGGCCAGGGAGGGGTGGTCATCTCTCCTGGCAAGTGCTGCTGGCCCAGGGTGGAAAGGTGGGATGCTGTTAGTACCAGAGGCTCAGATGAGGAAAGGGCATGGAGATGGTGGCCACATCTCTGTGGCAGGTCCACAAAATGTCACAAAATGGGGCTTCCTCAAGTCCTAAGACCCTTCGAGTCCTCTACCTTCTGCCCTGTGGTGTCTCCAGGCAGATCTGGAGGGAGCCTTGTGCTCCTTTAGCATCATGAGGATGTGAAGCTCCCCCATCTCCTTCCTAGAATGGCCTCTGGGAGTGATGAGGCAGTGTGAGAGGGAGGAGAGAGCAGCACTCTATTGACCCTGGGCTTAAGTTGTTCTTAAACTAAGGCACAGCAAACATTGGTTTTGCTGAGGAGATTCTGGTCTCAGGCAGAGTCTACAGACCACGTGTGCCCGTGGTGGGACAGAGGTCCCCACTGGTGTCTGCACAGGTGATTGTTCCTGGGGACAGACCTGGGTGTGCCCCTGTAACCTGGGACCTTAACTTGGGCGAAATCTAGTGAACTTCAGTTTCTGTTCCAGAACTGTGAGCGTAACGATGGTAAAGCCATGGCTGCAAGGAATTCTTGTGCTGTGCAGACATCCAAGAGCAGACCAGTGAAATCAGAGTGTCCCAGAGACCGAGATGATCGTGTTTCTTTTAATGTCACAGTGGAAAATTCCTTGGGGCTTCTCTCCTGTGCCACAGGCAAGTTGTCTGGCTGGTGGGTTTGGGCTCTGGGTTCCCCACGTGTGCCTCCTAACGCTCATGGTGTTCCCACAGTGCGTGTGACCCTCCCGAGGGGCAGGGTGGGCCTCGCTGGACACAGAGGACATCAGACTGAAGAGCTGCTGTATCTTCAGCCTCATCTCTCTGATGCCAGATGCTTTCCCCATGGTGTCCTCTCTCAGCTGAGCATCTCGCCCTGTCCTCGGTCCCCTCCTCTGGTGTCACCCAGCACCCTGAGCTCACAGGGCTTACGAGCAGAGCTTTGTTTAACACTTCCTGGACAGAACTGTGCGAGCTCCAGGTGGAAATATCGGCCTGTGTACACAAATAGTGGCTGGGTTTCTAGGCAGGCGAGGCAAAGCCACGGGATCGATGGCCAGCAGTACTAGGTTCTTGGCCGGCTTCCCTATTTTTATCTGGATGTGCTTTCTGGGCAGAAAGAGGATGCCTGGGGAAAGCCAGGTGTGTGACAGCTCCTGGCAAATACACCAGTGTATTCCCCTCCTGGCTCATCCCCTTAAGGCCAACATTGACATGCCCATGGTGGGAACCAGAGGGGCAAGTAACCTCAAGTAGAGCTCATCACTTTCAGTGCACGGTGGTTCCAACCATGAGCAATGACTGATCCAGTTCTCCCCATGAAGACAAGCCATGCCAGTGTCAGGAGCAGTAGGTTGGGACTGGTAGGAAGATTGGGTTTTGCTTTTAATGGTGGTGCTGGTTTGGCCCCAGCTTGCACTGTGAGAGTTGCCAGCTGTCAGGAGGTGAGATGTTCCTTCCCATGGAGCAGCATCCCCACCAAACAATGTCTGGGGGCCTACAGGTCAAAGATTGCTGTGTTCATGGGTCAGTAATGGATGTTCTTGTGTTTCTTGAGAGCTGGAGACCACCAGGGAGCTTTAGACCACCCTGGATACAAGTTAATTGTCTAAGTAGGAATGATTCTGGGTTTTTATCTGTTTCAGAACAGGTGAATATCCACAGTGTGTCACATATGGAGGTTTTGGGCTCGGGGCATGCCTGTGTGAATGGCCATGTCTTGGGGAGGTCTGTCTCCATGGACACCAAGTATAGAGGATCTGTGCTCCTTTCTCTGCTCCTGCTGGGTTGTGCAGAAAGGAGATGTGTATTTGTCCCAGGGAGGGATGGGCAAAGATGGGGGACCTGGCTCCATGGCTGACGGTGTTGGGAAGAGCACAGCCGCCATGGCTGCAGCTTGGGAAGCTCCTGTTGCATGTGGGCAGTGCATGAAGGGACAGAGGGTCAGCTGGCTCATCGCCAGGTGGCCTCAAGTACATGGGCTAAAGCTACAGTGTGCCAGGAGGAGAGGGCTCTGGGCACAGCCATCGTTCCTTGGTGTGGTGCTGCTGATTTCAGAGCTTTGCCATCGCTGTCAGAGGTGTTGTGGAGCAGCTGCTGCCCCAGGATCTGCGAGAGCTGGTCTGCCAGTACTTCTGATCTCTGCTGAACTATGGGGGGCTGCAACAGGAAACCAGTTCTTTGCCTTAGAAACAATGTTTGGGTGGTGCTTGGCTTTCTGTGCACACTGATGTGGAGCTCGGAGGGGAGCAGAGCCTGAGCAGGCTGAAGGTCACCATAGTGCTGGAGAGATGTCCGGGGAACCCCTGTCCTCTGTGCCTTTGGTGCCTCAACAGTGTGGTGCTGTTGGTCTGAGTTCCCTCACCCTGCCCAGAGGTGACATGCCACCCTGTATTTCAAGTTACTTACTGAAGCCAGCAGGGTCTGACTGGCCTCTGCAAGGAACTTTTGGCACTTAAGGACGGAGGCCTCTGAGTGCTTCAGCATCTCCTAACAGCAGGGAGGTTGGACCAGGGGGATGCTGGCTGGGGAGGAGCCTGTGTAGATGTGGCACCTGGGGATGTGGTTTAGTGGTGGACCTGGCAGTGCTGGGTTAATGGTTGGACTGGATGGTCTTAGAGGACTTTTCCAACCCTAATGATTCTGTGATGGGTTGGGTAGCATCACCACCTGTGCTGTAGATGGACAGGTAGCCAGCCGACCTCAGTGGCCACCATGAAGCTGCCCATGAGCCAGGAGGTGCTGGGGGACCGAGAGCAGGGAGCCCTTGCTGGTGTGACAGCCCTCTCCTCGTCCCCTGCTTTGTGACCCTTGTGTAGCGCTTTGTGAGCGCTGCATAAAGAGTGACCTTGTGTGCTGGCTGTCACTGTGTGTGTCCCCCACGTCTCCCCTCCGTGAGCAGCCCCGGCTGGGCAGCGGCAGAGCAGGGCCTGCAGCCAGCTGGGCGGCCACGTGAAGAGCTCTTCTCTCGGACAGGACCCTGCTCTTCGCTGAGCTCTTCAGCTCGCTCCAGAGTGCCGAGAATCTCCGTGAGCTGAGGACTGGGGAGGAGGGGGAAGCTCCCCTGGGCGGGAAACCTTTCCCTTTCCAAAGCAGTTGCCTCCTTCTCCTGTACTTTTTCAAAACTGTGCAAAATGCGATCCTGGTTTTTGCCAACAACAACAAAAATATAAAAAGGCTTTTTTTATTCAATTAATACTTGTTTCTATCCATAGGGTTCCAGCCAGGTTTAATTACCAACGTGTTGCTTTCTTGCTAATCAACTCTGCAGAGGGCCTGGCTGCTACAATAGGAATAGTCCTAATAATTTTCTAGTCTTTTTGTTAATCACCCAGAGCAAAGTAGAGCTAATCCCTCAAGTTGGTTGGTTTTTATGCATTTATTTTTTTTTTAAATTTCCTGTGTTAACTGATTCTTTATTTTTAATAAAAAAGGGTCTTGCATTCTTACCTTCATGTGCTGGGGGCTTATAGGCCAGCTTCAAATTGAACTGTTTGCCTTGAAACACATCAGAAAATTCAGGGAGTTTGCTCAGAGAGTGAGCTGAAAATTTGGAGCAGATGTTTGTTTTATAGGGGAGGGAGAGGAGAAAAAAAACTGCCTCAAAAAAACCCTGGTTGCATTCTTGCGTTCAGTGAAATGAGCTCAGTCCCTTGGAGGTGGAGAAAAGCCATCGCCTGTGTAAAAGAAAAGAAATGAGCTGTAAAATATTAATGCAAAGTGGCTCTGAAGTGTGGCTCATACTCGCCTCAGCTGTTTCAAGCACCAACCTCTTTCATTAGTCCACTGGGGCACAGCTTTTTCTTTTTTAATTATGTTTTTTTGGGGCCATTTGCTTAAGCTGAGGAGCCTGGAGCTCTTAAGAAGCGAGCGAGCCAGAAATGGTTTTCAAGGATAAAATAACTTCACAGTGGGCTCCTCTTGGGTGCCGGTCCCCTCCTGCTCCACCACCCACGGATGCAGATGCTGCCCCTGCGGTGGGCAGGAACGGGAGGAGGGAGCTCCCCCTGAGGTGCCTGGAGCAGGGGGCTGCAGAATGGCCGGGCTGGGAAGGGGAGAGCGTGGTTTGTG
This sequence comes from Aleadryas rufinucha, assembly GCA_013397815.1. Taxonomy (NCBI): domain Eukaryota; kingdom Metazoa; phylum Chordata; class Aves; order Passeriformes; genus Aleadryas; species Aleadryas rufinucha. Next base: position 5,332 of record VZTH01009949.1, read on the forward strand.
ACTGTCGGGATGGTTAAAGCTTCCCCTGCTGATGATGCTCTGCTGTGGGAGTTTCTTCAGGGCAAGTTTTTTGTCGTTACCAGTCCCTTTCCTGCTTACGAGAGCATTTGTGCTACACACAAAGCAGGCGAGCTCTGCTCTGCCTTCACCTCCAAACTGAAACAGCGTCTCCCCTCACTTCACATCTTTTCGTCATCCCAGTTTTATTCTTGGTAGCATCTTCCAGGAGGAGCAGGTTAGAAGACCCCTGCTCGTGCAGTAAGACGCATTACCTCCTCCCTTGGCATCTCAAAAGCTTCTCTGCAACCTGGACAGCAGCTGGAAGTTCTCTGGCTGGAATGCCAGTGTTTTCCTCTAGTACCTGCACCCACGTCATCCGTCCATCTGGTTCCTTCCTCTGCCAGTCAGCCACGTGGAAGGAATTGGCTTGTGGGGTTCAAGCCCGCTAATTAGAATGTGCTGGAGAAGTTTTGCATGGTGTTGGACTGATTATTTCTCAACTACATCAAGGGCTTGAGTTTTTCAGGGCTTGGCTTTCTCCTTGCCTGTTGGCTGGACACCATGTGTGGCGACAGGAGCACCTGAGTGAGCTGGATCTGAACATCTGGCCTTGCAGAGAGTGTGCAAAGAGGTGCCACTCTCAGCTCTGTCACCTCCCATCACCAGGGGCAGTTCTGTTGTGGGATTTCATACAGGACTTTAATGTGCCCCGTCTCCAGTCTGAGGGGCTGAGCCAGCAGTTGCCCAACCCTGTCTGCGATCTCCCTGCTGCTCTGTGTGAGCTGCCTTGGCTGCACAGCGGGGATGGTCACCCTTATCTCAGAGCGTTTGCTGGCTCTGTTATCTGATCGCAGTGGCTGCACTGTGAACATTCCCAGGCCATGCTGATGGTCAGCCATGCCCATGGCCTGTCCCCCTGTCCCCGTGTGAGCGGGCATGTGACCTCCTGCATATCTTACAGATTGCAGACACAGGAGGAAGGGCTCTGCAGCCTTGGTGGGAGTCAGGGCTAAAGTCCCCAGCCCTGAGCAGTCCTGAGGTCCCAGTCCCCAAGTGCTGCATGTGGCAGAGCAGGCTTGGCCACTGAGTTGCCCAGGAGTGCAGACTTGGTGTAAATTTTGTGTTCCTGGGAACCTGGGCACTGCTCTTGGGCTGGGACCTTCCCCTCCAGAGAGCACTGGGGCTGTTGTGTCCCTTTGGAGCTGACCCAGGCCAAACCAGTGTGCTGTGATGGGCAGCCTGGCCAGGATGTAAAACTTGGGAGCACTTGGAATGGAGCAGGAGCTCTCAGAACAGACCCTCAGCTGTGACTGCCTTACAGTTTTGGCTACATCACACAAACTTCTGCTTGAGTTGCAGACTTGTTGATGAGCTGCAGCAGCTCAGCCCGTGGATGGCAACTTCAGAAGCTGCTGGAAGTGGAGCACGTTTGACTGTGTGTCCAACTCCTCTGTCTCTGCCAAAGTGGGATCCTGCTGGGGTTGGCTTGACAGACAGCTCGTGCTGAGCATCTCATCCAGGCCATGGGACTGGCTGGCAGGAGCTGTGAGATCTCTTCCAGATGAGCCTGTGATTGCTGTCCTGCAGGGCTGTGGGAATACCCCAGCACTACACTGGTGGTGGGCTGCGGTCTGGTAGGTGAAGAGGCCAGCAGTGACAGTCTGTGCTCAGTGCTGAGTCAGCCAAGAGCTGGGCTGGTGGCTTTGGGCTCAGAGGTGTGTGACAGTGGCTCTAGGAGCTGTGTGGCCTGGCAGGGCTGCAGCCAGCCCCTGTGCTGTGTCCCTGCTCCTGAGCTCTTGCAGGTTTGGTAAGACCCAGTGTAAAGCTCACAGAGTGAAGGAGGGTGCGGGGAGTCCAGGAAGAACTTGCAGCGTGTGGTGAGGAGGCGTAGGCCTTTGAGCACAGAAAACCTGAGCAGCTCTGAGTTTAAAAACCATTGCCTGAACCTCACCATACAGTAAAAGGAAACGGCTGAAGTCAGTGGAGAATTTTTACTTTTCTAGTGTTCTCTGAGGTTTAAGGGCAGTAGAAATCAGAAAATTTTGAAGCTCTTACAATACTTTTGAAAAGTTCCCCCCCACATCTTCCCTTCTTCCCCTTGGCCAAACAGGCTTGGAGTGTGGATGGTGGAAGATGATGCTAGAATAGAGCAACTGCAGGGATGCCTGTCTAGAGAAGGATAAAAGGAGACAGGTCTGAGTGTCCAGCAGATGTACAGCAGCTGTATGGAGAGAGCTGTGTGGTGCCTGACATCTGGGGATGCTCACAGAAACCTGTGACTGTCCCAGCAAACCTGTGAACTCACTTGGTGGGGGTGTTTGCTGCTGCTGGCTGTGCTGGTGTCCCATGTGAGATCAGTTTAACATCTATCACATCCCCTGGCAGTGACTGTGTCCTGCCTGCTCGGGGGTGGGTGGGTGATCTCACGGCTTTTCCCTGCTCATCTGTTCTGCCTCCGGAGGTGTTACATCAGACAGTGGTGGGAGGGTATCTTCCAGACTGGGGAGAGCCCTTAGGAAGGGACATGGTGACAGCAGCCATTCCTAAAGGGACTCTGTAGTGTGGGAAAAAGCTGTCCTTCTGAACGGTTTTAATCTTTAAGTTTTGAGTATTCTTATTTTGCACAAAGTGCTGCTTTACATGGAAAAAGCTTTTTGACATTGACTCCAATGAGAAACTTCCTCATTTCTGAGAATTTTCAGCCTTTCTGAAGATCCCCTAGCGCTTGGAACTCTAGGCCAGGGCTGTCTGCTTCTGATCTGATGGGCTCATCCCTCCTGTCCCAGGTGTCTTTATCTCTGAGCACCTTGCTGCCTCTTGATCTGACCTTGTCATCTATTGAACACTTTGATACACTGGATGGCAGGAGGATTCAGGACTGTGGAGTACCCTGAGCACCCAAACAGCCATGGGCTGATGTCTCTAGCAGAAGCTGGCCACTCTAAATCTGTGCAAGTCAGCAGAGCTTTAGGATGCTGCCAGCCCATACTCTGAAAGTCTCTGTGAGTTTCAAACTGCTTTTTAGCTCCATCTCTGCTGTCCCTGTGGTCTGGTGGCTCTTTAGCCTGATTTGGGGTCCTGAACTTTGCTGGCTGGGGAGCCATGGAAAGCCTTCCAGAGTCTGGGATGGACCTCTCCCTAGTTCTCCTCTGCAGCTCCTCCCTTCTGTTTGCAAATGTTTGTGGTTCTCAGGTTTTGGTCAGTCCCCTCTTGTGCTGTCAATAGGGTGCCCCAGAGAGTTCCTGGCTGCCCAAGCCAGGCAAAGCCATGGTGCTGGTTTAAAATCATCCCAGAGACGGTCATGGTCCAGCACATGGTCTCCTGTGATGTGGGATGCTGTGCTGAGCTGTTTGCCCACTGGCCTTAAGGACACAATGGCCAAAAGCCACAGCAGAAGGGGCAGGACTGTGACTTACAGGCCATGTTTTCTCCCCAACCCCTTATGTAAACATTTATTTTCTTTTTCTTGGAATATGACTCTTTTTTCCTGCCTTGACATATGGAATCCCAGAGCTGTGCTGCCTTGTGTTTGCAGCTCACCCCCAGCCTTTATCCATATGAGAGGTGTGCAGGACTCCTGCCTTCCCAGTCGTGGTCCTTCGGGGAGTAACCTACTGGCTGAATGGTCTTAGGGACAAGGGTTCTCTTTTCTGCTAGCTCCAAACTCCCTCCCCCAGGAGCTGGATGTGTGTGGTGTGTCCCCTGCCCTGCCAGCAGGGCCTGGAGGGATGGCTGCAGGAGAGCCACTGTGCTCTGGGTGACACACAGCGATGCTGTGGCTGCTCTGCTGCCTCCTGACTCCAGGAGCTGCTCCAGCTGTCCTGCTCTCCATCTTTGCTGGAGCTCCTCTGATTCCCTCTGTGGTATCCCGTGCTCCTCTCCTCCTGGGATTGCCCCGTGCAGAGCCCCATTATGCTCCCTTTGAGCATCACCCGGTGGGAGGCCAGAGCAGGCAGGGCTGGAAATGGCCACATGGAGGAAGGCTGTCACTGCAGGCTGTGCTCCGCAGGGACGCTGGGTAGAACAGCTGCTTGAGAGCCTTTTTCCTGTTTACTTGCTCCCAGAAGTGCTGATGGTGTGGTGATTAAAGGACATCCCCCCTGCGTGTGCCGGTGCATCCTTCATCCCTCCTCCTCCCCCTCCTCACCTCTGGTGGTGTAATCCTCAACCCGGGTCAGATAACGGGGCTGGCTGCAGGTGGGGGCTTGGCCATGTTGGGAGCAGGGAATGTCCGAGAGGACTTTCACCCCCTTGGCTCCCTGCCCTGGAGATCTGCACCCCATAAATCTGCTTCCCAGCTGGCGGGAGGTGGGGCAGGGACTGGTTGGGTTTGTTTGCTGAGCGTTTGGACACTGCCTGTCAAGGTCCTTCTTGGTGTGAGTCTCTCGTGCCCCTGGGCTCCTCGGAGCAGAACACAGAGCCTGCTGCCTCATCTCTCCAAGCTCCTGTGCTTGGGTACTTGTCCCTTAGACATCACTCACCCACCTCTGGCTGCTCTTGCCAGGATTCCAGGGCACTCTGGATACCCTCCTTCTCTCCTGAGCTTGCAGTCCTTGTCCTGTTGATCCCTGCCAGCTCACAGCCCTCCTCAGCTTCAGAAAACCATAAAGCTGTGTCCCTGTTTCCAGAGCAGACCCCAAGCAGTGCCAGGGCAGTGAGGAGTTGGCTCTGCTTGTCTCTATGATCCAGCAAAGCAGCAGAAATTGATTTTTGTTGGGTTTTTTTTCCTCTTCCATGTCTCACATGTCCTGTAGTGCCTTGTGTCAGCCTGTTCTCAAGGTCTTGCTGCTGGAGTATTGTCCCTGTAATCTCCAGCAGCTCAGGCTCTGGGGCACCTCACCTCTGGAGGTGAGGGCATGAAATTTTTGGAGCATTGATACATCAGGTTTGATATGAACCATGGAGCAGGTTGAAGTACAAGCAGGAAGAGGTCTCCAGTTCTGGGGACCAAATAAATCCCAGATGAGGTCATTAAAAAAAACAGTCCCAAGTGGTTTCACACCATCACCATGAGCTTCTGCTTCTCCCCTGTAAATTGAAAATGCTGTTACCTGCCATGGCAGTGTGTGGCTTGGATAGTGTCTGCTCAGTGTCTGCTCAGGACATCTTCAGTGGATGGTGCTGTGAAGAGGTGCCATTGGCTGGTTATCCCCCAAAATCTTGCCTTGGCGTTGGAAGGTGAAGCCAGCCCAGGGGGGTCCCATCCTGGTTAGTGCAGATAAAGGAAATCTGGTGGAAATAGAAGGGAGAGTCACTGTTTCCATTTCTAACCACGTTGGACAGGTTTGATTTCACCAGCAGCTGCTCTGGTAACTTTGTGTCTGGGTCGTGTTGGGGTGGGTGGAAGGGACTCTCGTGGAGAATCCAGGGAGGAGGAGGTGACAGGAGGAGGTGACAGGAGGAGGTACCTCCTGCACTTACTGGTTGAGCTGGTCCAGCCCTTGGGCCTCTCTGCAGACAGTGGCACAGGGGCAGATCGAGGGGAGGGCACACATCTGGAAGTCACATCTGTGCTCTGGCAAATACTCAACCCTGCCAGTCTCAGAACAGCTTTTGGGTTGAGCATGGGGTAGGAAGAGGTCAGGCTGTTGTGGTGACCTCGAACAGCTCAGCAGCAGATGGGATCTTTATCCGATCCTTCTCTTCCCAGTGATGCCCTCACACTGCAGAGTTCAAGCCCTGGTAGGGACAGGGACAAGCCACTTCCCTCGCCCACTGAGGGTCCTGGCCCACAGGCACCTCTGCTCTTAAATCGCTGTCAAGGAAACTTGATTGCATTGTCTGGTGGGGTGGATGAGAACTGAGTCACAGCACCTGAACATTGCTGACATTTGCTGCCACCGTGACAGATCTTTGCTGTCCTTTGGTTTTCACTCCTTGCCTTTGTGCCCTTTCCTGGGGACAAATTGTGGTCACTCTTGTCTCCAATTGCTTTGTGACAGGGCGTGATCCCTGGGCATGAAAGTTGAGAAGGCACCTTTGTTGAGTGCAGAAATCCCCAAAATGCTCCAAGAAGAGCTTACTGCTGTTGGACCCTTGGGTCCTCAGGTCCGCCTCTGCCAGGACTTCCTCACTGGCCCTGCCAGGCTCCCGGCTGTCAGGCTGTGAGCTGTGCATCCACAACTGCTGGATTGCCACGTCTGCCCTTCTGTCCTGCTTGGTCCCATCCCCTTCCCCTCACTGGCAGGGAGTGCTCTGGCTGGCTGAGAGCCTGGGGACATCAGTGACCCTGTAAGGTCCAGGAGAGGGATGCAGAGATGTTGCACAGAAGGGCTCCCTGTTCAGTCCTTCCATGAAGGACACCTGCCCGGAGAGCAGCTTCCTTGAGCCTCTCACCCTGTTCCATGCTGAGACACAGCATGTTTTGGTACCTCCTCGATCTGTCCCTGCCCACCCATGGATCTCCTTACAGCTGTAAGGAGATCTTCTTCCCTGGGGGGAGGAAGAGTGGCAGAGGCAGGAGCTGTGCTTGCAGATCTTCATCCCATCCTCCCTCTGGTTCATTCTGCTCCTTTAAGGTCATTGCATTTCTCTCCCAGGCAGGGCTGACAGGGATGGAACCCTCCATGCCATGCAGAAAAAAGGTCACCTTGGGGGTGGATTGTGGAGCCTTCCCTCAATAGGCTGTCCAGAGCACCAGTGCTGAGCTTCCCCTTTCCAGATGAGTCAGTGGAACTTTGTGCCTCTCAGACAGGGTGATGACTGAAGGGTCTCTCTGCTGGCTGCCACCGGCCTGATTTCATCTGGGACAGGGACACCAACATCCTCAGAGCAGCATCTGTGCAAGCAAAAACGGTGGCTTTGCCTTAGCTGGAGCAGCTCTGGCTCTCTTTGGGGTGGAAATGTGCTCCCATGTCCTGTGTGATAATGGTGCAACAAGTCCAGGGCTCTCACAGGTGCCAGCCTTGCGTATGGGAGTGGGTACAACCAGCAGCCCTGGATGCCCGTCTTGGGATTTGGTACAAAACCCCACAGCTTCACAAAGACAAAATTTCCATGGAGGACAAGAGGGAGCCCCAATGCATTCCAGGAGGAGGAGTGCTGGAGCCCTCACCTGGCATTTGCCATTTGCTGCCTGTCTCCTTGAGCTCCCCACCACTGTCTGTGGGCAGAGGCTGTGAGGTAGCAGCATCCTGCTTCGCTCACTTGGAGGATCAGCTTTGGTTTTTTACTCATATTTTCTTGCAGCTGAGGGTGAGCAGGAGAGATGTGCTGACGATAACAGGTCAGGCAGCTGCCAGCCCACAGCTGCCTCTGGTTCTCACATCAAGAGGATGTTCAAGAGCTCTTCAAGGCCACCTGTGTGAGGCTGACGCTGGCAAGGCAGCCTGGGAAGAGGCTACCGTGCCCTGTAGAAGCAATGTCTGTCTCTGTCTCCCTGCTCCAGCCCCTAACGTGGGATATGTGTGGGGTGGAGGAGGGAAGGTCTCTTCCTCACATCCTCTCCTCCAACCCGCAGAGCGATGCGGCAGCGCAGCACCTCCTAATCTCCCTGCACATCTCCTGTAGCTTCCTCTGCAGGTGATAAGGATTTTGGAGGGGGACAGGGGAGGGAGGAACAGGAGCTCAGAAGCCACAGCACATGTGACTGGGGGGCACAGCAGAGGCAGGCAGAGGCTGGGGCAGGAAGCCCCGGCGCCCACAGAGCAGCCAGCACATCCCTGTGTGCCCCGCGTGGGCTGCCCGGGGCACGCTGCCGGCGCTGCTGCACAGGTGCCACTTCCCGGGTGATGTTTAAGCTCTCTGCCAGATCCTCTCACTCCACATTGAGTGATGGGGATTGCTGAGAGGTGAGCCAGGGTCTGAGTCGGGATCCAGGCTAGTCCCAGTCACCCTGGCTAATCAGGAGCTCCCCCTTGTCCCATCTCCAGCCTACTGACCTGTTTTTTCCCCCAGCATCTCCTCTCCCAAGGTGCCTTCTGCGTGGATGTTGCTGGCTCTGGGGTAGTGCTATTGAGACAGTTGCTTCATAGCAAAATCCAGTGGCTTGGAGCAAAAATCCAGTTTGCTGATGCAGGTGAGATGAAGCACCTTGTTAGAGCAGCCTGAGACACAGCTGAGCGGAGTCTGGAGGGCAAAATAGCTTTACCTGCATCTTTTCCTGAGGCAGAAGTACCACCTGCACGTTGTAGCAACAAGAGCGGTGGGATCCAGTGCCCCCCTGGGCACCAGGATGGCTCCTCCCTGGGACAGCAAGGGAAGTGAGAGAACATTTTACAGGGATTTTGGTGCCTAACTGAAAGGGCAGAGTGGCCTTTTTAGTTCATAGGGGGTGAGGGATGCTCTGGGGCACAGGGTGCTGCTGGTTTGGTGATTATTGGCCTCCGTGGATGCCTCAGCCATGCTCCCTGCCCTCTGAAAAACCAGTTAAGGTCAAATGAGAGGCCTCAGCTGGTTTCTTCTTGTCCTGTCTGGATAAGCCATCTGTTAATGGCTCTGGCTCTTCCTCTGGAAACCTGATAGCCGATGCTGAGCAGCGCGGGGGGATGCAGTAACCTCGTCTCTGAGCAGGGATGTCAAATCCACCATTCCTCTGTCTGCTTTAGGCTTGTCGATGAAGGGAAGCTTGTGGGGATGAGAGGTTGAGCTGCTGCCACTCTGAACACCGATACTGATGTGAGAGGCACTCCTGATTGTTTGGGCTGACTGCTTGGCTTCTTGCAAAGGGGGTACAAAGGGCAGGACCCCACTTCTTGTGGTCATTACGGGTGCGACACGGAGCCACCTCAGTTCGTACCCTGCAGCCAGACCCCGGCTCGGGTGGTTGCCATGTGCCCGACTGCTCCGGCAGCCCGGCGAGGGGATGGGGCTGTGCAGGGACAAACCCGGGGCTCGGCCGGCGGACGGGGCTCGATACACAGCGAAGGGCAGGCGGCGGGCTCCAGACTGCGAGGTGCTGAGGGCTCTGGCCCCCGGCCAGCGAAGCACTTAGAGCTCGCCCGGCCGTTCCCGAGCTCACGGGGGAGTTCTGGTGGGGTTTCTGTTGTTCTTGCCGGCGGTGTTGGGTTGCAGCGGCAGAGCCGAGGCGCTGGGCAGGGATGCTCGGGGGCATCGACCGGCGGTGGGTGCCAGCAGGAGCTCAGGTGAGCCGCGATCCTCCTCCAGGCTCCTGCGGCTCCTAACACCCACTGCTGGCCCGAATATCCCCTTCAGGGGGCTTCCACTGAGGTGTTATAAGGGAGGTGGCACTGCTTTCCTCTCCACGCTGTTGCATAATAGGTTTTTCTTGGTTTTCAGTCACATACGTGTCTTTTTCCCCTTTCTCCCTGGGGGCCGCCTGACCCCCCGGTGCCCCTTCCAGTGGTGGGAAGCCTAGGGATGACCACGTGGCTGTGCTCAGTGGGATCCACAATGCTAAATAGCAGGAAGACTTTTTTTTAATCTCTTTTTCTTTGCCAGAGCGGGTAGGCTGGAGGCTTTTCCGCTGCCCCCGGGCAGGATCAGTCCATGCCGGCCAGCTGAGGTCAGGCTGGGCTGGCAGTGACCCCGTGGCTCTCACTGCACCATTTCTCCCCAGGGAGACACAGACCCAGCAGTGCCTGTTGAGGGGGTGGGTGTTTGCTTGGAGGCTGTCCCTGATAAACCCATCCTGGAAAGTAATCTGGCTAAACGTTCTTTTTGTCAACTTTTTGTAAATTTGTTAAAAAAATTATTTAATCAGTTTTCCATCTTCCCCAAAATCCTCTAGAGGTGGTGATTTTGCAACCCTCACAGCCTGTTCCAAGCTGTCCTTATCCTTACATGTTACAACACCCTATCCATCAGCGGGTAAATGAGGCTTGGATGAAGTTTCAGTTTTAAATGACTTCAAGGGTGGATCTGGTTTTCATGTAACCAGAGGGTAATTTGGTGGGTTTTTTCTTACATGGTGAAGGAGGTGGATCTGGGGTCAGCTTTTTCTTTCTGATGCAACCCCCTCCTGCTGAAAGGAGGGCTCTTTGCCCAGAAATGTGACCCTTTTTTTTTTTATTATTATTATTTTCTTCAGTGCTGGAGGCAAAGGGAGGGCCAGGCTGTTTCTTCTGGCAGCGGGCTGGGGGGAAGTTTGGGAGGCTGTGAAGGGCACAACTGTTTGTACAGCCATGGCATGGCTCAATGTGCAATGTGGAACCACGTGGGGAGCTCAGAGCATCTCTGGGCTGGATGGGCTTTGCTGCCTCCTTCCTGGAGCCTCTCCTGGCTCCTGTCTGCACACCCGCTGGGCAGGGCTGGAGAGGAGCCAGCCCGCTCCAGGCCTCCCATCTCATCCACTGCTCATCCGTCCCTGCCTGCTGCTGGTTCTTCTCTGGGGCATCCAGCCCTGCCAGGCTGCAGCAGGGTTCATATTCCATCAGAGAGCTTCCCTCCACCTCTGCCGTCACTGCGGGACCAAGTTCTTCCTCTCTTGCCACATCCCAGATGGGATAGAGACCAGTTTGTGCACTCTGTCTCCCACAGCACGCTCTGGGAGAGGGCAGCTTGGGCAGGAGGAGATGTGGCTCACCTGGTGACAGAGGACTTGTCTTTGGAGGGCTTACCCCAGGTCACCTGCCCTTGTTCCCCTGCCCAGGTGTGTGTGTGGCCCCTGGAGCTGGGACCCCACCAGGTGCTTGACCCCGTGTCTTTGCCCACATCATTGGCAGGCCTTTCCCTGCAAGGACCCAAGGTGCAGCCCCGTGGTGGGACAGGTGGGTCGTGTCACAGAGCCCACACCACCACTGACTGGGAAACTCGCTGCTGCTGAGCGTGGCAGAGCCTCCAGAGTGTTTCTGTGAGACCTGGGCTGAGCCAAATCCCTCCACCCCTCCTTTCCCCGGTGGCTCCCGGTCCGGCACTGCCGGAGGGGGGCTGGTGCAGGGCAGCATCGCTTCAGCCCTCGCTGCTTCGGGATGGTGGCATTTGTGCTTGCTGTGCTTCCTGCTCACAGTCACTTCCTTGCAGCTGCGAGGGGGCCAGGAAGGTGTTGGAGGCAGCGGGTGGGAGAGGCTGCTCTGCTGCTCTGTGCTGAGACGAGGGCACAAACCAAACCCCAGCCGCCTTCCCCGGCACTCTCAGGCAGGTTTGGGAGGGCGAGAGAGAGGAGCAAGCAGCTGCAAGCATGCGTGGGCTGGAGGTTCCTGCCCGATCCTCACGGAGGCTGCCCTTTGCCCTAGGAATTCCCTGCGTGCTTTTGGCCTTGATAAGCACCTCAGTTGCTCCAGGGCTCTCTCCACTGCGTGGATTTTAGGTATGCACTTTGTAACAACAGCTCTGCCTCACTGCTGAGTAACCTGCTGGTGCTCTGTGCAAGGAGGGGCGAGCACAGGGCACGGCCAACAGTGCAGCATCCCAAAGTGCAGACAGGATGCTTGCAGGGGGGTGCAAAGGCAGGCCAGGAATATTCCAGCACCTTCCTTTGGTAGTTATTGCCTGGTAGATTACCATGAAAACCCATCTGCCAGGTTTTTCCCCACTATGTTGGTCAAACCCTGCATCCTCCAAGGACAGGATTAGCCTTCAACCCCACTGTGCGTGTCCTGGATGCAAAGACCTGAGCTGTGATGTGGGGGTTTATGGGCTAAAATAACCTGCTGTGTCACTAAGGGTATGAGCTCATGGGCAAGGTTATGGCAGGGCATGCTAACATTTGAACTGCCAGCCAGCTCCTTTCCAGGTAGGTGATCCCTCAAAAAGTCACACTCTTGCTTATTCTGGGAAGCTTGTCTGTCCTGCCTGTGCAGCCCCAAGGAACTGGGTCTTTCCATGCTCCTATCACAACTTGATGAACTTTGGAGGGTTAGTAGATTCACAGAATATCCTGAGTTGGGAGGGACCCACAAGGATCATCATGTCCAACTCCTGGTTCTGCCCAAAATTCATACAGTGGTCAGTCTGGATACGTCCTGTGCCAGGCAATGAGCAGGCTGCCACTGTCTCCAGAGGCACCCACAGAGCTGCACAGAAGCAGGATCCAAGAGAGGACCCCACGTTCTTTGTGCTTTACAAGTCCTCCCAAAGTCAACCCCTGTGTCTGCCTTGCTGTGGGATTTGGAGAGAGCATCATCTCTCATGATGCAGTTTAGAGCTGTCAGTGGCTGCTGCAGGTGATGAGCAGGTCACATTTCTGTCTAGTTTTGAACTGCAGTAAACAGAAATGAAAGGCGAGACCATCCACAGTGAGCGCAGTAAGTGGAGTTTAATTGGGATGAATTACATGCCAGGTTTGCAGTAATCTCCGTCCTGCATTGCTCAGAAGCATCATCTGCTTTGGAAACGTGACTCAGAAATGTTGTTATTCGATTCCCGCGAGCGTTTAAGAAACTGTTTTTCCAGGAAGCAGAGATTCTTGGGTTTGGGTTGGGTTTTATTTTTTTAGGTTTTTTGCCTTGCTGCTGCTGTTGTTTTCTCTTTGTTCTATGGCAATAGGAGTCCTTTCCCAGAATTTCCTCTGGGGAGGGAGGCTGTGAGATGCTCCCTCACGGGTGTCTCTTCACTTCTTCTCCTTGCTTGGCTCTAATGTTCCAGCATGCTCACAGCTGTCCCTTCCTGGGGATCCCTGTGGGGGAGACATTCAGCCATTTTTGGGGAACAGAGAGGTAAATAGTGGGGTGGTGGCTGGGGAAACCTTCTAGGAAGCAGTAAAAGGGGGCTGTGCTTACAGGCTGTAGGCCTGGGGCTGCCATCATGTAATAGGTGGTAACCCCGCTCTTCAGATGACTAAATCCACTTCATCTGTGCCCTTCCTTCTCCAGTGCCATGGGAATTCCAGGCTATTCACTGAATGTCCCCTTTGTTTTCCCTTTCTCTCAGTGGACATTCGTGAAATCAAAGAGATTCGCCCAGGAAAGAACTCCCGCGATTTTGACCGGTACCAGGAGGATCCGTGTTTCCGACCAGACCACTCCCACTGCTTCGTTGTCCTCTATGGCACAGAATTCCGGCTGAAGACCCTCAGCTTGCAAGGTAAAGCTCTCATGGCCCCGGGGTTGTGCCAGGACAGGGCTGAGCCAGAACTTCATCCTCACAGGACCCAAACAGCTTCGCTGCTTGGGGACAAAGATAACTCCCAGCTCTTGGGAACTGAAGGAGGAGGGAGTGAGACATGCAGGGGCAAGAGGTCCAGCCGGCCATATTCATCCCACAGGAGAGGAGCAGGGGCCTGGCAGGGAGAGGAGCCAGCCAGAGCATCTGTGTGGTGGGGAAATGTTACCAGGAAGGGGATGAAGCAAGGAATAGGGGATGTGAGTTGCAGGGGATAGTCCCGAGAGGTTTGGGTTGATGATCAACCTCTGTGTCCCTTCTTCCCACTTCTCCTGTGCGCTTTCCACAGCCACTTCTGAGGATGAGGTCAATATGTGGATCAAGGGGCTGAACTGGCTGGTGGCAGACACTCTGAGGGCACCCACCCCCCTGCAGATTGAAAGGTGAGGAAAACTCGTCCTTTTCCTGCACTTGTTTTCTTTTTTCCCCCTTTCTGTCTGTTTTGACAGAAAAAGGTGAGCACGGTGACATCTCATTCCCTCTCTGAGCTGTGCTGACCCAGCACTTCTGCCTCTGCACTCCAGAGGCTTCATCCTGTTGACCCCAGAGTCTGATCTCATGCATCAGGGAGAAGGAGTTTTACCACGAAATTGATGTTTCTGTGTGTGCACAGCCTGTATTATCTGTAGCACTTCAGTGCAGGGGCATTTTTAAAGCAGAGCGTGTCACCTGTATGAAAACAGGGTAGGCTGCCTCTGGAAACGGGGCAGAGCCGGGTTCTCTGGTGGGAAGGAGGGATGTGGGAGTGGATGGTGTGGCACTGAGCATCTTCCAGAGGGAGATTGGAACATGGGCTGGTTGTTGAGGGGCTGGGGCTGAGCGTGTGCCTGTTTGTGCCTTCCCGCCCAGGTGGCTCCGGAAGCAGTTCTACTCCCTGGATCGAAACCGGGAGGACAGGTAAGGAGGGAGAAACTTGCAATCGTGTTCAGGGAAGGGTTTGAGCTGGGAGGGTTCACCTTTGACTTGAAACCCCAGCCTTTGTTTGGATTTTTTGTTGTGTTCGTTAGGCTTTTAATGTTCATTTCCAATGAACCTTAAATCCAAGTCCCAAACTTCCCTGGCTGATTTTCACTGAATTAAAAAAAGCATTAAAAAACTGTCTTGTTTCCCTGACCTATTTCTCAGCTGTTTAGACCCAGTAAGAGTTTGAGAGCCCACAGCTGTGAAACACCTTTCCCCCAGCTGGCACCACCCAAGGAAGCAGACATCAAAGAGCCAAGAGGCAGTTCAGGGCACCCCATCAGGGCTGAACTGGGTTGTGTTTATTCCTCTCCACCCTGTTTGTTCTGTTCTCCTTTTCTGAGGCCCACAAGGCCGTGGATCATCCCACTACTTGTCTTATGGGGCTCTTGGATGAATGCTTAGTGATGTCCTAGCATGTAAAATGTCATGCTTGTACCTGTCATGAGTAGGTGAGGGAATTGGGTCATGATTCACCATGATAAGGGAGATAAGGGAGGGGACATTTTCCTGCTGGGGAGATGAGTTCCACCATGCTCTGCTCTCTGTCCCACTGCCATCACCAGCTTTGCAGTCCCCATGCTGGCTGCCAGCCTGCTCTTACTGAGCTGCTGTTGTTTGCCTCCTTACATCCCTGGGACAGCTTTTCCCCTGTGATGTTAACTGAGCCCATTAACCTTTCAGCATTGATTTCCATGTTAATGTGCTCCCCTGGGGGCATCAGCCCGTGCCCCACCCCGGCTGCTGTGGAGCACGTGGGTCCCACCTGCCCCTTTCCATGCTCTGATGTCTGGACAGCACTCACTGCAGAACACTGGGGTCCAGAGCATCCCCTGCTTTGTCCTTGCTGTGTCCCTCCCAGGACAGCCAACCAGCCCTGAGCAGCCTGCCAGGGGATAAATTCAACCTGTCCAGGAGCAGGGCAGGAGTGTGTTACATGGGGGAGAATCCTGCTGCACTGGACATGTTTGCCTGTGCAGTGATTTGTACTGTGGCGTGACGAGAGCACCGCTGGGTGCACGGGGATTTTGCGGAGGAGGGATAAATCCTCGCAGAGGCAGCAAGGGAAGGAGAGGAGCTTTAATCTGTTGCAGCTGCTCTGCATATGCTACACACCTTTTGAATCCAGGCTTGGGCTGTAAACACAGTGGTGGCTGGGCACAGTATTTCCTAATTCTGCAGCGGAGAGCACTGAGGCAGGTGCAGGGGTAGCTGTGTGGAGGTTTTGGAGGAGGAGTGCAAGAAAAGTGGAAATAATTGGTCCTTTTCTCCCTCTGGTTATGCAGTAAAACTGATGAAATGGCATCCCAACAGTACAAAAAGAGATTGCACGTACAGATCTGTCTGCCCAAGGCAGGTCAGCAGAGCTGACAGCCAGCCTGTTGCACCCCTGTTGTTTCCATTGATATCATCTTTCTATTGGCATTTAGAATTAAGGCAGCAAAATCCAATATATTCCTTCCCTGTCAACCACAGGGAGAGGTTTCAGTGCAAAACCCTTGATTAGGAGAGCTGCTGCTCCAGCCCAGGCAGTGAGAGGAGCAAAACAGCAACAAGGGGGATGTGGAAAGATTTGGGGTCTTCCCATTTTACAAACATTTTACAAGCATCCATGTGTTTTCCGCAAGGTAGAGGCTACAGTTATGGGACATACACACCTCCTGGATTAAATCGTGGTCCTTGTGAGGCGTTTCAGCACTAAATTTAATGTCACTGAGCTCTTTGCTTTTGCTTCTCAGCCTGGAAGTGGGTTTTCAAAGGGAACAGTGAGTTATGATTTTTTTTTTTTAAAAAAAAGAAGCACTTGCACACCATCCTTGATCCTTTCCAGAACAGGCAGGGTTTTGGCAGCTGCAGAAATCATTCCCAGCATTTGTGTACCCCATGCCTCAGCCTCTTGTGCCGGAGCCCTTTCCTCTCCTTTCCGCCTTCCCCGGCTGGGTGCCGGGCTGTCCCTTCCAGCACACTGCAGATGGTGGCTGTTTTCACTGGCCTTTGGGTATTTGTTTTTCCAAGGGAGCTTAGGTGGAAAGAGGAGGATAACAGGATGCTGGGGGTTTTTTCCTAACTGCTGCAGAGGAGACTGTTTCACCTCTGGCCAGGAGAGCTGCCCATGGCTGGGAGCAGCATTTACAGCACTGAGGGCTGGCAGGGGAATATTTCCATCCCCTGTGAGAGGGCTGGGCCTCTGGCCTGTTTGCCATGAAACCTTAAAAAAATTCCATAGAAAAAATTAGTTTGTTTATTTTGTTTTTACTTGCTAGTCTGAAAATACTACCAAGCTGTTTATCCAAAGTCTCCAGCACTTTAACACGATGAGTAACACACAGTAAATAAAATCCTTCCGTACCCTGTCCTCCTCCTGAAGCCAAGAGGGAAATGCTGGTCACAGCTTTGACAGGGCTTGCTCTTGTCGCATCAACGAGCGGTGCTGTGCTCCAGCACCTCCTGTGAAACAGCTCAGCATCACCAGAGCTGTGTCGGCTCCAGCGGGTCTCCAGGGATGCCTGCTGCTGGTTCTGCAGTTCCAGCCCCTCCTGCTCTTTTTCCATGAGCTTTTTTGCAGTCTCATGCTCTCACCAAGGAGGGATCGCTGCTGAATGGCCCTGGGGTCTCTGGGTGTCCTGTTGGGGATCCCATGACAACTGTTATATGCTGTGGTTCCTGACATGTGAGGGCATCTCTCGTTGTACCCCTGGCTTGCTCCACACGTTTCCCTGTCACCCAGGACCCCATATCGGGGACCCCCTCTCTGGGGAGGTCACACAGCACCCTGCACATGACCATGGCTGCTGGGTGGGTTGGAGAAGAGAAAGGGCAGGATCTCCTCCCCAGAACGCTCACTCTGAGTCCCCAGGGTAACTTCAGCTGCCTGGGGAGGTGGAGGTGCAGGGGGAGATACCAGTGCTAAGTGTGTGTTGCTGACTGCACAGCTGTGAGGGAAGGGGAGGCTGGGGCCATTTCCCAGCTTTTTTTTTTCTTCTTTTTCTTTTCCTGTTCTGCCAGTGAGTGGCAGGACACTGCAAGGTCCTGGGATGGCTGGGTGCTGGCCTTGGGCACAGCACAGGAGCTGGGCCAGGTCCTGCTCTGGCCGTGTGTGCGGGTCCCCAGGGCCCTGAGCCCAGGAACAAGGGCTCTCTGTGTCCCGCTGGCTGCCGAGCCCTCGGCTCTGCAGCGCCTGACACCAGCCGGTTTCTCCCCCTCCATGGAGCTCCCTCCATCCCTCCTCCTTCCTGTGGTGTTTGAGATCACCCTGCTTTCAGGGTAAAAGGGATGTGGTTCACATGTGAATGCCAGTGTGCACCACCCGGGTTAAATCCCCTGTGCAGGACATCTTCCCTGGCATTTTTGTATTTGCACCCCAAAGCCATAAGGATTTCCAGGGTCGGACCTGCCCTACTCTTTGTGGGATGGGGAGCATCCTGTGTTCCCACGTGCTCAGTGGGGGACAAAAGCACCATCTGTGATTGCAGGGGTGGACTCCCAGCACTTGCTTCTAAGGCAGGAGCTGCCAGGAAATGATTGGACACAGACCCCTCAGCTACTAAATCCTGCAGATGGGAGGCATCCTTGTTTTTCCTTGCTGCAGGGCTGTTGCCCCATGTGGGGACAGCTCGGGAACAGGCAGGGGCAGCCCAGAGCTCCTTCCTGCCTGTCTCTGCCTGCTGGGGTGTGGGATCCTGCTCAGGGTTGACACTGGAGCTTTCCCTGGTCCAGGAACCAGCACATTTGGTGTGAAGGGCCTTGGGAAGCACAGCCACGCTGGCTGCTCCGTGCCTGCAGTGTGTGTGGCTGGGAGAGCCCAGCTGGACACGACGTGGCAGTGCTGTGCCTGTGGCTGGGGACTGAAATGGCTTTTTTCCTCTCCTGAAGATAAAATTAGCTGAGTCCTAACCACTTAGAGAGCCTGTCCTCCTCCAGCAGGCCAGGGAGTGGGTTTTGGAAGGGGGTTGGTCACCCAGCATCCATGCTGCGGCACGGATACTTGAAAAATGCTTCTTCCTGGTCGTTCCTGTAAAGCAGTGGGTGCTGCCTGTCAGCTGTGGCATCAGCTCGAGTGTGCTGAGGGTGCTGGGCTGGCCCTGCTCTGTCAGGATCTTGTAGGAGCAGTGTTTGCAGTCCCCACTGACATGCAGACATGTCTCTGCTCCCCACATCCTCCCCACTGTTCTGCCTTTGGTCCCAGCCTCAGCATCGTTCTGGGGTCACGCATCCATCCTTGTGTCACAGCTGATGTCCCTCTGGGCACAGCCTCTCTCCATGCATGTGGTGTTCCAGCCCCGGGGTGAGACCCTTCCACCCCAGACCTCCTGAACGTGTCTCCCCTCTTTCCCCTGCCGTGCCAGGATCTCTGCCAAGGATCTGAAGAACATGCTGTCTCAGGTCAACTACCGCGTGCCCAACATGAGGTTCCTGCGGGAGAGACTCACGGTGAGTGTGTGACCCCTCCCCTCTCCCCCTCAGCACTGGGGACCCTCGGCAGTCCATTGCCTGCCTTTGAGCAAAACCTGGTGGTGGTTAAACTCCCAGGGAGTGTTTGCATATTGCAGAGCCTCCCAGCCTTTCCTGGGAGGGCCCCCACCCACGGTGGTGACTGAAGAGGTGCCAGCTCCCACTGGGTGCCACACCCTGGCCCATTTGTGGCCAGCACCCTCTCCTTACCCCACCCTGCCTCCCACACTCCCCTCATTGCTCCTGGCTCCAGTCATGGGCTTGGTGCTGGTGGGGTAGAGTGCAGACCAGTTCCCAGCTCCTGCATCCTGGCTCTTGCAACCCACTGCCACCGAGTGATGCTGTGCCAGCATCACCACTGACCTGGGGGTGAAGGGTCATCTCGTGATGACCAGATGACCAGCTGTTCCCACCAGCACGGAACTCCGAGGCCAAAGAGTGGTGTATCCAAAGGAGAGCACAGACTTTGGGTCTTGCAGTTTCCAGACACTTCAGATACTCTGGGCAAACAAAAAATCAAATTATCCTTTTGTAAGTATTTGAGTAAGTGGTGCCACTTTATCAGCGTGGTGATGCCTTTGTGTGGGTGAGCCTGAGGAATCATGGAACTTGTTTTAGGATGTGCCTGTGTCCTGGGCACTGCAGGGTCCCACTGGCCTCAGCAGACACTGTGGCAGATTTGTTAAGGTTGGAAAAGCCCTCCTAAATCACTGAGCCCAGCCATACCCCACCACTAAACCACATCCCCAAGTGCCACATCCACATGTTTTTTGAACACGTGCAGGGATAGTGATTCCACCTCTGCCTGGGCAGCCCATTCCAATGCCTGACCACTGTTTCCATGAATTTTTCATGATATCCAATCTAAACCTCCCCTGGCACAACTTGAGGCCATTGTGCAGGAGGCAAAGTCTGGACAGGTTTTGGCCTTTTCCCCCTCCTTTTTTCCCCTGGGGATACTGGTGGGAGGAGACACTCCTTCAGCCATGCAGAGTTACCTGTGGCCCCTGTAAAACCTCTGGGTCTGATTTCTGTTTCAGGATGTGGAGCAGAGGAACGGGGATATCACGTACGGGCAGTTTGCGCAGCTCTACCGCAGCCTGATGTTCAGCGCCCAGAAAACGGTAAGAGCTGAATTCTCCAGGGGAGGAGAGGGAAGGGAGAAGCCATATTTGTTACTGGGCATTCCCTCTTAATTGACTTTTTAACCCTTGGGGTGAGCTCTTGTCTCCTGGGAGTAGAGGAGTTACCGAGTGCAAACCTAATGGTTGTGCTTCTTCTTTTGCAGATGGATGTCCCGTTCTTGGAAAGGTGGATAATTCTCTGTATTTGCTGGGGAAGGGGCTGTTTTCCTTTGCTCCATAACATGCTTTGGGGCCAGCAGCGGCATGTTGGGATGAGGCATTATGCACTCCTCCTGCTCCTGTGCTGCCTGTGGTTCTGTGCTCTGAACAAGCATCTTTGCTGTAGACACTTCAGCTCTGGGCAGGGAGGGCTCTCTCCCTCCCAGACATCCCAGTGAGATCCAGCTAGGGTCAGCTGGTTGATGTGAAGTGATCAGACCTTGAGCCATCTCCCAGGAATTATGCTCGTGGTGGCTGCAGAGCCCTCCCCACCCAGGCAGTGCTTCTGGTGCCATTGCCAGCTGTGCCCTTCCCTGCCCTCTGCACACCTTGGCTGTGATAGAAAGAGCTTGAATTTAGACACAGAAGCTAAAGAGTAAACGACTTACTGACTTATCCAGGTCATTCCCAATGGTTTCCTTCCTTTTTTTCCTCTAATAATGGAAAAGAGTTGTCAGGACCTTCTGCAGACCATCTGGCTCATCCCTCTGCCCAGGGCAGCCAGCACTGCCCAGTCCACTTTGGGTTTTGTGGCGTTAGTGCCCAGCGTGGCCCTTGGCTGTCCATTGTGGCTCACAGCAGTCATGGACCAGTCTTTTGAGACTATCAGCTACAAACAGTTCCCTTCTCATTCCCTGGGCCCTGCCTCCCTGAGTCCATGTCCTCTGCATACCTGTGGCTCTGTCCTGTGCAGTCACCCCTTAACTGCCCAGCACCTATTTAGTTCTTTACACTCAGGTACAAGACAGACCCTCTATTTTTTTATTTATTTTTTTTTACAAATCAGTCCTTTTAATGGTTTTTGCTGCCCTTCACCAGAGTTTCATGTTATCATACCTTTGTCAGCGTGAATCCTGTACTGTTCCTGGAGCAGTCCCTGGTTCTGAGAGGTGGACGTGTGTTTGCTCCCCTCAGCTCTCTGCTCATCCCACTCCACTCCTTCAGTGCTGCATGCTCGGGGCACATCTGGCTGCACGTGCCAGGGAGGTGGCAGATGGCCTCTCACATGATGTGCTGCACGAGTGACTGAAGCTTCTCTCTCTCTGCTTGTCAGGGGTGGAGAAAGGTCTGAGCACTTCAGGGTGTCGCTGCTGGAGCTGCAGAAATTTTTGCTGGAGTACCAGAGGGTGAGCTCAACACAGGCAGTGGGGAGGGACAACGGGGCAGGCACTGGTGACATTAGGGGTTCAGTGCTCCAAGGGCAGCCTTGCTGTGGAGCTGGGATGGTTTGCTGTGGGCTGCTCTGCCTGGCACGGCACATCCATCTGGAGCGGGCGGTGTTGTAGGGGAAGCACTGGGGAGGGCAGACCTGAACTCAGCCAGGCACCCTGGCCAGAAAAGGAACCAGGAGATCTGGGAGGAGCAGGGGTCCCAGGAGGCAGGAACTGATCAGTGGAGTTTGACCCAGTCCCCGTGACCTCGGCTGGTTTCCCAAGGTTTGCTGCAGCCGAGAAGTCCTGTCCATCCTGTTGCTTGGGAGTTGTCAGCAGTTCCTGAGGAGGAGCTGATGGATTCAGCTGCTGATCTTTCAATTGAAAAGCAATCTTGGGTCATTCAGCAAGCACAACATGCAGGTGCAGACGCACACACAGGCACCAGCAGTGCAGTTGTGGGCAGCACAGACCCTTTGGCTCTTGCCAGGCTCCTGTCTCATTGCTGGTCTCCTCCAGGAGGGCAGGGCTGGCTGGCAAAAGCACTGCTGTGGCTCGTGGCTCCTGCTCTGCCCTGTCCCCCCCGCCACCTCCCTGCCTGTGTTCTGCAGCCAGCAGGGAGTTAACCAGTGGGGAGATGCAGTGTTTTGGTGGCTAATGAAAGAAACCCAGGGACAGAGAGCCAAAGGAAGCTGCCTTGGCTTCTGCTGCTGAGGGAGGAGGGATGGCAGATGTGTTCAAAGGAGCTATCGGAGAGAAAAATGCACGGCATTGAGAAAATGAAGCCCACTCAGAAGCAGGGCAGATTTCCTCCTTGTGTGCTATCCAGCATTTGTGCTGACAGTTGAGTTCCTGGCAGAAATGGTCTTGCATCAAAAACCGCCTCCTTAATGGTTAAAGCTTCTGACTGGATGAGCTGCATGTGGCTTGCAGTAATACATTCTGAAATGGCTTCTTTTATGTCTCCCCTGGGCTTTGCAGGAGCTCTGGGCTGCAGATACCCTTCAGGTACAGGAATTCATGTTCAACTTCCTGAGAGACCCTTTGAGGGAGATTGACGAGCCTTATTTCTCCCTGGACGAAGTAAGACACCTTGAAGGTGGTGTATGTGGAGTGGGGTGACACGGGGTGACATCCCTGATGCGATGTGTGCTGTGCTGTGACAGCTCTGCTGTCTGTGCCTTTGCTGCAGGGTGGGGGTGCTGGAAGGGTCACAGCTCCTGTGAGCTGCGTGGCCCTGGGAGATGGACGTGGTTGGCAAAGGGAATGGCTTCTGGGCTGTCCTTTTGTGCTGAGTGTGTGCAGCTGGGAGTACTCACCAGGCAGTTCATCTGGTGGAGGAGAGGGGCTGCCTTTGGCTTAAGGCTGCCTTGGGATATGTTGGGATCTCTTCAAAGCAAGAAGAGCTGAAAAAAGAATAAAAACAACTAGAGATGACCGTGTCACTGGCACTCTGGACTAAACCAAGGTCCTTTGACCCACATGGCCTTAGTAAGCTATTGCCTGCCATGTGAGCTGCAAAATAAAATGCAGAGCCATTAATTTGTCTCCAGCTGGGTCAAAGGGTCTGGCACACAGATGTCTGGCACAGCTCAGTGGGTAGGTGGCAGTGCCCAAGCCGTGGTCACTCGAGCACCCCGGCTCAGGTAGCTGGTGTGCTGTGGGGCAGCCCTGGTCAGTCTGTGCTGGGATGTCTGCTGGCACAGAATGGAAGATGCATGTGAAGCTGAAGCACAGCACCCACCTCCTCTGCATCATTAACACGTTTCTGTTTCTTCCTGAGCAGTTTCTCACCTTCCTGTTTTCCAAAGAGAACAGCATCTGGAACTCACAACTGGACATGGTGTGTCTGGAGAACATGAACAACCCTCTCTCCCATTACTGGATCTCCTCTTCACACAACACGTAAGGACTAGGGGAGGGCTCTCTCCACCCAGCTGCTCTCAGCATCCTTCTCCTATGCCAGGGTGGGAGTCTCCTGATTTTGCCCAATTCCAGTGATGGGTCAAGTAGGCTTTTCCAAACCAAGGCCAGTACATCAGAGACCTTCCTCTTGGTGCTCCACTCCTCCCTTCTGTCATTTAGCCATGAATGTTTTGCTCAGACGTTGTCAGCAGCACACATCTGCACGGACCTTCACGTCCTGAGCTGTCAGTCTGGTAATTTCTCACCATCAGCAATGTCATTCTTCAGAGCCTCTCAGAACAGATGTGATAAACCCCATCAGGCTGAAATTGGCCATTTTCCACTCTCTGCTGCTGGAATAATTTTGCAGGAACTGCTTTCTGTGCGGACAGGCTCTGTCTGTGCTCTGTGCTCATGCTAACGTTTGTTTCAAGGACTGAGAGCCTAAGCCAGCTGAGCAGCCCTGAGGGCAGGCAGTGTGATCCTGTCTGCCTGTGAGAGCTGGTCTAACTCTGCTCTCAGGCTACCAGGGGCTCTTTGTGGCACCAGTGCTGATACTGTTATCTGAGGTTTATCTCAGGAGCCGGGGCTGGGCCTCGGAGAAGTGCTGGCAGCCCCTTTCAGCAGGGGCAGAGCTGAACCCCTCGCCCAGGGAAGGTGGCGGCTGTGGAGAAATGCCGCTCCCGCCATTCCCACATGGCAGAGGCAGGTCCACAATGTCCCAGCAGACGCCTGTGCCCACAGTGGGCTTGTCACTGTGCTGATGTGTTGTCTCACCTGGAAGGTACCTGACGGGGGATCAGTTCTCGAGCGAGTCCTCGCTGGAGGCCTACGCCCGCTGCCTGCGCATGGGCTGCCGCTGCATCGAACGTGAGTACCCCCCGCTGGCCCTTCTGTCTCTGTCATCACGGTGCCTTGTGGTGCTCAGGGGAGGCTTTGCAAGGAAGGCAGAGCTGAAGGTTGGCGTGGCCAGTGGAAACATTAACACCATAATGTGCAGGAAGAGCTGAGGTCTTTCGCTTTGTAGGACTGGGTGATCTGTGCCCGAGGTTTTGGTCCCACAGAAAGATCAGGGCTTTCACTGATCACCTCACTCCTTTATTGCCTTCCAGTACATTTCCCAGCAGCACTTGGCTCAGTCCATCTCAAGTCCATGTCCTGCCTGTATTCCAGCCTTTGGGCTAAGTTTCCCCCATGGGTCTCTTTCAGTGGATTGCTGGGACGGTCCCGATGGCATGCCGGTCATCTACCACGGACACACCTTAACCACCAAGATCAAGTTCTCTGATGTCTTGGTCACTATCAAGGAGCATGCCTTTGTCACCTCTGAGTGAGTACAGCAGGACTTCAGCTAGCAGAGCAGAGAGAGGGTGGAGCCAAGGCTGTAGCAAAGTGAAGCTCACCTTTATCCAGAGCTGCAGCACAAGCCCTGGGATGTGGTGGGAGGAAAGTGTGTCATGTCTCCCAGCCAAAGGGAGATTTTCCCCAGAAAAATGTTGTGGGAGGGAGGGCTTTGGGTAAACCCCAGTAGTTTGCCAGTCCTTCTCCACGCTGTGCACTCCTGAAGGGTGGCTACACTGGGTGCTCAAGGCAGCACAGATCGCTGTTGATGCAAGCTGCTCCTGGAGGGCACAGAGGCCAGGCTATGAGACAGAGCTCAGAAGTCCTTGGTTCCATCCAGATCCCATGCTGGCTCTGATGGCTCTTCTCCTTGTCCCAGTTTCCCCGTCATTCTGTCCATTGAGGACCACTGCAGCATTGCTCAGCAGAGGAACATGGCTCAGAATTTCAAGAAGGTCTTTGGGGACATGCTCTTGACCAAACCAGTCGATATTTCTGCTGATGGCCTTCCCTCTCCAAACCAGCTCAAGAGGAAGATTCTCATCAAGGTGAACTCCTTGCCCAGCAAGGCTCCTAAGTGATGGAACGAGGGCAGAATGGGGTGAGGGTGTGGGACTGAGGGCAGCTGCCTTTGGAAGGGAGTGGTTGGCAGTGTAGGGGTGGAATTGGAGACAAAAAGCTCTCTTGCTGCAGAGAATCTGCTGGGAAATGAGCTCAGCAGCTGGGTACTGCCTTTTTTTGAGGGCATGGGGGATGTTGGTATTTCTGCTTCAGGAATCACCTTTGGGAAGAAAGGGTGGGACTTCAGTGCTATTTGATGATCCCTGTGGCGTGGGTCTTGGTTCTTCTAATCTGGAGGACCCTACTGCAGCAGACCTGGGGTTTTAGGGCTGTTCACCAGGAAATCCATGCTGCTTTTTGGGTGCCTGCTCCCCTCAAGGTGCCTAACCCTCCCCTCTTGTCCCACAGCACAAGAAGCTGGCAGAGGGCAGCGCTTACGAGGAGCTGCCCACATCCGTGATGTACTCAGAGAATGACATCAGCAACTCCATCAAGAATGGGATCCTCTACCTGGAAGACCCCATCAATCACGTATGTGTGTGCCATGGTCACCCTGTCCCTGCTCTGAGGGCTCCATCAGTGACATGGTGGCTCTGTCAGGCGCTGTGTGTGCTGGAAGGAAGGGCTATGGTGCAATGATTGAAGAGCCTCTTGGTCTGTCTGGTTTCTCAGGCATCCCTGAAGGCTGGGGGCATTTTATGCTGGCTCTCTCTGTGCTCTTCCCTAGGAATCTCCTGTGGGCCTTTGCTAGAGGCAGAAGGCTGAGCTAGAGGGAGCTCTGGGCCAAGGCACTGCAGCCTGTGATTTGTGCTGCAGGAATTTCTGGAGATGGCTGCGCTTGCAGCTCTGCCTCCTGCCAAGTGCCTGCACACCCGACACACCTAAGCACGGTTTTAGCTTTGTAAAGCACTGAGTGTTCATTACTGTGTGCATTTACTCACACACAGCCCACCTTCAGCAGCTTTACTCTGCTGAGGGTCTGTCTGGCAAAGCCACATGCAAATGAAACAGTTTGTTTTTTTTTTTTTTTAATAGAAAAGTGCAGTGGTAACTCCACATTACCATCTCTGATATCTTCACCTCTGATTGCCCCTGTGCTGAGTCCCTGCAGACTGTTTTCTTTTTGCATTGATTTGCTCTTCATTTGGTCATCTCCTTTTAATATGTGTTGGGATGTTTGCAGTGTGATTTGTCACATGCTGGGGTTTTTGCTGCTGATAAATCCATGCTTCACATCTGGGGGATGTCTTGGAACCTGCTGTGACTCACTGGAATCAGTGTTGGTGACTGTCCTTCACAAACCCAATTGTCCCTCCCTGCTTGTGCTGGTCAGGAAGAGATGAACCCATGGATGGGTGGTGGGCAGTTTGGTGCTTCCCGGGGGTCTCTTTGCCAGAGTTTGTTTCCTTGCAGGAGTGGAACCCACATTACTTTGTGCTGACCAGCAGCAAGATCTATTACTCTGGGGAGACAACCAATGACCAAGGAAACGAGGATGAGGAAGAGCAAAAGGAGGTGAGGGCTCCCCTGTGTGACTGTGAGTTGTTCCCTAATGAAAAGACTTGACTGCCCAAGGGGCTGAGCATTGCCATTGGCAGCTGACTTCAGGGGGACGTCCTGTGGTGGGAAGGATGGGAGCTGCTTCAGGAACTCCCTGGTCCTGGCTGGAAGAGCCCTGAGCAAAGCAGAGTCCAGCACCATGGGCCTGCCCTCAGTAACTCACGACAATGGCTTTTCCCCTTACCAGGTGAGCAACAGCACCGAGCTTCACTCCACGGAGAAGTGGTTCCACGGGAAGCTGGGAGCGGGACGTGACGGGCGGCACATCGCGGAGCGGCTGCTGACCGAGTATTGCATCGAGACAGGGGCCCCCGACGGCTCCTTCCTCGTCAGAGAGAGCGAGACCTTTGTAGGAGACTACACCCTCTCCTTCTGGTGAGGGCCCTGGCACCAGCCCACTGCTATGTGTCACTCCAGGGGTTTCCTCTTGACATTTCCCTCACTGGTGGGGTCCCATTCCCCCGTGGCCGGTGAGCAGTTTCTCCCCTATTTCTGTGCCCCAGCATCGTGCCAGCTCCCTGTCCCAGGGCAGAAGGGTCAAGTCCCTTGGGATCCTTATACAGCCACTCTCCTGTGGGGCAGGAATGCCACATCAGGCCGGAGCTGTGCCTGAGGCAGGTGCAAAATCTCCGTGGACAGCCCTGTCTTACCCCGTTCCCTCCGTCCCCGTTCCGCAGGCGCAACGGGAAGGTGCAGCACTGCCGGATCCACTCGCGGCAGGACGCCGGCAGCCCCAAGTTCTTCCTGACCGACAACCTGGTGTTCGACAGCCTCTACGACCTCATCACCCACTACCAGGAGGTGCCACTGAGGTGCAACGAGTTCGAGATGAGGCTCACAGAGCCAGTGCCACAGACCAATGCCCACGAGAGCAAAGAGTGAGTGCGTGTTTGTGTCCATTGGGCAGCTGGGACCCTGTGGGAAGCTCTCCCAGATCTCTCCTCAGCCATTCCTCCCTTGCTGGGGCTTTCTGGCCCCCACTTTCTGCCCGTGGAGCTGTGTCACAGCAGCCATGCTGGCCAGCCTCATTGTTCATGGAGCTGAATGACATGGAGGCTCAGTGTAGAGCACAGAGCTGCCGGGTTTGGTTGGGATGCCCTCGCCAAAGCCATGCCTCACCAAAGGGCTCTGATCCTGCCTACCCTGGTGCAGTCCCTGTCTTCCTCTGGAGGATTCAAGCAGCCTTTTAGGGGCTGGAGGGGACGCCCTGTGCCGTGGCAGAGGTGTGGGGTGGGCTGGGTGTGTGTGACCTGTGCACAGCGATGTGTCTCCCCTGACAGGTGGTACCACGCCAACCTCACGCGGGCCCAAGCCGAGCACATGCTGATGCGGGTGCCCCGCGACGGAGCCTTCCTGGTGCGCAAGAGGAGCGAGCCCAGCTCCTACGCCATCTCCTTCAGGTGTGTGCCTAAAGGGACAAGGGTGGTGGGTGCTGGAGGCGGAGCTGGGATGCTGTGGTGTATGAGAGAGCAGGAGAGGTGCCATCAGCCTGACACGAACCCTCCCAGAGCTCCTCTTGCTCTGGGATGGCCCTGAATAAGTCCTTGAGATCCTGCTCTTCCTCCCATCCTCCAGTGGGAGACGGCTGTGCTCAGACACCAGACCAGGGGCACCTTTTCCTTGGCTGTCTATTTTGGCAGAGACTTTCTCTTGCCAGGTGCCAAGTGGCTTCTCCCTGTCTTTCCTCGCTCCAGGGCAGAAGGGAAGATCAAGCACTGCCGGGTGCAGCAGGAGGGCCAGACTGTGCTGCTGGGCAACACTGAGTTCGACAGCCTGGTGGACTTGATCAGCTACCACGAGAAGCACCCGCTGTACCGCAAGATGAAGCTGCGCTACCCCATCAACGAGGAGACCCTGGAGAAGATCGGGACAGCGGTGAGTGCAGGAGCCACAGCATGATGGACAGGTCATTTTTGAGCTGGTGCCTTGAAGTGATGGTGTGTGAGCCATCTCTGCTTTGCAGCCCACACCTCCTGGGGCTTCTTGACACTTGAGTGGGGTTTGGTGCTGCCCCTCTGAGCCAGGCTTGGGCTGCTGCTTGCTGTTTGCAGCATCATCTTTGGTCTTGTGCCTTCCTGGGGCACCCTCCCACCTACCCCAAGGTAGAGGACTGTTCTCCTGCAGTCACTGCTGTAACCACTGTCCCTTTGCTTCCACAGGAGCCAGACTATGGAGCCCTGTACGAGGGACGCCACCCCGGGTTCTATGTGGAAGCCAACCCCATGCCCACCTTCAAGGTACACTCTCACTGTTTGGCACAAAACAACCTGCAGAGCTGGAAGGTTTAGCAAAGGTTTTTTATTTTCCAAGAGCTGTGTTAGTTTGCACACTCATTTCTAGACCATGAAGAGAGAGAGAATGGAGGTTGAACCTCCAGGTTCCCAGGCTGGGCTGGCTGTTCTGAACTCTCCAAACTAAACCCATCGGTGGCTCTTGGGACAGAGGACAGTGCCTGTGTGGGCCCATACCAGACTTGTGAGCTCTGCTTTGACATAAATGGGGGCCTTGAGTTGCTCTACAGGGTGTTACTAGGGTCTGACAGCAGGGCTGGATGACTGCCTGCACAGCCCCTCAACAAACATATCTGTGGTGAGAGGTGATTTCTCATCCTGTGGGCTCGTTGTCCGTGTGTCCATCCCCTGCCCAGCCTCATGGGACCCCTCCTCATTGCAGTGTGCAGTCAAAGCCCTGTTTGACTACAAGGCGCAGAGGGAGGACGAGCTCACCTTCACCAAAAATGCCATCATCCAGAATGTGGAGAAACAGGAAGGAGGCTGGTGAGTTGGTCCTGAGCCTCCCTTTTCGCTAGGGGATATGGTCAAACCTTGCTGTCAGCATCCACATAAAGGTTTGTCCACTCTAGGAGGGGGTCTGTCTGGGGATTGCCCACGAGCTGCACAGTCCCAAAGCCTCACAAACCCTAAAATCAGATGATGGAAGAGCTGCCTGTTGCCCTCACCCCCACTCAGGATACTCTGGAGTGGTGGGTGCTGACATTGCCCCTTCCCTCCCTTCCAGGTGGAGAGGAGATTATGGTGGCAAAAAGCAGCTGTGGTTCCCTTCCAACTATGTAGAGGAAATCACTAGTCCCAGTAGCCTGGAGCCAGAGCAGGAGGTGAGTATGGCCATGAGTGGAGCAAGGAGGGCTGGTGCCCCCCGAGCTTGGCCGCTCTGCCCAGCACCGTGCCCAGCACCGTGCCCAGCACCATCCTGCTGTGCTTCCTTCCCAGCAGCAGCTGGACGAGAACAGCCCCCTGGGAGACCTGCTCGGAGGTGTCCTGGACGTGCCCTCCTGCCAGATCGGTGAGTGCCAGGGAGGGAGCATTGCAAAGGCCCCTTGAGGCTCCTCAGCCCCTCAGGATACACTCTGCATCCTCACTGCCTCCTGGCTCCATCTGTTACCTCCAGTGGCCAGAAATGGGAGTTCCCTATTGCAGAGTCACAGAGGGTAGCCATGAGTCCTCTGTGTCTGTCTTCTCCCTTCCTCCCTGTGAAGGGCTTGGCTCAGCACCTGCTGTGACCCTGCCCTCTGCTCCCTCTGCCCACAGCCATCCGCCCCGAGGGGAAGAACAATCGCCTCTTCGTCTTCTCCATCAGCATGTCCTCGGTGTCGCGCCTGTCCCTGGACGTGGCAGCCGACACGCACGAGGACCTGCTGGACTGGGTGAAGAAGATCCGGGAGGCAGCTCAGACAGCTGATGCCAGGGTGAGCCTGGGCAGCCCATGCAGGGGAGGAGGCATCTCCTGGCCAAGTCCTGGGTTTTCCAGGAGCTGAGGAGCAGGTGGAGGCTGGTGGTGAGGTGACAGCCTGCGGTGGCTGGCAGAGCAGTTACAGAGGTGGCAAAGCCAGAGCAATCTTGGACAATGTGGCAGGGGGTGGTGGTCACACGGCTTGAGAGATCCAGGCTGGATATCTGGGAGGATTGGACAACTGGGTGGGTGCTTCAGCCTCAGGAAATGGGGGATGTCCATCTGTGGAGGGTGGCAAGGCCGCAGATGCCCTGCGCTGGTACCAGTGCCAGTCCTGCTCTGGACAGGTGGTAGGACCTACCCAGGCCCTACCTGGGTGATGTCCCCCCAAGCAGACCTGGCAGATCTGCTGGTGGTCCCCACAGCGTGGGCAGGAGCCACACCAAGCAGTGAGGGTCAGTTTATGAGTTGGGTCATCCCTCACCACTGCTCCTACCTGGCCTGACACCTTCCTCACCCTCTCTTGGCAGCTCTCTGAAGGGAAGATGATGGAGAGGAGAAAGAAGATTGCCCTGGAGCTTTCAGAACTGGTGGTCTATTGCCGACCTGTGCCCTTTGACGAAGAGAGTGAGCATCTGCTGGGCTGGTGGCCATGACGGGCAGTCACTGTGGCATTACAGACCCTGCTTTGGCTAGATCTTAGCAGAGGCCAGGTGTCCAAGGTGCCTGAATCTCCAGCTTATCTTGGAGCTCTGGGTACCTCCAGAGGGTACAAGTTCCCTTCCCTATCCCTCTGTTGCCAGGGTCTGTCATCACTCGGAGCAGCTGCTGAGGGAAGGGGCTGGGGACCATCGTGCCTGGTCCCAGGGAGCTGTGTTGGTGCTCTCAGCCATTGCTGTTGGGCACCTGGCAAACACCCCCTGGGGCAGAGCAGGGTCTGCACAGCCCCGGTGGCTGTGCCAGGGGTGAGAGGATCGTGTTGGGGGTGGTTAAATATCAGGAAAGGGAGCGTGCTTCTGGCTTACACGGTGCTGTTCCCTCCCAGAGATCGGCACAGAGAGGGCCTGTTACCGAGACATGTCCTCCTTTCCCGAGACCAAGGCGGAAAAGTACGTCAACAAGATCAAAGGCAAGAAGTTCCTGCAGTACAACCGCCTGCAGCTCTCCCGCATCTACCCCAAGGGCCAGCGCCTCGACTCCTCCAACTACGACCCCCTGCCCATGTGGATCTGTGGCAGCCAGCTGGTGGCACTCAACTTCCAGACCCCAGGTGAGGGCAGCAGGGAGGGTGGGCAGGC
Source organism: Aleadryas rufinucha (assembly GCA_013397815.1). Taxonomy (NCBI): domain Eukaryota; kingdom Metazoa; phylum Chordata; class Aves; order Passeriformes; genus Aleadryas; species Aleadryas rufinucha. The sequence continues at coordinate 36,592 of VZTH01009949.1, forward strand.
TCCTGGGGTGCCCCGTGCCTCCTCCGAGCCACCTGCTGAGCCCCTGCTCCTGGCGAATGGGGGGCTGGGAGGGGCTCAGGGTCTGGGAAGGGCTCTGCAGGCAGTGAGACCCAGGTAAAGGTGCTCCAGAGGGCTGGATTGAGCCAAGGAGCTGGACTGAGGCTGGGGATTGTGCCATGGGAACAAGATGAAATGGAGAGGAGGCAGGGAGTTCCCCCAGCTCCCTGGTGACAAGCAGGGCAGGTAAGGAAGGTGCCAAAAAAGGGGACGGTGCAGCCCCAGGCTGGGGACACCAGCTGGTTGCATGGTCTGAGTGCAGCTGGCTGCTCTTCTTGCCTTTCCCCAGCTTCCATTCCTGCTCCTGCCATGCAGTCCAGCCTTCCTCTTTCCCTGGCCCTTGCCAAACCCCGCTGTGAGCCTGTTCAGCTCACCAGCACACCAGCAAACGACCTGCCTCTTTTCCTGCCGGCTTTTTCATTCCTTCTGTGAATTCAAGCATCTCACAGGGGGTTTGGCAAATGCTACAGTCAGCACAAGGAAAGCTGAAAAAAGCAGGAGGAAAAGAGGGAGGTGACCCATGGAGCACTGGGTGGTTGGGCAGATTGTGCATGAGAGTCACTTCATGGCCCCAACATGTGCACAGGGTGCAGTGGGGTCACACTGCACAGGCATTGCCAAGGGGTGAGCCAGGTCCTCTTGCCAAGGGCTTCCTGTGAATGGGGGTGATGATCCAGCTTGTGGAAAATGCACAGGGTCTCCTTCATCTTCTGTATCTCCTGCCTGTGCTCTCCAGACAAGCCCATGCAGATGAACCAGGCCTTGTTCATGTCCAGTGGTCAGTGTGGGTACGTCCTGCAGCCGACCAACATGAGAGACGACATCTTTGACCCCTTTGACAAGAGCACATTGCGGGGCACAGAACCTCTCTCCATCTCCATTGAGGTCAGTACTTCCTCCTGGTGTGGGGGAACGAATGCAGGGTCAAACCCCGGTGGTTATACCAGATTTGGGGTGAAAGAATGGTTTTTCTGGGCTCCTGGCTCTGCCTGCAGCTGCTCCTCACCAAACCCCCTCAGGCCCTGTCCCGCAGCACAGACTGGGAGAGCCCTCGCTGAAGAGGGGCACTCAGGGGTGCTGCTGAGGGTGCCTGGAGAGGAACAGCAGGAGCATCCTTGGATCCCCCCCAGGACTCCTCCTGTCCAGGTCCCAGTGCCAGCAGGTGGCATCCACGAGCCGCAGAGGTGGCATCTCTGTCCCCAGAGCCTGGCCGGGACTGCCGAGCGCATCCACAGGCTAACAACACAAGAGCTGTGCCTTGTCCCCTCCTTGTCACTCAGTTGCTCCAGGCTCGATGTTTCCATTTCCCCGTGCTCATGGCCCCTCCTGGGAAGATGCTTGAGGTCAGGGCAAACTTTTCAGGCCATTTCTGTGTTGTGCTGCTGCTGCTGCTAAGAGGAGGGGGGCTGAGGGTGGGGCTGCCAGAGGATGGGCTGTAGATGCTTGATGAATTATTTTTATTTCCCTGATGGGGGGACTGAGGCTGAATTATTCCTGTGTCAGCTCTCAGAGCTGCACAGCAGAGGCTCTGCAGGGACATGGGACAGCTCGCCAGGCAAAGCTCTTGGAGGGCTGTGCCAAACCACATGGCTCTCATGTTTGGACCAACGGGGTCCAGTAGCCTGTACAGGCATTCCTTGTGGTCTCAGAGCCGAGCTGTGGGGCAGCAGTCTCCTTTGCCAGTGCCCTCAGCTCGTGCAGACTTTGGGGAGGACGCAGTGGAGATCCTGCCTGTAGCTGCTCACAGGTTTCTTCTGCAGCCACCTCTGTTTCGGAGTGATCCCACCTAAAAAGGCCACAGCCCTTCTCCATGAGGACACCCCATCACATACCCTCTGCACCATTGACCCCATGTCCATTGTCTACCTAAAAACTCCCTGCCCCATCTGTGTTCCAAGCTCTTCCTGCACCTCAGGATGCGGCTGCCACCACCAAGTGTCAAGAGTCATTGTGCCATAGCCAGTCACTGTCGCCTTTAAGAGACAGGCTTAGCCTCCTGTTCTCTGGCAAAACTGCCTGCTGTCCCCACCAAAGCCAGCTTTCATGGATGGAGAAGCCATCTCGAGCCCAGCATGACTCAAAGCACATGATCCAGTGCTGGCAGCAGGTCCTTCCCCTGCAGCAGCAGCGTGCCGACAGCACGCTGGAGCGACATATGGCCACGGGCAAGAGGGAGCTGCGATTGCTTTCTCCTGCGAGGAAGCAGGTTGTCATTTGAGAGGAGCACAGACTGTGCTGCAAACACGAGGCAGAGCACTGGTGGGGAGCAGCTCCTTTTCCTCCTCACACCAAGGCAGGAGGGCCGAGAAGTTTCGGCAAAGATGAGGGTGTCCAGCATAGTGCTCCGGGCAGGGAACGGTGCTCGGCTGGGAGCCCAGCTCCAGCTTGGCAGGCTGGGCGAGGGATGCTGTGGCCCAGGCCTGGCTGTGCCAGCAGCAGGAAGGAACCTGGGCAGTTCAGCTGCTTTCTTTTATGGCTTACAAGTCAAACTGGGGATCAGGAACACCACAGCAGCTTCCAGGGGTGGGAGCTATTTCTCTCCGATGCTGGGCTGGGCTGGCTGTCAGTGCTGCCTCTCTCTCCAGTTGGCAGAGCCAGGGTGATTTATTTGGAAAGAAAATGTCTTGCTATGCAAACACTTTTTTTCCCCTTTGTTCCCGTCTCTTACCAAGTCTCTCCTGCTCTCTGCTCAGGTCCTGGGGGCCCGGCACCTTCCCAAAAATGGAAGGGGAATAGTTTGTCCTTTCGTGGAGGTGGAGGTGTCTGGTGCTGAGTATGACAACGCCAAGCAGAAAACAGAGATCGTGGGTGAGTGGGGTGGTGAAGGGGAGGGAGAGGGATGCACCAGCACTCCTGATCCTGCTGTGAGCCGTGGCCCCTGCAGCAAAGCCTGGACCTGAGCTGGGAGCTGCCCTCGTGCTGCCCCTGAGCACAGCATCAGCCATGAGGGCAGTGGGGGGACTCAGCAAGGTTGTCCACTGACAGCTGTGTTTTGTGAGCAGCTGACAATGGCCTGAACCCTCTCTGGACCCCGAAGCAGTTCCACTTTCAGGTCAGCAACCCTGACTTTGCCTTCCTCCGCTTCGTGGTGTATGAGGAGGACATGTTCAGCGATGAGAACTTCCTGGCTCAGGCCACATTCCTGGTGAAAGGCTTGAAGACAGGTAAAGCACTTGGGGCAGCAGGGAAGGGGTCATGGTGGTCCTCGCCAGTTCACACTGTTAGCCAGGGAGATGCTGAGTTTCATGGGAGGGTGTTGTTGGGACCCAGGCTGGCTCAGTCCCTCCTGTCCCCATGACAGGTCACATCCCCAGCTAGGTAAAGGAAGGCAGAGCCATTTGCTAGCAGCCCTCGGGGCTGACTGCCACTTGAGTGCAATTGAGGGGTTTGGAGAATCATGGAATAGTATGGATTAGAAGGGACCCAAAAGACCATCTTGTTTCAGCCCCATTACCATGGGCAGGGACACCTTCCACTATCCCAGGCTGCTCTGAGCCCTATCCAGCCTGGCCTTGGACACTTCCAGGGATGGGGCAGCCACAGCTGCTCTGGGCAGAAGAGAAGGGTCTTGTGGGAGAAGGACCCCCTTGTGTTCTGTGCCAGGGCCCTGACACCTCACCTCCTGTGCAGCGAGTGACACCAGGGCTGTCTCTGCCGTAGGTTTCCGAGCTGTTCCCCTGAAGAACAACTACAGTGAGAACCTGGAGCTGGCTTCTCTGCTTGTCAAGATAGATATTTTCCCTTGCAAGGTGAGACTGGCTCCACACATGAGAAGGTGACTGTTGTAGGGCTGAGGAGCAGAGCCAGTGAACCCAGCCCGGCCCTGCCCATTCTCCTGCTCCCGCTGGGGCAGTGAGGCTCAGTGGTGCCTGGCCTGAGTGCCTGTGGATGGCCGAATTCCCAGTGCTGCTCCATAGTGATGCCCAGCAGGAGCACAAGCACTGGGTTTGCCTCCTGCAGCAGTCAGGGTGTTTCAGGCAGGGTCCTGCCTGCACTGTGTTTGATTTGCCTGGAAATCCCATCAGCAAAAGCTGGAGGAGGTGGATTTGCTCTGTCCCGGTGCCTGCCTGTGCTCCAGGGACATTGCAGCTCAGGATCACGGAGCTGGCTGGCCTGGGGCTGTCCCTGTTGGCATAAATGGAGGGCAGGGCTCCTTCTGAGACAGATGGTTCTTTTATTTCTTCATTTAAAATGAAGTTGGTGGGAGCCAGTGATGGCTGTTAGAGCAGCTGCACATTGCAAACCCCAAGCCCCCATGAGCCCTGGACACCCTGCAGGGCAGCCAGGGCCCTGCACCACAACTGCCCTTACTACAGGATGTACACTTGGAAATCACAAGCCCTTGACTACTGCTTTTTTCTTCCCCTGATCCAAGCAGGAAAATGGCGAAATAAACCTCTTCAACGCTTCATCCCTACGGGAACGAGCAGGGGATGGCTCCAGCCAGCTGCTGGCAAGCAGAGGCAGAGAGGGGTCCTTTGAGTCGCGGTACCAGCAGCCTTTCGAGGACTTCCGTGTGTCCCCAGAGCAGCTCGCTGACCACTTCGAGAGCCGGGAGCGAAGGTGAGGCCAGTGCTCATTCAGCTCTTCCCAGCACAAAGTGCCTCCCTGCATTTAGTCTGGCTGGAGGCAGCTGAATGCAGCCTCCCCCTAACCCAGAGCAGAGCTGCAGCCTTGGTTGCTGCATGGAAACCCTAAATCTGAGCTGCAAGTTCTGCCAGTGCTTGCGGCAGTCACTGCTGTGGGAGTAGGGTGGGACAATGAGCTGCCACCCCACAGCTGGCGGCATTATCCCCAGTCATGGGGGATGTAGCTGAGCCCCCACTTCCTTCCAGTGGGCAACTTGAGACACCAGAGCATTGTCCTTGGTCATGTCGTGGTGAGGCTGAGCTGTGTCCCCTCTCTGTGCCCCCTTCCAGGGTACTGCGGAGGACCCGGGTGAACGGGGACAACCGGCTGTAGCCCATCCCGGCGGGCGAAAGCACCTCCAGTGCTTGTGAATCTCACAGCACGCTGTGAACTGGTTTCTATGGAAACGGCACTGCTATGGCCTACTTTCAGGCAGCTTTTCCAGTTTCTCTGCTGAAGTGTGTTCAAGTGGAGAACTAAAAAAAAAAAAAAATTGGAAATAAACCCCACCCCTCACCAACCCCAAGCACCCATCAACCTTCACCACGAAGCCCTTAAGAAGCGCGTCGGTGTGGACAGGCTGCCAGAGGCAAGGGACCAAACTGTATAATCACAAGAAGAGACCTAAAAAATCCCCATGCAGCCTCAGCGTCACTGCTGTGCCTGTAATCCAGAGATCCTGTGCAGCTGCTGGAGCATCCTGTGCTGTGTCCATTCCCAGCGCTCTGGGCCAGGCAGGACTGCAGTGACCACAGCAGCAGCACCTGCGTCTGTCCTGGTGACACCAGATCTGACCCGTATAGCCACTGCCGAAGGGTCCAGCAGTGAAACTCGCCATTTACAGGGCCACTCTAGCTTTAAACGACAATAAAAGTGTCAGTATTATGTGTGCTGGCTCGGGTGTCGGGTGGTCTGTGCCCTGCAGACCAGGGCAGAGCTGAGGTGCAGCCGCTCCTGAGGGGAGGTTGCACTGCTCCCTCCCTCCTCCTGCCTTTAGGGGGTTTGCAGCTATGGGGAGGAAAAATAACCAGGAGCAGCCCCAGGTTTAATGCTGTTCACTCAAAAGGGTAAAACAAGGTTCTGTGCTCCAGCTGCCCATGCTGTTCTGAGGCAGCCTGGGGACAGCACTCTGGGATGAAAAAGCACCCCTAGGATGGAGGTGTCTGGGCTCAGGATGCTGCTGGGGCCCTCACTCATGGCCTTAACCCATGGAAAAGTTGTGCTTTTAAAATAAAGGAGGAAGGTGTGATGGAGCACTCCCAGCCCAGCAGCTGGAGGGCAGGCACAGCCATTCCTGGGCTTAAGGGCACCACGCTGGGCCCTCCCAAACCCCAGTGCAAGCACCAGTGGACTCACGTTTGTCTTTTACGCTCTTTATTTAGGAACAACCAAAAATGTCTGGTTTCATTTCAACAAACTGTACAAGCAAGCTCTTCCCCTTGCCCACCCTCACATCCACATATACAAAAGGAAGGGAAACTTGCCGTTCACTTCTCAGAAGTGGCATTGTTGCTACAGGGAGTTCTTGCCCTCAGAATAAGAGCAGGTAAAGTCCATAGCACGTACAAGCTACCCTAGCCCTAATAATAGCTACAGCCCACAATCACAGGCAGCTTCTTTTTTTTTTCCTCTTTAAAACCTTTACCAAAAGTAAAAACTATTTCCTGTTTCACACGATTGCCAAGGTGACCATTTAAAATTGTGGTCTTGGAAAAAAAATAAAATCCAAAGTAACGACCCCCCTGGAGCCCCCCACACCTCCCCGGTACAAAGACGGCTTTACACAGCAGAGCCCTGGCCCTGCTCCCTCACTGCACGGCCACCCTTATGAAAGGTCCCGTTGCAGCTACAATTACATTTTCCTTTGGATAAATCCAAGCAAAAATTCCAGGTCATTCAGCACCAGCGTGATTTCTAAATAACAATAATTAAGAAAAAAAAAAAAAAAAAAGAGACCCCATTAGGCTGACTTTGTGGTCTGCTGAGAAACAAAGTGATCAACACGCTGTTCCCAAAGTCTCTCTTTTAGTGCAATGTTAGTATGTGCAAGGGGAATCACAGCCACGTACCCATAACACCACCACGAGCCAGATGGGGCAGAGAGAAAGTGCAATTTTAGCTAGAAATTTTCTATGCCATGGATTCCTAGCCCAATCTTCACTAGCACCAGTAAGCAAGAGTCCTCCTAACACCACCTTCCATCAGTACAGGGAAAAAGGGGCTTTAATTGTGCCATCAGAATATGCCAAACATCAGCCAACAGAGCACTTGGGCCATAACAACAAAACCCAAAATTTAAAAAAAATTAAAATTCACTGCTTACATAACAGAGCTCCCTTGCTCTGCTTTAAAGTTTTGTGATGCCAATCCAACATTCCTGGCACAGACCACTGCCAATAAAACATACAGCAGAAACTAAATTTCCCAATAAAAAGAAGAACAGGGATAGCCTGCAAGTGCCTCATTCCCCTCCATGTGTTGTGTTGCCCAATCTCACCCTGCTGGTTTTGGGATCAGCTGAGAAGTGACACAAGATGTTTACAGGTGAGCTGAATCACATCAGGACCCTGACTGATTTGAAAAGAGCAAAGCCAAAATTATCTGGGCAACAGGGGGAGAGAAGTTTATAAGCATTTTAAATACTGTCACCATGATGGGAATGTGTAGCATCACATTCACTTTGTAATTTGTGCCCACGTGCTGAAAATCACCTTCTTCTTCTGATTCCCAATGAGCCAGCTTCTGAGCAGGTTGCCTCTTATGTCTCTAAGAGAGAGGCTGCAGGGAAAACAATATGACACTTCTGCATGTGACCAAAATCCATTGCTTTCCAATTAAAAAAAAAACCAAAATACCCAAAACCCTAAATGAAAAACCAGCCTTCTACAGCTTCCTTTTCTTGAATTGTCAGGGCACACGTAACAAAAATTAACCCAGCAGGTATCTTCCAGCTCCTGTGTGAGCATCCCCCAAACAGGTTAAGGATGTCAGCATTTCTCTGCTAGCAGTCCTGCTTTTGCCCGTGGCTTCTCCTGCTGACCAACTCAGGGAGGGGACATGAAATCACACTAAGTACCTGCACACACCTGTGCCCATCCTCCCACCACGCTGCAGGCCTGATGTGCAGCAGCACTCAGCTCTCAGGCAAGTGGAGACAGGAGCCTGTAGATCATGTTCTGCTTATAAAAAAAAAAAAAAAATTCTAGGATGCTAATTACAGAACTGAAAAATAAGGTACCCAAATGAAACATGGAACAACATCTAGAAATCTCATGGCAGGGGCTGCTGACATCAATGAATAAAGAAACTCAGTTCCTTGCACCAGGAGAACCAGCAGCCCTTTCCATGAGCAAGCCAGGGCCAGCACAAATCAGGGTTACGGGTTATTAAGCAATTGGATTGTGCCCTTAATCTAAGCAGCCTCAGAGACATAAGTAACAAGATTCACATGGATTAAAATTGATGGTTTCTGCTGTGCCTGCCAAGCCCAAGCTCAGGCACAGCGGATGGAGGTGGAGAATTTAATTTCCCTTCCTTACTGATGCTGGCTACATCACCTCGATCTTACACCCCTTTCAAGTCAAGATAGTCATCTTTGATTAGATGATGATAAATATTCACACACTCTGAAGAATTGTGGTGACACTTCCTCTTAACACCACAAGAGCTGCTGTTGGGACTGTCAAGCCACCTCTCAGTTTTCAGTTTTGGATGCAAACACTTTTCCAATGTCCTGCACCAAAACCCAAGTCAGTTTGGAGATGGCACCTGTTTCTCCTCCTCAGCAGAGAAACAAAAGACCACAGAGCTAAACCCTCAAAAATCTTCAGCTTATACTTCTATGGAGATTTCAAGTCAACTAAAAAATGCAGATAACAAGGAATGTAGGAGTTAGAAAGGGAACTCGATCGTTTTTTGATTTCTTTTTTGTCTCTGAATCTTACCCTCCCCACACAATGGCGTTTGCCAGCCCCGTCGCCATGTCCGAGGGGAGCCTGCATGGAACAACTTTTTAAAATTCCTCCGACCCAAAAGAAAGAAAACTCCTGCTGTGCTTGTATGAATGCATGGAGACAAAGCTCAAAAACCTCAGCAGCCTCCAACCCTCAAGGCTGGTTTTTCTGTGTACACCGGGAAATTCTCCCTCTAGCTCACAAGACTTCTTTTCAATTTTTCTGGAAAACTGGCTGAATACAATCCAAGTGCAAAATATTTCAGCTAGTGCATCAAAACACGGTTTGAAGGGACCAGTTCATACCACAGTCCTTAAGCATTCCTGTAGATGGAGCGGGGATCACTCTTCCAATCAGCCATAGGCCCTTAAGTGTACACCAAAAATCCCACAGAAAATCACCTTGAATGGGCAAACTACACTTCCAACATATTTATATAGCAAGTAGTTAGTAAAAGTGTACATTTTTAATGTACATCTTAATGCAATAAAGAATCAATGGCATATTTGAACTGTATATATGTGTAGTTAAATAAACCTGCATGTACATAGACACTACAGAGTAAATTGACCTACCTGTATTTGTTCTCTGAAGGTGACACTGTACATACATCCACATTCTCGGGCTGCACGACTCCCAGATCTGCTTTCAGCTCTAAAACCACCCAGATTCTCCCACCCTCTCTGGTATTTTGGGGTGCACAGGATTGTACCCATGAGGGTGAACCCCTAGACCCCCAGGAGAGCCATGGGGATGCCACTGGCTGAGCTGTCACCAGCCAGTGTGGGATGGCTGCTGGTCATGCCTCCAACTGTGTCATGACCATCAATAGTGTTTCCAAAGAGAAATTTAGGGAGCCTAGTGCCACATAGGCTGCTCCAGGTCGGTGCTACCCCTGCTCACAGCGTGGTGGGATGGTTGGTCTGGCTATGGGATGCACGGTGCGAGTGGCCACGTCCAAGGCATCACCCCGGCTCTCTGTGGGGTGCAGGTCACCTCTGTCTGGAGCAGATGGCCACACTTGGCCATGGTCTCACACCGTGTGCCAGGGAAGCCCTGTGAGATCAGGCACAGGCACCCAGCACGTCCCAGCGGGCGAGGGGAAGCCTCTGCCAAAGCACTGAGCAGCCACAGCCCCTTCCAGCAGCTGAGCAAGGCGGCCTCTTGAAGAGGGGGCGAAGAAAGAATTGCAAAAGCAAGGGCAATTAAAGGTAGAAATCAGACACCATCTTTGGAAGAGGTTCTGAAAGAGCTTTTTTGTTTTTAAACCAGATTTTTTGTAAATCTCTGGATCCGATCCTTTGGGGTTTGCTACCCACCCTCCTAATAAATATCATTTACCACCAACAATAAAGTCTCCCACATTAAAAAGCTCTCACTAAATAAAAACCTTCTACTGAAAAAGCTTGGCTGAGTTGGCTTGGCAAAAAATAAGGAGCTATGACTACTCTCCATAAATACATCAGCAGATAAACACCAAAAACTATTTAAGTTAAAGGACAATGTTGGCTCCAAAACAAACCAGGAATGAACCAGCCACGAATTAATTCAAACTAGAAATTTAAATAAAGTTTCTAACCACTCAAAGGCACTCAATTTCTGGAATAGCCTTCCAAGAGCAAAAGTGAAGGCAAAACATGGAACCAATTTGGAGTTGGGATTTGATTAGTTTGTGACAGAATGATCTGACACAGCATTTGGCTGGACTGTTCAACTCAAGAGTTTCCCTTCTAGACTTTGTTTTCTATTAGAAAAGAATATTTAAAGCAAAAATGTTCAAGCAGTTGCATCACACAGCAACCACCCAAGACAATACGCATTAAGAATGTACAGGTACCAGGCAGCAGGCAGGATAACTGGGAAATTTATTTTGCTCTTTTGCCAGAACTATTGCACGTGGCCTGGGAAAAAAAAGTGAAAAAAGTAAGAAAAGGAAAAAAAAAAAATCACCAGCGGTGCTGCAGGAGGATCTGCCATGTAGGGCTGCAAGAAGGAAACTTCCCAATGGCAGCAGAGCCGCTGCCTTGGAGACAACAATGACTTGAACCACTCACAGCCACGCTGTGACTCCGCGTTTGTTCTCTGAAGAACAGACTGTTCTCTCCAAACAATGAAAAGGATTCCAGGTCAGGATGCAAAAATTATTATGTGCTAGTTCTCAGAGATTAACGAGAGACTTGGAGATTTAACAGCCTGTTACAGTCAGTCTCCAGGAGCACAGGGGAAAGTGTTCTAGCCAGCAAGGGACAAATGACACCAAACTCCATCTCCTGGGCTGCCCAGGTCTGGGAACCTGCTGCTTATCAGAGAGTACGCAATACTCACTCTAACCTCATCTGGACGCATGAGAATTTCACTCAAATTCAAGACTGGCAGTTTTCTTCTCAAATCCCTTCCCTTTCCTAATGCACTCACACCTGTGAGCCCACAAAGCCCTTCACTGCCACGGTTTAAGGACCAGAAAGGGCAGAGAGGATATATGCAGCCATGCCAACCTTTAGAGAACAAACACCTTAACGGACAGATAAAAAAAAAAAAAAAAGAAAAAAGAAACAAGTACTATGCCATGATAGTCCATATCTAAGCAATGACCTTGTTTACACAATGTCTGAGATTTGTTATGCTTGTATAGGCAGCTGTAGGCATCGGTATATGAATATGAAATCTGAAAGTCTGTCACTGGAAAGCAAACAGGAGCATCCTATTTCCTGGGTGCGAGCTGAGCCCCCGCCTCTGCCAGCTCCCAGCCGTCTCCTCGGCCGGGCCTCAGAGCTCAGCACCGAGCGCCCAGTTTTTGCACGTGCTGGCTCGTGTGCTGTGCTCAAAGGTCTCGTGTACGGCAGTGCTTCATCACCACGTCCTGCTCCTCAGGTTTGGATCAGGCCGGCCCATGGGCTTCTTAGAGATCACAAATTTCTTCTCAAGGGTAAGAGCGGATCCTCCGGGGCTGGTGGTTTGAGTTCAGTCTGTTTCTGAAAAAGAACAGAGGTGTCAGAGATGCTCCTGGCCTTGCTCCACGTGGGGTGCTGGGTGGGGAGGAGGGGATGCAGGAGTGCCTCAGGACAGGCAAAATCAGGAGCCTTGATAGAGTCGGCTGCAAAGAAGGGTTAGCACCATTCAGAAGGGCCAGGAAACCCAAAATCCTTGAGGGAGTGGGGTTGGCTTTGCATCCCTAAATGCATCCTTGCTCAGCACCTCCTGCCTCTGTGACATGAGGGTCAACAGGACCCCCCTTGCTCTGGGTGGCACAAAGCCATGCTCTGAGGGCACTAGCAGGGCCACAGCCACCTCCCCAGCACAGGCACAAAAGCTGGCCCCCCACCAGTCCACAAACCCACAACTCCCCTGCAAAGCACATGGGGTGTGCAGCAAGGGCAGAGCCCATCCAAACCCATGCTCCAAACTCCTGCAAATTAGATGGGAAGGGAAGCAATGAATTTTACTTGATTTTTAAATTTTTTTTCTTAAAGCCTACAGCCATGGCAGAGGTGTGTGGGAAGCTCCAAAGCAAGGCAGTGGGACTGGAGAACATCCCAACTGGCCAGCAAGGAGCTGCGTGCATGGACCAACGTGGGACAGGGCCAGCACTCAGCCATCCCCATCTGGTGGGAGCCCTGCCAGGGAGGAAACAGCCCCCAGATGCACTGCAGGAAAGCTCACAGAGGGCTTGGAAAGCACCTCTCCTCTCCTCCACACACACACATGCACACACAGACACACGACTTCCAAAAGGGAGTCCTGAAGACTCCATGTCCCCTCCCTCCTTTGCAGCCTCCATCTTCACCACCTGAGCCTTGTTCCATGCTGAACAAGGATGTTCACATCTGGAAAGCTGGCAGCAGGAGAGAGAAATGCAGGCAGGGGGTGTGTCTGCTGCTGGAGGCCAGGTGGGGACATGGAAGGAACCAGTGGCATAGGACAAGCAGCCAGGCCCCTTTCTTCCCAAATAAATAAATGAATCTATGGGCCATCTTCCCACAGGGCAGGGAAAAGGACCGGACACTCCTGTTGTTTTACTCCAGCTTGAAACAAAGCCAAGATTTGGCTTCTGAGTGGTGCCAGCACCCAATGAGCAAGGCAGGAAGGGGCAGGCAGGCAGTGGCACTTGTGTCATCCTGCCAGACCCTCCTCACCCTCTTTCCTTTATATCCTTCTTTCACAGAGACAGCTCCTCACCACTTCCTCAGTTAACCTCAAACACTAACCCCTTCGCTGAACCTGTTTCCCGAACAGGAGAGGCCCAGCGCCCCGTGCCACCCCAAGCCCTCCCACGCCGAGGCAGGGGCCTTACCCAGCCTTGTGGCGGGCGGTGGGCCGGGGGCGTCGGGGGTCCCGGCGCTGCCCTCCTGGCCGCCCGGCTCCCACGCCTCGCTGCTCTCCGACGCCTCCGCGCCGGCTTCGCACGGCCCTTTCCGGCTCCCGGCCGCCTCGGGGCCGGAGCCCCTGCCCTCCTCCTCCGCCTTCACCGCAAACCACACCTTGAGCTGCTGGGCGCCGAGGCGGGCGCGCTCGCAGAGGCCGGGCACGTCCTCCTCCCGCAGCCCCTTGTGCTTCTCGTAGTAGTCCTCGAGCACCTCCCGGCCGGCGGGGCTGACCTCCACCAGCCCCGGGGGGAAGACCCCCCGCCGGTAGTTCTCATACCACTTCAGCTGCCCGTTCTTGTAGCCATACCGGCTGTCCCCGAACCAGCGAATGACCTCGGCCCGCGGCAGGCCCGTCTGGGACACGATGGCGTCATACTCCTGGTTCGTGGGGCGCTGGGTCTGCACGAACATTTGCTTCAGCAGATGCCGCTGCTGGGCCGTTTTTTTGAAGTTCAGTTTTGTTTTGGGAGGGGTGGGCGGCCGGCTGGAGCTGCCGTCCCCCTTTTCATTTGCGCCGGTCCCCGGTACCTCGTTTTTGCCGTTGGACTCGGTCACTCGCAGGTTTTTCAGGTTGATTTTGATGGGACTCACCTTCCGCTCCGCCGAGTTCGGGTTGCTGCCGGAGGCGTCGACTGATCCGTTCTCACTCGTGGCCCTCTGCTCATCCGAGGAGTCTTCCCCTTCCCCGCCGCCATTCTCTGCCTCCTCCTCCTCCTGCTGAGCCACCTCCTCCACTTTCTTATTTTCCTCTGCCACCTTCTTCTTCCTCCTCTCCGAGAACCAGCTGTCGATCTCCCTCCGTGTCATCTTCGTTTCCCCCCTCAGGCGGTTCACCTCTTCCTCTGCAGGAAGGGGATTTTGGGCAAAACTGCTCTCCAGGGCCTTCAGCTGCTCCGGCGCTCGCTCCTTGTACTTGGTTGGGGTGAAGTCGGGCGCCTGGTGCCACGACTGCCGCCGTGGCGGGTGGTGAGGGGCTGGCGTGGCCGCTGCTGCCGCAGGGCTCAGCTCGGCTCCTCTGGGCGGGACGTCGAAGGTGATTTCGGGCAGGGAATCAAGAGCGCTGTCCCCAGGGAAGACAGCCCGGCCGCCTCTCACGTTCCTGTAGTGGTACCTCCTGTCGCTGAACCATTTTCGGATCTCCTTGGTGGACAAGCCCGTGATCTTTGTCAGCCGCTCGACTTCAGCCTGGCCAGGGAACTGGTTTCTGCAGAAGCTGCCTTTGAGGGCTGAGAGCTGCTCGTGGGACTTCTTGTTTTTGTAGACATTGGGATCCAGGAAGGTCTGCGAGGAGATGGCAGGGCAGGCGGTGAGCAGTGACTGGGCGCTGTTGACCACCTTGACCCCGGATGTGTTGCTAGAGCTCACGGTGCTGTGCTGCGCCGCCGGCTGCGGCTTGGGGACAGAAGTCACTGCCAAGGTGAAGGAGGAACTGGTGCCCTTCAACCCATTTGCCATGATGGGCTGCGTGACCAGCAGCCCCCCTGTCCCCTCTGGCTGCCCCACCACATGGCCTGGTAAAGTCGCCTGGATAAGATGGGGAACAGTCCCAGGATTTGCAACCAGGGGTGTATTCAACACTGTAATGGTGGGCTGTGGCACGGACTGAATAACAGTGTTGAACATCTTCTTCCTGGCATCTTCAATCTCCTCTGGTGACCAGCTGATGCCCTGCTTCAGCCTCTGCGCAGTGAACCAGATCTTCAGCTGTTCTTCTGGATACTTGGTCACCACGGTCAAGTAGCAGAGCTCAGCTTTGGTGGGGTAGGGGAACTTGTTGAAAGAGTTTTTCAGGAAGCTGTTGGAGTCCATGGCGGCATTGTACGTGGGAATGCTGCTCAGTGGGATCATCACCTTGGGAAGGGACTTGGATGTGGGGAGCTGCTGATGTAACGGGGGCTGCTGCTGCAGCGACACAAGTTGTGCAACACCCGCCTGCAGAACAGGCACATTTCCTATGATGGAGCCATTCACTATGTGGGATGACTTTGTTGAACTTGCAGTGGGCTGGCTGACTGGCATGGACCCATTTGGGAATGAATGCTCTCCATCCTTCACCTCTGACTCGCCGCCCAACTGACTTGACACATTCTCCTTCAGAGTGTGGATTTTTTTGGCCTCGGGTTTACCCTTCATTATCTTCATGATGGGGGTTTTGGTAATGATAATTTCAGACTGGCCGTCTGCCCCTTCTTCAGGGACCTCTCCCGGCAGGTCATGGCTGCTGGTGGCCTCACAGAGACTTTGCTCCACGGTTGTACGACTGTCCTGCTTTGCCACCCTCCAGACAAAGCTCGTCTCGCCGGCGTGGGACTCCGTGTTGTGGTGCGAGAGCCCTTCGTGGCTGTTGGCCAGGAAGCTGCACCCGACACAGGCGAATGCGGGGTCTTTGCTGAAGTCTGAGTGCTCAGAGTCCAAGTGCCCAAAGAACTGGTGAAGGTCTTGAGACCCGAAGTCACAAGGCTTGCAGATGTAAGTGTCACCATCGGCAATGCCGCGGTGCCCGTTGGACAAAGCTCCATTATTACTGTTGCTGGCCCCAGCATCACTCGCTGCTGGTCCTTCTGCAGGAGCCTCTGCTTGTGTTCCTTCACGATCATCTTCTCCAGCATCCTGTTCAGTCTCCTGAAGCACCAGTGTTTTTACTGGTATCATGCAGGGAGTTGTGGATTTCCTTTTGCTAGCCATCGCTACAGTTGATCCAGAGGACTATTTTTCTTTCATTTAAATTAAATTCAAATTTAGAAAGCGCTATTGCAAGTGCTCTGTGGTCCAGATTCCAGCAAACTCATGATGTCCCAAAGAGTTGTTGTCAAATGTTGACAAATGTTCATATTTGCCACTGAACCTGAGGATAAGGACAGGGAGGAGGGGTTAGTTCCCTTAGTATTAGACAAAGCACAACTGCCCTGGTATTTAACTGCTTCACTCAATAAATAATTTTTCCTCTTTCATTGGAAAAAATCTAGCTTGACCTTGGATTTGCTGTATTTTCACACCTAAACCTGTGAACTATCCATTTCAAAACAAACACACAAACATGCCACTTTTACAACCCACATCAAATTCTCATTTAAGGAGGAAAACCACTGAACTTTCCCCTCATTCTGCCCTGTCAAGACCCATCCTTGGTGTTTCAGCAAGGAGAGCACTGCCTGGGCTCCCTATGTGCCCCAGGTCCCAGCTCAGCCTCACGCAGGAGGTGATACCAGGCAGGATCACCTGGGAAAGCCACTGCCTTTCCATCACAAAAAACCTACGAAAAATCCACATATTCCCCACAGAACATTTTGATTTCTTCAAAATCAGCATTTTCCATCCATCCTGTCGGGAAGTTTCTTGCCAGCTCAGAGCACTGTGCCCGTGCCAAGAGTCTCTGCAGACACCTGGAGCTGCTGCTGAGAGCGAGGAGGCTGCAGTGTTTTAGCCCTCCTTGCTCAGCAAGCCTGCAAAGCATTTGGGAGATGCCCTTCCCATCCTGTGTTCACTTCATTACTGTTCCAACAGCATCTGTGAGTCCTCGTCTGGAGCCGCAAGAGAAGGTAAAGGCCCCAAAGCTCAGGAGCAGCATCACAATGTTCCTGGCTCCCAGCCTTCCCCTCCCACCACCTCTGCAGCTTTTGGCAGTCACACCACCCAAGGCACTGGGGTATTCCCTAACAAAGTGTAATTTCTCGTCAGTGCAAACCCATCTTGCTGGGCTTGGGGGAACCAGAGATTTGTTACATTTAAAACCAAAACCAAACAAAAATAAGCAAAACCCAACCAACCAATAACAACTTTTTCCTTTTTTTTCCCCCTCCTCTGAAGCTGTAGCAGACCCTGAAGTGCTCCAGCCTGTGGAAGGCCAGGGCTGGCTGAGGCATTAGCCCCAACCTTACTCCTGGCCTGATGTAACTTTCCCACGTGCACAGCAAATGCTCTGTGCCTGAGATCATGACCCCAGGGCAGTAAAGCTGCTGTAGGTGGCACCAGGAGTCATCTGCCTGGTGCCACCTCTCTGTCAACCTTTTCTACAGCAACTCTGTTTTTTTTTCTCTTCAACAGAGGGATAGAATGGTATTTTTCCAGACTGCAAGGTCACTTGGAAGCATATGGATGCACTGATTCATATTACAAAGACTCTGTGCCAGATTTCCCTGGGATTTACAGTAACAGCAACTGAGCTTTATAAAAACACTCATAAAAACTTGAACTTTAAGAAAAAACAACAACTTACCATCCTGTGAGATGACTCACAGAGGTAACTCCTATCAGTTACAGCAGTTGTGCACCAGCAGCTTTCTCAGATCAGATATTTGGAGCTGATCTCATGCACTGAGAAATGCAGATCAAGCAAATGGCTTGGTGGTGCTTATGCAATACCTCCTGTGCTTAGTTTTGTTGGTAGTTTTTAGAACAGAGGAATGAAAGATCCTCATGCAAAAAAAAAAAAGAAAAAAAAATTCAAGTGGAGGAAGTTAAATTTCAAATGACCTCCCTAACTTTATTAGATTTTTTTTAAAAAAGCTTGTTCTGAAAGCTGACATCATTTTTTCCAAACGGGAGAGCCTGGATGGCTGGCTCTGGCCTCAGCAACTCTCAGGCACCGTTTGAAAGACTGACGGGAAAACGTAACTTCCCGTTAATGTGGGCTGATCTGAGATTACAAAACAGTCCTGTAAATAGTGTTAGTCATCACTGAACTTGGCATCAGAAAAGACTGCTTGCTATGCTAAAGCATCATGAAGAGCAAGAAATTATAACTTAAAAAAAAAATTCCCTAAATAAAACAGGTATTAAAGCCCTGAGCTGGATTTAGACTGTGGGGATTGCACATCTCAATATCTGCTTTATGCCACTCTCATCCCACCTTCTCGTGGTTAGTCCTGCCCGCTGCAGAGGGCCAGAAAGTTATTCATTAGCATTAGCAAGTGGAATGTTTGGATGAGTATGAATGGGCTGTGCTATTCAGAGGGGAACAGCATCCATTTGACACCAATGCCGAGATCCTCATTTTTGATGCTAAGTTAAATATTACACAGTCTAGCAGGCTGCGATGACCTTTCCAAGTCAAGTCAATTAGGGAAAAAACAGTATGATCAGCCTGAAGGCTACAAAATACAGCTTTTAAGGCTGAGAGGAGTTTCATTTCAGGGAAGCAAGGGTAAAAGGGAATACTTATTTCATTTTATCCTGCAGCTTTAACACAGGGAGAAGCTGCTGGGCCCTCTGCAAGCTTTTTTCTTTCCAGCAAAGTCCAGAGATCCAGTTCCAGAGTCTCCATTACTGAAACAGCTCCAGTCCCTGACAGATCTGACCCAGTGTTTATGGAGTCTCCAGATATCAAAAAGATGATTTTTATCTGTCAACAGAGTACATTTGATACAAAGCAACGGGGACACACAAAGACCCCCATTGTGCCATGTTAACAAAGTGCCTCTCCTGAGCACTCCATTGCTATTATTTTGGGTAAATGTGAATGGCCTGACCCACCTACAGAGAATCTAAAAGCTCTGCATTTCATTTACCAGCACATTTGCATCAAACTCTGTGCTCTCTCCAACAACTTTCCTTAAAAATGCAATCAAAGCAGCCCCAGCCACCACAGCTCTCCTGCAGGGCTCCAATATTAATGCCACCTGAGAACACAGATTGCAAATTTTAGCTGGAAGTGAATCACAGTGGCAATTTACTGGGGAAAAAAAAATTAATCAAGTGTACTGTTTGTCCATTTCATTTCCATGGAACAGTTGCATAACCACATGTTGGGAGCGTGTTTTATTCACTGCTCACCTTCTGGAATGCACTTAATACTTTAATACACCACTAATATATAACAGAATGGATAATTCACTCATTTCTCCCTTATTAAAGGATGTGAGGCTGTTCTAATGGATAGGATAAATTAATGGCAGAAAAATTAATCAACTGAAAAACATCCTTACAACTGATCTCAGTGTATATACCACCACTGCAGATGCCTCAGACCCATCTCCACAGCCATGAGTGAAGAACTCTATTTCCTACATATTATTTTATGATTAACTGGAGCAAAGAAACATTAGCTGAAAGGAAGAGCTACCTGGCAGCCAGGAAGACAAAGATATTGTACTTAAATTCATGGTTCCTATTTAATTTATACCTGCTAATTTCATAGCAAGATAGCAGAGTAAGCAGGACCAATGCCCAGTGCACCTAAACCATCCCTGCTGCTGGAAATTTGAGGGAAAACTGACTTAAAGCAGAGTCAAACCAATTCTGTCCCAGTGATGCTCACAGAAACTAATGCTGGAGGCAAAGGTGGCAGTTCCAGGTACAAAACCAACCCTCTGCAGAGCAGCTTTGCCTCCGCTGAGGGAAACAATGCCCAGACTGGTCACAGTGAGCTCTGCAATAGCAGAAAATTTACTTCTGCAGAGATTAACAAAGGGAGGTTTCGAAATCTGCACTGCTGAGTATGAACTTTCAGCTTTTTCCAGCTTGGCTGGATATAACTGGTTTGGTTTTAAATGTTTCACTGAATTAACGAGTTAGGTTGTTAATGCAAAACATTCCCTGCGCGCAGTGCCAAGGTCCCCAGTTAGAAGATTAATTTTTTGTGACCTTTTGCAAACCTCGCCTAGAAACAACAACCAGAAAACCCACCAGGCAGCAGCACGAGCCAGGACACAGCAGCTCCAGTCCCACTGCCCAGGCACGGGAATACAGGGACAGCTGCCCTCCCCTGCCCCCAGCCCTGCCAGCTCCTGGGTGCCAACGCTGACACTAGGGACAGGGCTCCATGGGGACACAAAGGATGGCTACGTGCTCTGCGGGCTCTGGTGCTCTGCTGAAGAGGGAATGCTCCGTTAAAATAAAATGAAATGAACAAAAAATTAGATTTTAAAAAATCAGCACCAAAATAGGAGTAAAGTAACAGTTTTCTCAACGCTTTCAGTGCCTGCTAGGCAGGCAGACACGCTCCCCAGGTCAGAGACAAAGTTAATGTTTCTGTCTCATAGGGAGCCAAGCACAATATTGGCACTTGAAATAAAAGCAGTTTGTTTTTAAGTTGAAACTCTGCAGGCCCCAGCTGATAGCATCATATGAGGGAGGAAAAGAGGAAAAAAAAATCAAAGGAGGAAAAAAAAGTTGATGTTTTTGAGTTTTTGTCTCTCCCCTTCAGGCTCTACCTCCAGCCAGGGTCAGAAGACACAGTGTTTCTATGAACTATAGAACAGATGTTCTATAGTTCCAGATGACTTCCCAATCACACCGTAATTAGCCAGGCCATTAACTAAATGATCCTTGTGGCCAGCACCATCGACCCCAAACCTGAGGGCTGAGCCCCCTTCCCCTTCCCATCAGCCCAAACATCCCACCGTGGTTGACAGCAGGCCCCCCCTGCATGACACACACCCAGTTTGCCCTGGGCAGCACTGGGAGCCAGCTCAGCAGCCTGGGACCAGGTGCATTTACCCAGTGCCGGGGAAGGGAGGAAAAACAGGTCCATGTATGTGGGGTACAGGCCCATGGCCACCCTGCTGCCAGCCATGGCAGTCCTGGGATTCTTCCTCTTTTGCTGGACATTAACGTTCCTTCTGCTTTTGCAGCCTGTTCATGAGAAGTCATGCAGGAGTTTCACCAGTTTGAATTATTTATTGCCAAAACACGCCCAGTGGGGGCTATTGCTAATCCATCCCAGAGACATACTGTGTGGATGGACATCTCAGCAAAGACCTCTCCATGCCACATCCCTGTCATTCAACATGGACAGACACAGCCAGAGGGGACAGATCACCTCTCCAGAGAAACTTCCAAGGTGTGGAAGGGACCTCCCTGCCAGCTGTGCCAGCACATCTCTGTGAAGAAGAAAGGGCAAGCTTTGGCAGGGCTGAGCTCCTCTGTTCCCACTCTGTGGTTGTACATCCCAGCTAGCTGGAGTCCAGCATCCTCCCTGAGTAACTCTGCAAAGGCTGCAGCTGGGAGGAAGTCACAGGATGGGAACATCTCCAGCAGCCTAAAAATGCCAGCAGCACAGCATCACCCCAGCTCCCAGCACATGCCATGCCCTTGCCCAGGGCTGGCACCTGGAGGTAGCATCTGCCACCCAAAGCCTGGTTCATAACCCAGACCAAGGTCGTGACACACTTAATTCTTTTGGGGTTTACTCCATTCAGGACTGCAAGTTCCCACCAATGAGCAGTTAATGAGATTTTCCCCTCCAGAGCAGATTGGTACCACACTAACTCTGCAGGCACTCAAACCTCAGGTGATCTCAACATGAACAAGCAGAACCACCACGAGTACAATAACCACAGCCCCAGAGAGGGCAGGCAAGAAAGGCTCTTCACATCTTATTATTTCGCGCTGCACGAATGTACAAACACACGCACAAACTTCAGCAGTTACGAGCTTCAAGCAGCATCACAGTCAACATTTGTACTAAGGAACAATTTCTCTTTATGCCAACTGGTCAGGGTGCTTTGTAGCTTAAGCCTGGCTTTGAAACCACGGGTACAGTCTAAATGCAGTGGGAGCCGGTTGACCGAACAATCGTATTCATTCTCCATTCCTTGGCAGGCCTAGAGCAGAAAAGCGTCTTTTCCATTTAGACCAGTTAAACAGAGCTATTCATTAAAATTTCACCCTTCTCCAAACTGCTGGACTTCTCTATTTAAAATCTGCCTTTAAGAGAAGCCCTCTCTCCTCTGCCCTACAGTGCTCCTCATCCCCCTGTCTCAAGTAGTCACCCATTCCGAGCTGTGTTTTTGGATTGCTCTTGTGCTGTAAGAGCAGCACCTCGCCTGTGTGCTGGTATCTGGGCAGAGGCTGCCTCGGCACTCAGGGACTAATGGCAATTATCTCTGCTTTTTTTTTTTCCCCCCAGACAAGCACAAAACTGAGCAAGATGGAAGGTTAGAAAGAGCCGGCTGAAACAGAACGCGATTAGAGTATAAAAATAGGTCACTGGGATAATATAACCTTTAGACTATTGGCAATGTGCCCCCCTTAGAGACAAGCCTCTGTGCTATATTTCAGGAGAATTTCAGAGGAATAAAAAACAACCACCACGACGCACATCAAAACAAAACCACTGATCATCCCTCGGAGCTTTGCGTGCTTCTGTTTGAACATCGCTAACATTAATTCACTCCTTTTCCTCTGCCCTCATCCATTTGATTGAGCACAAAATAAACGTTATGCAATCATACCATTAACATCTTCCAAAAAAGTAATAATCTCTCTTGGCACAGAGGCTTCATTACAGATTTGCTCCGCATTGCACTACCTTAGCAGGGTTCACAGTTCCAGCATCCCAGGGACCCACCTCCATAGGTGGGAAAAATCCTCAGATTTTGTCCATGCTGCAAAACGTTCCCGGCATTCCCTCAAAGCAAAAGGCCCAGCAGACAGATAATCACATCTCAACAGAGCCAGCTGAGGTTAGCACTACCAGCAGAGGACACCAGACAGCATTAATGGAGCTTCAAGAAGTCCCTCAGCTCATCAGTACCTGGCTGTCCCATCACCTCACACTCAGCTGGTGACTGCCAGCAGGTTTGTGCCTGAACAGGACAGTACAGCCATGCTTGTAAACACACTGCAGTTCCCACTGCAGCCCCTTGTGCTTTCTCTAGGATGTTTTGTCTTTGCTTGAATTGCCAGGGCTTTATCTGTGATTTCATCTTAAACACAGGCACCTCAAGCAGCCCCCCACATGTCAGTAATATCCTGCCACACCACCTTCAGAGGTGCCACACGCCTTGTGATCCCACCCTTAGAGCTCACTGTCAAGCACCACCATTTACGTAGGACAAGCCCAGCTTTGGCAGATGCAGCCCTTTGGAATGAATGTGAAGATGTACAGGCTACACCTAAAATACACTTCTTTGGGTTTTTATTACCTGAAATTGCTGAACTGGCTCCAAGCCAAAACTCCACCAGGGAGCTCAGAGTAATGAATAAGCACCAGAGGCAGATCTTAGTCCACATCAAATTTCTGACAAGGATATTTGAGACTTTTAAATCAGCAGGGAATGCTTGGCTGAGCTGGTGAGCAGCTCACAGATGTGAGCACCCAATGGCAACAGAGCACCCACAGCGCCACAGCCCTGCCATGCCCTCAGCGCTGCTACAGCCTGCCCCTTCCCAAGGAATCATCTTGGGGAAGCCTTGGAGCCCACCTTTCTGAAGTACCTCTGCTCACAACCCCACTGCCAGGTTTGCACATCCACCTCCATACAGGTGACCTTAAGTGAGGGGCCATCACCCCAAATTCGGGAACCACAGCTGTAATGCCAGCACAACATTTACTGTTAAAAGAAAACCAATGTCAGCTTTTATACCAGCACCAAAACAATCCCACTGCAGACACAAACCCAAAAGCCTGTCACACAGGTTTCTCACCGAGCATCCAAGTCCCCTGTGGAATGAAGAATCGCTTGCTGAAGCCAGGCTGATCACCAGTTACCGAGCAGCCACGTAAGGGACAGACCCGCAGCAATTCCAGGGAAATAAAGAGTGCCCAGAGCTTTAAAACAAGATGTGGGTGGGAAGGACTAAACCAAGCTACTAAACAGTACCAGAGGTGCTGGAGCTGATCATCTGCAGCACAGCCTGATGACTACGAGTGCTGCAGCCCCTTCCCAGCTGAGCATTTTTGGATTACTTCATCCCCCGTGCCCTTTTGCAATATGCAGCTTCGAGAGCCGCGTTACGTCCTGGCTCAGCCTCAGCTCCCATTCCCCCACTTACAGTTGCTATAACCAAAAAGACAACTGCAAAATACTTTGTCTGAAAGCAAAGAAACGGGGTTTGGCAGGTTAGGATCATGGATTATTTTTTTCCATCCCCATGGATTCTGCTTCAGAGTCGTCCTTTCAGACCTTGCGCGCAGCCGATGGCTTTTGCAGCTTATTGAGCTCGCTGGTTTATGGCAATGTTTTTCTGCTCACTGAACTGGCTCATTCTTTCAGCAGAACAAACTGTTCCACGTTGAGGCAGGAGTTGGCTGTGTTTTAACAAAGGATTTTTCCCTTCTGACAGTGTTTTGCAAAAGACCCAAAAAAAGGAGTTTGGAGCCAAGTTACAAAAGGTCAGGAGAGGCGAGTCAAGCACTGGGTGTAGTTCCTGTATGTCACAGCCAGACAAGGAAATGGGTGGGGAGAAGAGGAACGGCATTTCGAGCTGCAATAATATGTATAAAGTGATATTAATGAGAAATGGGCTTATAAATGAGGATGGCAAGTATGCAGACACTATAATTTTTGCTGTACAACAGCAGGCTTGTTAGGTAGGCTGAGGTCTCCGCAATCATTTATCCATGTGAAGCATGCATTTGAGAGCATTCAAGTAGCACTAGGAGTGAGAAAAAGGCAGTCTTATTTGCTTCCCCTCCCCAAGCTGATTTCAAGGAGCTACCGCACTCTCATCTCCCGTCAGCCAAATGAATATTCAAAAGGCTTTTGCCAAGCCAGCGCCAGTCAATCACGGAAACAATGCTGCAGGGAAAAAAACACTGGGCTGAGAGACCTGTATGAGACGGGCACCTTGTCCCTCACCACGGCTCTGCTTTAGCATCCAAACCTTTAATGTGGGGCACGGTGCTCCTGCCAGGTCTGCTGCTCTGCCTGCTCCATCCCCTGCCACCCCACAGCACGGCGACAGCAGAGCTGCCGGGTGGAGGATGAGCACCCCGAGCCCAGGTGCTGCGAGTGGGGAAAGACCCGGCACTGTGGGCCCAGCAACACAGCCCTCCTGAGGGAGCTGGTGACAGCTCTTCCCTCTCCTCTGCTACAGGCTGGGACCACAAATGTTTTCTGCATGGGATGGGCAGGTTGGTGGTGAGCCCCCACTCCCTGCTCAGCAGCAGCAGCTGGTAGGGTCGGGTCCTCCTGCTCTGTGCACTGTACATGGACAAGCCAAGATGGACAACTCTGGCCTTGCAGATGTTGGGAGGAGGGAGCCAAGGGAATCTGCAGCAGTTGACAGTATGTCATGCCTAATACTCAAGCTTTTCCAGGCCTCAGAGGATCCCTGAATAGAAAGAAAGCACCCACCACTGGAACACAGCCACTTTTGTGGCTGCAAGGGGCAGATGTTCAACCCCATACAACAATGCAACACAACAGTTGAAGCTGTAAGTGAAGAATGCTGCATCCACTTAAAACTGAAGAGGGAAATTAGGGACACCATCTAATTCTAGAATTACCATTTGGTCCTGATGCCTGAAGTTCACATACCTACTCTGCAAGAGTGGCACAGGGTTTTCTTCCATTGCCTTAAATAGGCAATATACTGGACTAAAGCACTGAACCACGAGGACTTCAGAAGCATATGGTCAGACTGGCAAGTGCTCAGCTCCTTCAGCTGGAACATCAGCTCCCAAATAAGTTCAGTTCCTTTTTAGCACCTACATAAGTGACAGACTTCCAGAAGTCCCAATTGCACTGGACAGGACAGGCCCTGCTGGCACAGAGAAGGGCAGACCATTAAGAGAGCTCAGTATCCTAACAGCCAAACCCTTTGCTGAGATGAGCCTGAGGAGAAGCTGAGTTTCAGAAATCCTGCTCACCACAGCCAGCATTAGATCCTTCACCACTCAGCTGCCAAGAAGAGCTTGGCATGGAAAACAACATCATCCCTACCACCACACCCTCATTCACTGACCCCCCAAGAGTTCCCATGGGACAACCTTCTCCCTTTCTCTGAAATACTCACCATGTCTTTCAGGAGTGACAGCAAGAGAAAAATGGATTTGGCACTTGATTTGAGATCTCTCTGGGCAAAATCCGGGCATCTGGATCACACACCTGCCAGCCAGATGCACTCCTGGTCATTTGCTCCCTGGTTTGAAACTGTATTTGTTCAAAACCATTTGTCAAGGCACTCCGGACAGAATGCAGAGACACAGAACAAGGTTCAAGGGTTATTTGAGATATGAACCATGCCAGTCAGGACTCTCCTCTTCCTCCAGCTGCTTAGTGACACTTGGAATGGATTTGCCTTACTGGAGAGTCTATTTTTTTAGTTGAAAACTCATCATCCTCTAGATCAACTGTGAGCTGAAAGCATCCCAGTTATTTACTGCTGGAAGCTAAAGGAATTTCCTTACTCTCAGAAGACAGACATTTAAAATTAGTTTCAAGTTCAGTTGTGATAAACAAATCACATTCTCCTCCTTTCCCTCTCCTGTTTTGTTTTTGGGCTCTTTTTTGGGGGGTTTGGCTTTTTTTTGGTTGTTTGGGGTTTGGGTTTTTTTTGTTTGTTTGGGGGGTGTTTGTGGGGGTTTTTGTTTGGTTGGGGTTTTTTGTTTTTTATTTGTTTTTTAAATCATGCCTGCTGGTCCAACCAGCCTTCTCTTTAGCTGCCCTTTGCAACTCCCCATTTAAAAACTCATTCACAAGGATGCAGGGGAACTATAGACATCTTCTGAGAAAAATCAGCAAAGCCAGATCCCTGATTTTGGAGCTTTCCCTTTGATACCTGATTTCCTGAGAACCTCATTAAAAAAGAAACAAACCACCGTGTATTTAGGGTTTTTTCCCTTTCCTATGAAGAGCAAAAGGTTGGGAGCAGGGATGGGGGCTCAGGACTTCAGCTCTCTGCTGTCAACCAGCCAGTAGAGCTGGTTGGAAGATGAGCCCACTCCACCTACCCTGCCCAAAAGCTGGGGATGCAAACAGCTCCCAGCAGACTGATGAGGAAGACAAAAGGTGTTTTAAATTGTTATGACAGTGCAACTAAAGGGTTTGGGGTTTTGGACGGAGTCCCACAACCCTGAATTCATATTGATGTACTTTGTACCTTGTGGATCACGAGGCCTTGATACAAGGAGATTCTTTTAAAAAATTCAGGCGTGCTGGGAGAATTGCCTCCTTGCCACGTTTTAGTGAGTCTGCCCATGAACTGCCAGCAATTACTGAGCTTCCACTCTGCATTCAAAGCTCTCTACAATGGAGTTTATTATTTTTAAGCCTTTCAGACATCAATATAGCAAACTTAAGAGAGCTATTTGGAAGATTAAGACACAAACACCACCATATTATTCAATTTAGCTCCAACACTGAGCACTTATTTCTTTAAAGAATCACAGCTAATACATTGCCAACTGCCAGCAGAGATAAACACTTAAAGCTTTAAGTCACACTGCAGCATGGTCTTATAAATGAAATTTAAGATATAAGAAGAAGGAAATTACTATCATTATGCAAGTACAGCCCAATTACCACCAACCGATACCAAATCTATCTTCAGGTCGGCCGCAGGCTGCAAAAATGCACCCGGAGGAATGACAACCCAAGGAAATCCTCACTTTCTGTGCGTGCAGGCAGGTGTGAACCTACTAGCACATCTTCAATAGCTGTATTAGATGACTTTTCTAAATATTTTATATGTTCATGCAAGTGCAAAGAGACTTTGTTACCACCTCACCACCCCAACTCACAGGGGAGAGTTCACTAACAGCTGCTCTGTTTGCCAAATCAGACCTGCAGACAGGTGACAAAGGGGAGTGATGAAAGAAAACAAGAAGGGTTTGTGCCTGTTTTCTATCATTACAGTGCTCACAGGAGAGCTGTCTGCTGTATTTTGCCCTCCTGAAACCATCCCACCCTTCACAAACAATTGCATGAACTTAGATTAGACTGGGTGCGGGATGAGCAGAGGGAACAACATCCTCCCATGGAAATGAGGGAATGAAATGAAATAAGAGTCAATTTAAAAAAAATAAATCAGTGTGCCATACAAAGACTGTCATTTCCTTAGAGCTGACTTAATCTGAAGCCTTTGGAGAAAATCCATCTGTTGCAAATTTAAAATTTCCCAGCCCTTCAAATGAACATGGAAAAGTTCTCATTGCAAAATGTCCCATGAATAAGAGAAATATTCCTGGTTTACACCAAAGGCATCACAGACTATGTTATAACCTCAGAAAGACAGAAATCAAGAATTACTCCTTGCTTTTCAGAAAAAAATGAAAGGTGGTCTCATTACACCAGTCTAAAACATTCATCGTCATCATTAGGGTGAAGGGCACAGCAACATTATTAACTCTGTTTCACAGCACTAAGAAAACAGCAGGATAAAGTAAACTGCAGGAGTCAGCACGGGGGACAGTAAGGTAAAAACGTTCATGCTGTGTCAGCAGGCAGCCTGCAAACACAGGAATGGGCATGACCGAGTGGTAATGCCATGATGGAGCATTTCATTTCTAGGCCAGCAGCCCAAATCACAGTCAGGTCAGGAGAACATGGTCCTCCAGGCACCTGGCCTCCTCTTTGGGCTAGGATTGAACAGACTGGGGAACATCTCAATGATACTGCACCAGAATGACAGCGTGTCACGCTGGATAAAGCTCAGGACAGCGGGAACTCCCTCCATGCACAAGCCCATAATCACCCGCCGGCAGAGGATTAAGGGAATAGATGCCTCCCACATCAGGGCAGCCAGGGGACAGCGCTCACACTCTGCAGGACTCATCCCTGATCCCGTTAGGAGCAGACAGGGCAGCTCTGCACAGAAACCCCATGAGAGCAACACCCTTGCGGTCAGTCCCACGAGTCCTCACACTGAGCTGCTTCCAGAGGGCCAGGCCAGGCAGAGCAGCAAGCAGAAGGGCTCCCTCAGTGAGCCCTCCATGGATTATTGCTGTAACACTGCACAAACCTTCCAGGGATAGCTGAGACAGTGGTTTGCAGCACTGTCCAAAGCACTGGAGAGCTACACTGCCACCACCTTTGGGTTTCTTCTGGACCATCTGTTTTCACGTCAAAAGCAATCAGCAATAGCAGGGACAGCACCCAAAATTCAGGGCCAGCTGCTCCTATCCATACCCTTCATCCTCTCCACCCTTCTAAAATTGGGCACAAGTCTCATCATCACCTGGCAAGTGCTGGTGAGTGCTGAGAAGCTGCTAGTGCAGGAGACACCCTCACTGTTTAAACAACTCGAGCTGCCATCCCGGGCAAGGTCCCACGGGATGGCAGCTCCCTGTCTGTGGGATATTCAGGTTACGGTCACTTGCCATCCCCCAGAGTACATCAGTGTTCTGAAACCATTCACCAGGGTTCAGCTCCATTGGGAAATTGCTGCCAGCCCCCTCCTTGCTGCCTGGCATCTTCCCCACATCCCTTCCTTCCTCGGTCAGTAGTTATTTCCATGACATTTTAGAATTTCCCAAGAGACATGTGCAAAGCCTCTCCCCAGAGCTCCGAGATCCTCCAACAGACAACCCTGAAGACTTTTAGAAGTCGCATACCCATGTGATCTTCCACACACCAGTCTGGAGCTCACCCTCCCCCACACACAAAGTGGCTTGAACAACTAAAAGTCTCACAACTTGGGGAAAAATCCACAGCCTAAAATGTTTGTTGGCCCAGCACGAAGATCACACAAACCACGAAAGGGAAAAACAAGAGGGTTAGACAGCAGAAGTACTTGAAGATACCACATCCTGTACATTAAGAATTTAATTTCTTCCCTTTCACCAGTGTCAGGACTGCTGTTCAAGACAGTTTTACTCCCAGTTACAGGCAGAGTCTGAGGGAACAGCCAGACCTATAGCCTGAGATTTACAATCCCTGGTCTAGAAGCAGCCCCAGCCTGTTGCCGTGCCCTGGAGGCCACATGCTGCCAGCTGCCCAGCCTTGCAGCATCACACCCAGCAGGTCAGCCAGTAACTCAGGATACCTTGAAGTAGAAGGGGTTTGGGGTTTTGGCTCTTGTGAAGAGCAGGATGGAGATGAAAGCAAAGCTTCTGACCAAAAAGGATGGATTTTTCCAGCTGCTGGGCCATGCCTCTTGCACAGAAATAGAAATTTCATGTGATACATTCACACCAAAGATGAAAGAGTGGCCACAATTCACACTGCTGGTTCTCAGCAGCCTGCACAAGCCACTGGACCAGCTGTGTGACCAGAGGGAAATATAGATAACAGTATTTTTAATATTTCTGGACAGTCAAGTAGTCCCCAGGAGCATTTTCCCACTCACAACCACCATGAGGCCTGATTTTCTGTCACATCCCAAAGATGATCGTTTTTATCCAGCCACAGCATCCCACACCAGCTGGAGCTCACTCACTGCCACAGGTGGGGGTCTCAGGCCAGTGGCTCTCCCAGATCCAGCCCTGGACTGCCAGGCTCTGGCAAAGGGAAGAGGGGCTGCATGCCCCCAGGACAAAGGAGGCTCAGCATCACTCCTGCAACTCTACTGTACCTGAAACAGAGGCAGCCAGAGGCAGCTCCTCCCTGGGCTGCTGTCATGTGGGGGATTCCCATGGCTTATCCCATGGGAATGGCAGGGAGCCTTCACAGCACCACACAGGAGACAGCCTGCCCCCTGTTCCCCCCAGATGCCTGCTATTCCAACCAGGAGGTTTTAGCACATTTCAGGGATGCTGGAAAGCTTCTCCTGATATTTAGGGAGTGGTAAAAGGGGTGGTCAGCACTGTTGCCCCCCACTGGGAAGGAGCAGACAGGGAAGAAGCAGGGAGAGATGAAACGATCTGCCCGAGGTCTGCCCATACACTGCCGTGGGGAGCAGGGCCATGTGCCATCATCTTTATCCCCAAAGCCATCACCTCTCCTTAGCATCCACCTGGGTTCAAAGCAGAAAGGCAGCACAGCAGCACCAGAAACCTGTTCTGCCCCAAACTGGCCATCAATTTAAAACTCAAGAACTGAGAGCACTGCTAAGGAAGACATTAAAGCTCAAGGAGCAACCACCTTGCTAGTGCAGTTATGCCAGGAGCCCAAGGACCTCATGGAACATATTCTCTGGGTACCTGTAAAACCCTTTAAATAGATCATCCTGTTCTGTTTTCCCCAGGAAAACACAAGAGAGGCCCATGAGATAGTCATGCTTCCAACTCCATCCAGGTTCTTCACACAGCAGCTATGGAAAAGGGTACGGACACCTTCCCAGTGACACAGCTCCTGGCTGGAAGGGAAATGCTGTCACCAGTGTGTTACAGAAAGGGAAATGAGGCACAAAGCAATTTTAAATAACTCACCCAAGGTCACAGGAAGCTTATAGCAAAGTCAGTAATTGAACTCAGGACTTGTGAGTCCCCAGTCTAGTTATTTATCAGCAATCACCCTTTAATGGGTCACCTTTAGTCAGACACCCTCCTATTTTGCACTGCCACTGAATTACACCGGCAGAGGGAATTATTACAAGTTTCCCTTACAGCCCAACATGCTTAAAGGGCTGTTTTGGAAATAAAATAGAACTTGCAGCATGCTCAGTGTGCTGGAACAGACAACTCCTCAGTGCTGCAGAGAGCTGAACCACCAAAGTGATTACAAGGCTCCAGATCAAGCTGGGAAATAAGAAGCTGTTTTTCCTCTGCAGTGAATCACTTTGTTTTGAAGGGTGGCTTCCAGTCCACAGTTTGAAGGGTGGTGAGTAAGAACTCACCATTTCACCTTGGATTTGCATCTTCTTTCACAAATACCTCAGGTGACACAGAACATGGCAGCCTTGGCTCTGAGCCAGACATCCCAAAGCCCCTCCCTTGCAGCAGGCCTCTCATTGAACCTGAAGTGCCACCGGTTTGTGTTGGTACAAAACAATAGAATGGACTTTATCCAGGCTTTCACAGGCACACTTCCTTCCCTTCCTAAAGAAAACCTGTTCAAGCACCTCTCAGCATACCCCAGTCCATTCACAGAGACTGGGCACAGCCTCAGGGCACCCCTGCCAGACAGGGCTGGTTGAAGGCATCTCAGGAACATCCAACCTTGCTGCTCCTGGGATTCTCCTGCTGCTGGAGCCCAGTGCCTTCCTGGGGCACTGCTCACCTCACCAGAGGAACAGCAGAGCCACTGCAGCACCACTGCACATCCCAAACCCCTCCAAACTCCAGCATGGGGAGAAGCCCTGCAAAGAGGGACAGCAAATCCAAACCCTCCTGATACACAGATGTGGTTTTTAACACAACAGACAATCAAACCACATCTGTGGATATCTGCAGCACTCAGATCCTTTTTGGCCCATGACAAATAGTGGAAGTGTTGGGCAATAGGTTTGGAAAGGGACACGCAGGACAGAATTTGCCTTTCACAAAACACAATGTGAGGGGCAGGAGTCAAAACTGTTAGTGTTGGGCTAGCCAAGAAGTTTATGCAGCATTTAGGCATCCAGTGGCCTCATCCTTCTGAGTACAAGCAATTTAATTTGTCACACTGATATTGTACGCATGTCCTGAGCAAATAGGTCAGTAAGAAGTAAGAGTAGGAAGGGAGGAATGAGAGAAAAAGATGCAAGGGCATCTGGAAAACTCCATCTGAGCTGCAAGCTGGGCAACTTTACAGTTATACATACTGATTGAGGAGACAGGAAAAGGGGAGGTAAGAGAGGCTTTACAGCTCCATGCTCAGGGCTACAGCCACCTGCCTGGGGACTGAGGGGCACTGGTCAGTGCCAGCCCCCAGCCATCACCTTCCTAGGGAACAAACACTGCCAGCTGAACAGAAACAGAGAACAAAAGGAAAAAAGAGAGAGAACTTCACCTCTTCTAAGACTCTGTTACTGAAAGAAACCCCACATGCTACCAAATTACATGGATAAAGGACAATCCTGTTTTGCAAAGCCTTTGTGTGGGGAACTCTTTGCTTTGAGCTCTGCTGCAGATTTGCAGGTGAACAAAACTCTTGTGAAAAATTTATCTCTCAGGGTGAGGAAACGAAATCTCTTTTCCCCACCTGTTCTTCACTGGCAGAGCAGAGGCTCTGGGTGGAAGGGCTGTGGGATAACCCTGCCCCAGCCCATTCTGCTTTAAGGCTACTCACCAGAAGTCCTTGCTGTCACTCCACACCACAAACTCCAGCGAGGAGCACGTCCAGTGCGGCAGCTCTTCATGCAGGGCACCCAGGTTTGTGAAAGCACCACATTTTTCCCACCACGGGTCCTGCCTTCCCTAACACAGTCAGATCAGGGTGAGCCCCTCAGCCCTCTGCAAGAACCAGCTCAGCAGAAACACCTCCAGAGGGTTATTAGCAACAAGACCAAACTAGCAGCTGTGGGCCTCCAGATCCTTGGGCCCTAAACACAGGGCTGAAGAGGCGTGACATCAACTATGTCAAAAATTTGCTTGCTTTGAAATACTACTCCTGCTTATTTATGTTACAGGAGTACCCAGAGGCCTCAGCCAAGCCCTACAGAGCTGGGGCTGGAGAAGTGCATTTGCACATGTAATGGCCATAGAAACACAGAACGGTTTGCATTGGAAGGGACCTCAAAGATCATCCAGCCCAGCCCTGCTGCCAGGGGCAGGGACACCATCCACCACACCAGGCTGCACAAAGCCCCACATCTCCACAGAGAGCTCCTGCCCCGTGGCCAGCCACAAGCAGCTCAGTTTTCACTAGAAATAACTCACAGCCAGGCTGGAGGTGACGAGGTGCCGTGGCAGGGCAGGCTAGAGGAGAGATCCAGCACTGGGGCTGGGAAGCAAGCCAGCAGCCAGGCAGCATGGACAGGGGTGTCCCTGGGGCTCCTCTAGTGCTCCCACAGCAGAGCTGAGCTCTGCCTCCAGCAAACAGAACACCCTGGTGAAAACGCTGCACGGGGAGCTCTGCAACCCCCACAAGGATGCAGAGAAGGCTGTTAACCTAAACAGACAGGTCTGAGATTGATTCGCAGGAAGGATGAAATCAAGAGGCAAAAATAACATTTCCAACACACCAGTGACATACCAAGCCCTTAATCCAAGGCACTATTTACAGGCCAAGAGCATTCCTTGCTGCTGTTACCTTCAGCTGCAAGGTCTGGGTCAGCAGCTGCTTTGGAGGAGCCTGTTTGAAGGTAACAGACAGCCCAGGGAACAGCCAAGCCTAGAAACTGGGATTTGCAGGAGAAAATAAATAATTAAAGAGACAACTGAGCACAGCTCACTAGACTTTGCTCCACAATGCAAGCACTGAATGTGGAAAACCCAAAACATTTCCTCCCCGAATGCATTAAACTCCCATTTTGCTATTTCGAAGTCTTCTACTTCCTCCAGCATCCCGATATTCACTTCCCAGATGCACTGCTAGGAATAGGGTCTTGTAAATAAAGTTTTACGAAAAAGGAAGGTTAACACACAACATATTTTTCCCATTACTTCAATACATCCTGCAAGCTCTGCAAGCTTGGTAAAGAAAGAGTCTATTTAAAAATCTAGGGTGGGGAAGAATTAGCTCACCAAAACCATAAACAGATTTGCTTTGCACTTTCAGGCCAAGAGCAAAACAAGACAGGCCATGCGCATATTGATGCACACAATGGCACAATCGTTTTACAAACAAATGAATTGGAGGGAGAGGACACCACAGGAGGGTGGGGGAAAAGGAGGAGCAGAGAAAATGGGGCCAAGTTCTGGAGCAGAGATCCTTAGTTTGGCTCTCAAAGCTCCCTCAGAAGATACTGAAAAGCCTTCATGGGCCAGCACAGGACCGTGAGCTTGCAGGGAGGATGGCACACTTTGCTACAAGGCCACAATCCATCTCTGGGTGCTGGCCCTTCAGTAACGAACAACATCCTTTTCTGCAGGTGGAACACAAAGGAATCCTTCTTATATGCTCAGAGACCTTCCACACAAACCATCCACATCCATTACTGCTGTCTTTCTGTGGCAGATACCAAGGGATATAAAATTTAATTCCCTTCTCCCTACTTTCCCTCCTAAGAGACCCTGACTCTGTTTACAAAGGCAGAGTGAAACTACAAAAGCTTCACCCTCTTCCTCCTGCAAAATTCTCTGTTTGTAACAGCCAGACAACCAGAGAGCCACAATGTTCACTGCATTTGCACAATTACTGCCATAAGGTATTGAGGACCCACCTAGACGCAATTAATGGAGGGAACTTCAAGGAGGACAGCTCTCAGGGGGCTCAGGGTGCACGTGGATCCCAGCACATCACATGCTTCAACAGGGTGCCTTAGTTTATTCCTACCAGTTTAACAGGCTGCAGAACTGGAAGTGTGTCAGGAAAGCGGCAGCAAACAGCATCAGTCCAGTCACTGTACTCCCAATACTGATCATTTAATGAAGTCTAGAAACAAGCAGTCTCCAGATGCGGCACAGGCTGGGCAGAAACCACTCTAGGGTTCTGTTCTTCCATGGGGACACTGTCATTTATCACACAGCCATGAATTGGGTGAACAAATTCCCTGCCAGTCTGCTCACTAATGTTCAGCCATGGAGCTTACTTTTTGTACAAATAAAATGGCTTGGCTCTGCTATGAGACCCAATTTCTTCTTCAAAAGTCTGGAACGGTGTAATGGAAAACTGGAGCGTTATTTCCAAGCACACTTCTTCCATCCACAGAAGCCAAAGGGAAAAAGCATCATTCTCCTGACCCCTCATCCACACCATGGGACAGATGGATTTTTATTAAGTTACATGGAAATAAAGTAAATCAGCAACTAGCACACAGATAGAGGAGCCCCAGCCAGGAGAAAAGTATAAACATACAGGCTATCCAAACTCTGTTTTGTTCAAGGAGTGATGTCCAGAAGCAAAAAAAAAAAATAAAAATAAAAAAATCACCCCCTTCTCAGGGACACCTGGAAGCATAAGCCAAGCTTGATCTGACCACAGAGCAACCCCTGTTCTCAAGGCAACGGAGCCAACCACTGCACGATCACTTCCTTCAGCCATCAGGCTGCACCAGCCTGCACAGAGATCCCTGGGATGCACTGGAATACACCACATTTCCCTGTCCAGGCTGCACAGGACAGAAGGGTCCCCATCACACACGGCGCCCGAGGCAACAGCAGTGTCCTACCTGCACCAGGGACCACGTCCTGAGCCTGTCGTTCTCCTGCCCCTCCTCTGTGCTCACCCACATCTTTAAAGTGCCTGCAGTTGCTTCAGCTGCACCAGGATTCAGGGCTGGAAGAGAAGACATTACACCAAAAATTACTGCTGCACCCCTGCAGGAGAAGGCAGCCCCTGGTTAGCAAAGGCTAAAAGCAAAAATAAAACACGGATCAGTTTGAGGTGTCTCCCAGCTCATGCTGTCCACCCTCACATACCCACAGTACATCCCCACTGAAGCAACCTAAACACCTACTTTTGGGGGTTTTTTCCCCCCCCTCTCAATTATTAAAGACATTATTCATCAGAAGTTAACCAAGCTTGCTGAATTAATCACCAAGCCCTCAACCCAGTGAAAGCAAATCCCAGCTGCAGTGTGCTGGAAACCAGTGACACTGCTGCCCAGCCCTCTATGGACTTGGTCCATTACAGGGCTGGAAACCTCAAGTGGCCAGAACATATTTAGAGCAGCAACCACAGCACCCTGACTGCCACTGCCACAGCAGCAGCTAAATATAACCTGCAGCTCTGCTTGTAGCCGTGGCCTTCTTTTCTCCCCTTCATTTCCCCCCACTGCCATCCAATCCCTGTTCCCTCACTGCAGGAGAAGCAGCAGAGCCAGCTACACGTATTTCCTAATTTCTAAATTTTACTGTCTAAAGAGATAACCAGCCAAGTGGATTTCTGGGATTAAGTTCAGACCAGGGGAGAAAACAGCATATTGAAAAACAAAGAGTCACCCTGGAAAAAGGTGAGCCAGAGCTTGTAACGAGGATGAAAAACAGGAAAATTAGGTTGTGATTGCCCAAGTAAAGGAAAATTTACTCTTGCTTGTTGCTCCTGCCCGAGCATGGGCAGTGACAGGTCCTCCTCTCCCAGCAGTATGTCCCAAGTGTCCCTTGCCCAGTGGCAGGAGGGCTGGAACTGTGGGATCTTTAATGTCCCTTCCAACCCAAACCATTCTGTGATTCTATGATTTTGTGAAGTGTCCCTGTGCTTCAGCCAGTTCCAGTCCCTAAAGTTCCCTGCCAGAGCCCCACTGATCTGCTTCTCAGGTTGGATCCTGCTGACCATACGCTTTGCACACAACTGTTGAGTTTCTTGGATTAAATAAGTAAGCAGCACAGACAGATTTCACCAAATAACTGGCACAGATGCATTAGAACTCAGGAAAGGGCTCCCCAAACCCATCCAGAATTCTGCAGACAAGAAATTTCCACTCTGGCTATAATTGCACAGACCAAATTCAGCAGGATTTAAAAAGAAAAGAGAATAATTAAAAAAAAGGCAAAGCAATTGGACAAAGGTAGAAGTTCCCTCACTCAGGTGTCCCAATGCTCCCTTGCTTGAAGAAAGCTTTCCCCAGACCCACAGTGCTGGCTGCTCTGTGTTATTTGCTATATATTATTTGCTGTATGTTATTTTCCCCATTTAATTCACAGGAAAAACAAAGCAACCCCAGAACCGGGGGGGGGGGGGGGAAATCAGGAGGCCCAAGTCTGGCAAATCACAAGAGTTCAGAGAACAAGAAAAAAATGCTTTAAATGCCTGCTAGATGCCACAGCTTTTTCTTTTTTCCTTGCTTTTCTTTTTTTCCTCCCCTAAAATGAAGGGAAGGCTTACCCCTAACCAATTAGGTTTCAGCACACTTGGAAAGATCCCAGCGTTGAATGCCGAGACCTTGACATAACAGGTGACAAACTTTGCTACACCAGAAAAAATTTAACATATAATAAGAAACAAATACTAGACTGCTGATGGAGCGGGTTTTTATTCCAGCAATTTGTGTAACTGTCCTATATTAACTTGCACAACCCCAGCACCTCCCAAACAGAGCGATAACAGCATGGCCCCACTGCTTATCTGCCATTCCTCCTCCTGTAACACTGCTGCTCCTCTCCCTCTGCCATGGTACACTGAATATCATTCACACACTCCTTTAGGGATTCAGCATATGCCTAAGACTTTAACAAACAAGATTTTGCGTTCCTTGGAGTACCTAAATTGAAGAGTGACCTCGATCCCAGCAGTCAGAACAGCTTTGCGCTTCTAGAAATTAAAGGTGGCTTAAATAGAAACTTAAACTGGAGGCAGAGATAAATCTGAGTCTCCCAAAACCTTGTTCTGAAATATGGAGTAAAGCCCCTGCAAATCTGGCACCATGAGCCGTGATTACCCTGGCAGCTCCTCCTTGAATTCCCTGGAATTGCTGCTTCAAGAAGAATAACACAGAGAGAGCTGGGGCGAGGGGGCAGGGACTGGGGTTTCCTCGGAGCAGAACATGCAAACAGCTCAGCTGCTTATCACTGAAACTGGAACAGCAACAAGGACAACCAAGGCATGCTTTTTTTCCCTAACTTCTTTCAGATATTAAAATCCCAGCATCCAACAGCCAAGATACACTGAGGTCCTTCTGTCTCAGTTATTTGCGCTGTCTGCCAGAACCACAGCCGTCATTACCACCCCACTGCCGTCCTCACAGCTTCCTAAAGCTTGACTGAGCAGCTCAAAACCTGCAAGCAGATCCAGAATGGAGAATATCTTCCCCAA
Source organism: Aleadryas rufinucha (assembly GCA_013397815.1). NCBI lineage: Eukaryota > Metazoa > Chordata > Aves > Passeriformes > Aleadryas > Aleadryas rufinucha. The sequence goes on from VZTH01009949.1 coordinate 74,914, forward strand.
ATACCAAATTCAACACAGAGTAAGCCATCCTGCTATAGCTGGAGGTTTAACACTGCAGTGTCTGAACCAGCTGGACCAGTGGCTCATGGAAAGGGACAGAGAAACGCCGGCCTCTCGGCAGCACCCCTGCGTGAGATCCACTGAGGGACTGAACGTTTCAAAATCAAATCCACTGCAAAGGCTCAAAAATAGAGATTATTCTGTTTTCCTTTTACCTGACAACCACACCTCAGATTTATTTATCTTTTTTAACAGCTATTAGCTCTCTTTTGGGATCTTAACAGATCTCCTTGCTCTCTTTTGGGATTTTTTTTTTTGACATGGCTGAAAAAGGAACTAGGCTGTCCCAGAATAACGCCTCCTTGCAGAGCAAAGCCTGGTTCAGCCTGAGACTCACACAAGCAGACACAGCAGCCCCAAGCCCACCTCTCTGTCCTGACAGAGGTTGGGCTGAGGAAGAACAAAATGATACAGAAAAAGACAAAAACAATTCCCCAGCCCACTGGTCTCCAAAGGGGATGCTTTGAGGGATGCTTCACCTTTTCTTGCTGTTCCCAGAACTAGGAAATAGCTGAGCTGTGAAGGCACTTTGCAAGAACCCAGCTTTGGCAGAGATGGGCACCTTCCTGAGATGTCCACATGGACCTGAAGGAAACTTCTCAGACATGTGAGACCCTCTGACACTGCCCAGCAGAGACTGTCCAGCCCTGCAGCCTCTGCTGCTTGTGGAACACTGATTTTAAGAAGTTACCATTCCCAAGGAACAATTAAAGCACTGACAAGTTACCATTTGGGATCTCTAAAGTGGCTGTTTCTATTTCTCCACTATTTACAGAGCTGGGAACTCTACTGATACTTCTTTGAAGAGAAATAGCTGTACTAAAGGCAACATCATTCACTCCCCTCTCTGTCTCTTCAACTCAAGTGAACTAGCATCCTGGAAAAGCTGCACCATTGAGAGAGGCAAGTTGTACAATTTAATGTCCATAACATTCAATTTCAGAACCAAAGAGCATAAAATATTTCTAGGCAACATCTGCTTTTGTAGGGAGGCATGCAAACCTGCATTATGTTTAGTCACTTCAATCTTTCTTAACTGCCTGAAAATTTAAGCCACAGAACATCATTTCTCATCTCTTGCTTATTTTAGACCAAAACCAACCCTCTCCAGCCTCACCACTCCAGGCCAGCACTGTAGGAAGGGAGCACAGGACAGCAGTGAGACAACTCCCACTGCAGGGGAATAAACTGCATCTTCCTCATGCAACAATGACCATCAAGAAATATCAGAGAGGTATTTCCAAGCCATTTTAACCTCCAGCAACTGGTGCTCCACAAGCTTTTCAAACCATCAAATCCTCTTGGTACTTTCAGCGAAAGAACTGCCCTAATTTTGCCCAATATTTAATCTGAACTTTTTTCTCTACAGTTTTAGGACCGTGACCTCTTGCTCTACCCATGGTGTGCACAGAGAGCAACCACCACCTTCCCTTTTAGGCACCTGAAGATGTATTTCCTGCCTTGCTCTTCTCCCATCTAGAGCCAAACAGCCCACATTTATTCAGCCCAGGGATTTCTGGACTTCCAGTCAATCTCCTTACAACCCTCTGGATCTCCTCCAGCCAAACTCTTCTCCTCTCTCCTGCCAGAACCAGAAGAGGACACTTTCCCCCATCCTTCTGCAATATACTACTCCTGATGCTGATGTTTATTTTCAGCCAAGTTTTATGCCCAACCTCCAAGAATTTACAAGCAGATCATGGTCCAATCCATGTCTAATGGAATAATTTTTTCCATTGCAAAGAGAAGGAATTATGGAATATTCCCATGACGCTAAAAATTCCTACTGCAGAGTTCTAAAAATTTCAAATCTTATTCAGGTTGGATTTAAAAACAACCAAACAGGTATATACAACATGGAGCATTAAAAGTCAGCAAATGATAGTCAGCTTCTCATCCAAGAAAAGGAAACAACAGACTCCCACTCCTCTCATTTTCATCTCACTGCCCAAAGGATGCTCTGAGGACTACAGAGGACACTAAGAGCTAAATGTAACTATCTATTATTTGAGAGCAGTAATCATCACTTTGTTCCATGTTTTATTCAAGGCCTGTTGGGGCTCTGATCATCCATGTGATTATCCAGTTCCAGGAAACAGAAGAGCACTGGTTTCCCTTTCATCCAAAAATCCCAGGCCTACAGCAGGACGTGGGAAGCTGCGGCTCCGTTCCTGCACTGCCTGGAGGTTTTGGCATCTTTAGCTTCAGCTCCTGCTGTGAGCTGGGATATTCTGGGATGGGGAACTCTGTCAGTCCCCCGAGATCTGCTTTCCATGCCGAATACCATATTTAAACTGTCAATACATTCAGTAACACGGCTGAACAGTTCCTCTGCCCTTATCTCCAGCCTCTCCCAGCTGCAGATACTGGTACCATTCACACACGGTTTTGTGGGAGCAAAGAGCAACAACAAAAGCAAAAATAAGTTTTTTCCAATGAAAATTCCCTTTGACAAGCAACCCTGCCATTAATTCAGGGATAAAAAAAGCCCGGGAGCCAGCAGTGACAATGCTATTATAATACAAATTATTAATACAAGGGACCTCATTGCTCTCAGCTTCCACATGCAGCTTGCCAAAAGCCAAAGGTTCCTATTTTTTTTTGGGTGCACAGACCTTGAAAACTCCACAGTTAGCACAGAAAAAACCACACTGACAGTCTTTACACTGTCCATAGTATATTTTTAAGGTGACTTGTCATCTAAACTGTCAGCTTGAAATCTAATCATTTTAAAAAATGAATATAATATTATGTATTACACTCACAGGCTGCAACCACTGCCAAATTCCTCTGACAGTTTTTACAGGATTATAATCACATTCCTCTTTTAATGTTTTATTCTCTTACTCCTGTGCCAGAGAGATGGGAAGGAGAGTAAATGGCTACTTTTGAACAATGTCTGATGATCCAAACCAAAACTGGAAATGGAGCACAACGCCGTGTTTCCCCTCCTTGGAGCGCGGATGCTCAGCAGCCAGAACACTTTCAGACACTAGTGTGATTTTAAAGCAAGTTTTCCCATGAAAAATCCTTTTATTCAAGGAAAAGCACTGATAATTGTGAGGCAAACACGTGGGAGGACCAGCTTTATGTTTCTGCCATTGAGCAATACCAGGCTCTTGCAGAGACCGGACACAGCTCAACTCAGAGGGACCGTCAGTGGGACCCCGAGCAGAGACAAGAGCTGAGCACACCAGAGCCCTGTCCCAGAGGCTGCACATCCTCCATTGCTGCTCCATCTACTGCTCAGAAACCCTCCTGCCTTTTCTTCTCCTTAAATTCTCCCGTTAAGAGGGACCAGATGAACAGACCCATCTTCCGAGTCTGCTCTCCACACCACGAACGGGGCCAGTCTGAGCAAAGTGCCAGCTGGGTCCCAGTCCCAGCTCCTGCAGGGACCTGGCTGGGGCTCAGCCTGGGGAGAGTTACACAAAACAAGGATTCTGGCATTTCTTAGCTGAACCTAAATGTCTTTTTTTCTTTTCCCCCAAAAAAATGCCTGGAGCACAACAGTGCTTGTTTGTACCAAGAGGACAGACGAAATAGTCTAGAAATGAAAGCAAAACTTGATTCACCCAAATTAATGGGCAAATTTTACAACAGGAACACATGAAAAATGTTAGGCTTGGGTTTTTTTCTTTTTTGCCTGCAAGGTCGCGCTTTTTTTTTTTTCCAGGACAGTGTTCCCTTACAAAAGCATTCTTCTGAAAGCACTTCTCCCGTGAAGCTCCCCTCCAACAGCTACTGTTACAAATCTGTGATAAAAGATGTATTCAGCAGGGTTTGGCACACAAATAGTACCCAAATGGGCACTGCCAAAGCCTTGCAATTTTATCATGAGCTCCAAAATACTTGGAGAGAGAAAAGATGCCCTTGCAGGGAGCATCAGTGTAAGAGAAGCTTCATCTCCTGGGGTCACAAGGACCCCAGATTGATCAGGATGAGGAAAATAAAGACAAGTGTCTAGACACAATTCTGGAGAAAATCCCTCAAGTAGGAGGGCAAAGTGATCCAGATTTTCATGGACTGATGGCCAAGCAGAAGGAACCTTTGATGAATTATCACTTGATTTGATCCAGCCTCAGGATTTTGCAGTGCCCCACTGGTGACTACTTTTTGGGGGGAACTTACCAGACCTCTCCAAGAGTTTCTGGACCAGCAGGAAGCTGTCCAAAGTTATCCCTTAGCATCAGATCAGCCATCTCATAAACCTCCAACTTAAGCTTGCAAGAGAAATATAAATTGAAATAAAACCCCCACTGACTCAGCAAGGTCCCTCACAGTCTGGGGGACACACAGAGCTCCTGAAGGAGGGTAAGCCTTGGTGGCACAGAGCAGTGGCTGTGCTGCTGCTGTGGAAGTGTGCCTGAGCCCAAACACGAGTGTGTAACACCTACAGGGCACCTCTGCAGGACACACAAACACACACCCAGCACAAGCATAGCTCTTCTGTCCTGCTGCTCCTCCATTTGTGCTAGAAACAACCCACAGCCAAACCGGACCCAGCATCCACGACACGGGGGAAAAGAAACATCTCAGCAATTAATAGACTTCAGCTAGAATCTCCCAGGAGACAGTATTAAAATGAAGGAGGGAAGAAACAAATAAACAGAGGAGAAAAGAATCAACCTAGCAGTGTCTGCCATGCCAACTTCTAAAGCCAAAAGTCAAGCCCAGGACCCCATGGCACGGCTCCCAGTCTGGGATACTGGGAAACAACCAGGCTAATGCATCTCCCTACCACTCTCTGCCCAAGAATTCCCATTTTCCAGCTTTTCTCCATAACCACAAAGCCCTGGAGGTTTTGTTTCCCTTTAAGAAGTTGAGATTTTCACTGAAGTCCCTGGTTCTGAGTGCTGGGCTTTAATCCAAGAGCCCCAAGAGCCAGACATCAGGAGGTAGCGATGGGCTGCAGGCGCTGGCCACCAGCCGAACCCTTTTCCAACCAGCTCAGCTGGGGTCTGGACTTGGGAATCCACACTGCTGCATTCAGGAAGTATTTCCCAAAATGCAGAGTTTAACCCCAGAATTGTATTGTGAAGCAGCAAGCACAACTCTCTCAACACACCATAAATACATCACTCTGTACCACACTCACCAAGTCCAGCTCTAAATCTGGTTCACCCATAAATCACATAAAATATAAATATTCTCCCTGATTTCAGTGCAATATTCCCAAGCTGATCCAGAGAACCTACAAAGTCACTAAGCTATAATTAGAGGTTCATTATAAAAGGTGTTTGGGATACCTGTCAGCACTGAAGGACACTCTGTATTTAAGGTACCCTTAACATACACAGTGGCAATGGGCCATTTTTTGGGCTTTCATTAAACAAAAAAAAGCCAACTTGTTTACTCACCTCAAATGACTTTTCTCAGTCTCTGCTTCGGTTTTTTTTTTTTCAGTCCCTAACTTGATTAATGGCATTTTAAAAAGGCAAAAATAAAAAGCCATTAGTGAGGTGGTTTAAAACATACATTTTTATCCATCATTCATAACATGATTGCCAGCTAAATCTTGCTTTTCACAAAAAAAAAAATTAACTGGGTGCAGAACATGCATAATCACTCACTGGTTATTGTAGCGCTGTTGACATTAGCTTTTCTTTTTAAAAAAACATCAATGTGGAGGGGAAATGAAACAACGTGATACTTCTTTGAGACTGTCTATAACATTGGGAAAACACGCCAAGAAAATCCCAGAGTGATCCACTTGCAGACCTTCCCACAGCACACCAGGCTTGAATTGATAAAATAACAAATTCTGTTTCAAAGCACTTAGGCTGACCTGCCTGTTTTTAATTGTTTTTTAACTAATATATGACAATAATATCATACAGCTCTGTATCCTGAGCCCTTGGGAGGGAGAGGACCCAAGTGCCACACACCAGAGATGCTCTCTGGGGCCTGGGCTCCCTGCTGCTGTCACACCACAGGTGGCTCTGGGCAGGTGTCACTCCCCACACTGAAAACACAGAGCACATGGGATCACCAGCTTCATGCCAGAGCGAGCATTTTGCATCAATTAAAAGGTGGCTCCATCACACACTCCAGGATTTCTCAGCACTGCAGCACAGCATGGACCCACCTCTTGTGCGCCCAGAGGTTCAGCAGACCGTCCCTGCACTTCTAAGTGAAAAATTTTAAGCCTACAAGCACCAAGCTCTATCACAACTTCGCAAATGTTCCTAAAATTGAGTTTAAACTGGAATGAGAAAGCATCTCTAAAGTGATGCTCTGGTCCAACAGCTGGTAGCAGCATCACCTGTGCTTTGCTGTTGGAAAATAAGCCCTGAGGGTGAGGTGGCCGTGGCCATGAGGGGAAAAACATCATTAGGAGATAAAATCATCCCTGCTAATCCTGACTGTGAATTCAGGTGCATAATTAGACCAGCTGCCAGGTACAGCTCTGCAGAGGTGACCTTTCCTGGTGCTGTCTGGATGTGACACCATGGAGGTATCAAGGTTGAGAGAGGATTTCTCCCTCCCCCAAATGCCACCCACCTTCGGGGCAGAACCAGGCAAAAAAAAAAAAGCAGGAGAGGAAGGCAGAGCAGAGCAGGGCTGCAGATCCCTGTGCCAAGAGGGTGTGCAGCTCCTGGATGCTCTGAAATCGCCCCTTCCCAAACACCAATTTCCATCTCTACTTTCAAAGCACAACAACAAAAATACTTGGGAGCTGGATGGATGCACAGTAAATATATTTCACTACTAATGGTCTCCAGTGGACTTGTTTTTGCATCCTGCAGCAAAGCACGACTGTGAGGGAATGTTTTCCTCTTCCAGTAGACTATTTACTGTTAGACACCTACATAAAATTATGGATATTTGACTAACAATTCTATTTCTCTTCCCAAAAAAAAGCAGGTGAAATTGAGCTTCTTGGTTGCAAAATTAGCAATACTTTGTTGCTAATTCAGTTCCAAGAACCTCCCTCAGCTCTTTTTTCTAATCACATGCAGAACAGCTACACTGCACATACCATTTTTCGCTACACTGAGCTTGACGAAAATTTAAGACTTCCTCCCCGCCCAGTCTTCTTTTTAATGGGAGATGTGATTATTGAAATTAATTCGGAAAACAGTCAGCATTCACCAATCAGCTCAGCAGTTTGGGTTTTCTTCATCTGCTGGTTACATGCTAATTATTGTACTGGTGAGATTATTTCCCATTCACATTTGGAATTTACAACACAGTAGGGAATTGATTAAATTAGAAGAAAAATACAAAAAATATAAAGAAAGAAATCAATGACATTTTACATTCAACATGTTGAGGGGTTTTTTTCCATTTTCTTCCCAGCCTCATGACTACAATGCCCTGACAAACCCAGCCCCAGCAGAGCAGATGCACAGGGCAGCGTTTCCCAGCATTAAGGAGCAGAGCAGAAACGAAATCCACAGAGCAGATATTTTGGGAAGGCGATGCAACCCTCCCCTGTTCATCAACACCTCTGCTCTTCCCCCCATCCTCCACTGCCTCACACCAACCATACCCTTTTCCACTCGGCTGACATTTGCAATTAAGAAGGGAAACCTCCCCACGTGTGGGAAACGAGCCCCCACGTCCAAGGCCAGGTCTCCAGCGATGCCAAAACACCTGCACAGAGGCAGGAACGATGTCCCCTGCCCCACAAACAGCTCTGATGGACTGGGGTGGCTTCATCCTCACACCAGCAGAGCACAAGGGGCAGAGCAACACCAGCCCACAACACCCAGCAGCAAGGGCCACTTTATCCTGCTTTCAGGTCTTCCTCATGGAAACCCTTTTTTCAGAGATACTCAGCAGGGAGATCCCTAATTTCGATACTGCATCTCAAATACTATTTACCACCTCATTTCACCTGGACAGGCACAACAATATTGTAAACAGCAGGGCTTTGAGCACACAAGGGACGTAGTGTTTGCCTTGCAATGCTGTTTATTTGTGGTTACCCCTCAAAGCAAGGGTTGCTTCTCACCCTCACCCTCTCCATTCCAACCATCCTCTTGAAAACTACAATCAAAAAAAAGAAACCCAAAAAACAAACAATCAAAGCCTATCCTAGGTGCCAGAGAAGATCAAAGTAGGAGCACAAAGCCTTTAAAATTCTTTTAACACCACAGTCTGATGCTTGCCACAAACTTCTGGGCACCCACAAGCTGCTCTGAGACCTACCCTGAAGGTAACAAGGAAAGCAATGTCCTGCAACACTAAAGGGAAACACACAGGTGACCCCCACAGCAGAAAATAAGATTGAAAACCCACACTTAAAAAACTGACAAAGCGAGAGAAGGATGCCAGGAAAATTAGGAGAGCATAAAATAGCAAAAGGAGCTTGGGAAAGGGTTAGGAGCAGGTGGACACACAGTGACTGTTCACAGGAGAGGGGTATTGCAAAATTAACCCCCAGCACACCAATTCCAAAGATACCTCCTCCAAAGCACCTTCATTTCTAGTGCTCTAATAAGCACTACTGTGCTCCCAGGGCAGAATTTCCAACCTCCAGAAATGATGCTGGCACATGGCAGAGCAAACACAGCTCAGCATGGGCTGGGAGAGCAGGACAACACCACGCCACCAAGAGACACACAACAACAGAGGGAAAACAACCAAAAACAAAGGACCTGCAAACCTGCAGCAGTTGCTACATCATCCTCAGTCGCCGTCTTTCCTGCTTGTAAAGCAACACGGAGATGCCCGACACTGGAGCAGGGAGTGCTGGCTGCCATTTAAAACATCTGCTGCACTTCCCAGCGTTTGCAGGGCTGGGGGAGCAAAGCCCAACAGGTGGATTATGATCTAAATGAAATATTCACATCATTTGCTTGCTCACAGCCCAGACCACAGCCTGCCTCCCCTGTGCCAGCACAGCCGAGGGGTTCTGTGCTTGGATTTTTGGGTTTAAGTCAGTTCTGCCTCTATAAAACAGAGACACTCCCCTTCTCTTAAATATTTTGTGATGTGGAAATGCTTCCTAGCAAAGAAAGAACAGGATACAGTTCAGAAGGGGAGCCTGCTTTTACATCCTGTTTAACAAATCAAAGCACAACACACACCAGGCTTGCACAACCTCCGGCACAGGTGTCAGGGTGATCTGTCTCCAAGGGCCACCCCACACCCAGGAATCAATGTAAGAGCCAATTAACCTTTAATGCAAAGCATAAACCAGGGCTGTGAAAAATGACATCACATTCAACCCTTCAAGGTCTCCAAAGCCACCTGCTCAAGGTGCTGGTTGAGAGGTGACCACCTCTGCAAGGCTGACCAGAGCCTGAAGCCTGCAGGCTGTAAGAGAAACCCCAGTGCTTTCTATCATTGGAAGCTGGAATGATCCTTGTGCTACTCATGCCCCAAGGCAGGATGTGGAGCCACCAGGAAGGTCTCCAGCCACTGCAGCCTGCCCTGAGTACAAGCACAAGGAGCCAGGAAAACATTTGGATCCTTCATGCAGAGATCCAAGACTTCAGTTCATTAAATATGCTACACATCAAAAAGCATCCAAGACAACCCCATCTCAAACATCCTCTTACACAAAGTGTACTCCAAGTACTCCAGTGCACTCCAGCACAGACCCTTGCTGCTCCTACACTGAGGACATCTGGAGATGAAGAGCTGTAACATCAAGTATTCAAGACTTCAAGCCTAATTTTGGTCCTCTTAACTAAACTCTTTATTTTTACCATTTTAAGAGCAGACAAGTTTCAATCCCTCTTTAAAGACAGATACCAACTGATCCCTGATTATCTGGGGAAGACAGGAGCTCCACCAGACAGCAGGGCACAAGCTTTTGGCAGTAACTGCACTCTCCATCTGTGGCATAACCCAGGCATTGGACTTGCTTTCCAAAGGGACACCAGCAACACCACGGCTGAGGCTTTAGGACAGGAAAGCAAGACACCAGCATGGTCATTTTGTTGAGCTTTGCTGTATTCTGGGAGTTTTGTTTTTAAAGTCATTGCAGCAGCCGACCCACCACTGATCTGAAACTCTTCTGGAGAACAAAAAGCATCCCCACAGCTGAGAAGCACCTGGATGTAAAGAAAAAAGTGTCACAGCTTCCGATTTACAGCATTGCAATTGTAGAGCCCATAGAAGCCCATAGAAGATGCACAGACTTCCAGATGGAGAGAGGGACACGACTGATTACATATAATTATTAATGTGTGTCCCCACACCACTGGAAAAAAAGAACTGAATGTGCTTAAGAAGAAACAAAGCAGCAAAAAATAAAGTGACTACCCATTCAAGTATTTGTGCAACACTGGCATGACACCTTAGGGAAATAAATATTTGCTTGACCTATTTCCAAAAGAGAAGTTTTTTATAAGTCCCATGAAAACCTCTTTATTTACTGAGGCATGAGAGCAGAGCATTTGCAAGCATCCCCCACACCAAGCCATGATCCAGGAGCAACTAACTCCCTTCTTATCCTTCCCAGAGGAGCAAACTGATGCCTTTACACCAGTGGGACAAAATCAGCCTGAAAACACCATCAAGGCACTTACTCAAGAGAAGAAGAGTTAAACAACACCAACACAAATAGCAAAGAGCAACCTTGCCCCCTGGAAGCCCCTTGCTACTGATCCATCTGCCTCTGGCTCAGTGAATTTCTGAGTGCTCGCAATTTAAACCTGTGCCACCCAGGATTTTTATTAAGGAGTCTGGTGCCAGAGCTCATTCCCCACCCTAGTCCTGACATGGCTCTCAAGCATCTCTGTATTAAAAGTAAAAAAAACCAAAACAAAACCAAAAGCTTCCCCTCAAGCAGCCCAGCAGCAAGGCAGGCAGGGAAATCCCATCACTCAGACTGAATTTTCTGAGCATTACTGGGCAGGAGTGTTTGGGTGGAGCTATAATGGAAACTTTTGCAACCTCAACACCATGTTATTTTATTTCATGTTTTTTCCCCAAGCAAGTGCTAAAACACATGAGGGGCCTGGCTGGAACAGCGAGGCAGCACTCGCCTGCAGTAGGGGCAGCGATACAGATGCCATGACTGCAACTGGACACAGTTAGGAAGGCTCATTCTCCAATTTTTCTATTTCTATAACAAAAAAAAAAGGCAGGAATAAGAAGTGAAGAGCACACAGATAAAAGGGAGTCCAGTTAAATATTCCCTTATTGTGCCTGTAGAACAAGGAGAGGGCACCCTCACACAGTGTCCCTCTGAATGGCGAGAGGAAAGAGAAACCACAAAGCCTTTGAGGCGCATGAGACTGCCCTCCACGCGGAGATGAGCCACGGCTGCCACGGCTGTGACTGCTCTGGTGACGGAGAAAACGCCTCGGCTCTGCTCTTGTGCCATGTGTCATCACCAGCTCCTGAGCTCCACCACAGACCTCCCCAACCGGGCCTTCACAGTCACTTCACGCAAGCTCACTCCATTTGCATTTTAAGCATTGTTATTTAGAACATTTGTCAAGAGAAAAAAAAAAAAAGGAGAAAAAGCAAACAAACAAAGGAGGGGAGAAGTACAAGACTTTTTCCTTTATAATTAGAAACAACACCCCGCTCCTATTTAACAAAGCACAAGAGCCATCACAGCTGCCAGAGGGAGAGAGGCTGCTGACCTTCACCACAAAGACCATCAGGCACCAGTAAGCAGGATCTTCTCCAAATCAGCCTCCATAGCAGGACTAGACTCATTCCACCTGGAACAGGTACCTAAGTTACAAACATAATCCTCCTGGTCTCCTATGTAGTTAATGCAAAGAGAGAGGCAACTCGGCGTGATTCTGAGTCTGCATGGGGCAAATCACCCTTAGGATGAGCAGGGTGGGGGGAGCCTGGACCTGGCTCCGGGCTCCTGCTCTCCCAACAAAATCCCTCTATTCCAGGGTGACACCAGTCCCCTGCAAGAATGATGAGGGCGACAATAATTCACATTAGCTGTGAGCAAACCAAGAACCTCTCCATGGGGTGAACCTCCTTCATGCTTTTTTACATGCAAATCAAGTGGAAAAGACAGAAAGGAATAATAATATCAGGCGACAGGAAGCAAGGGACCCATTGCAGCAAAGTGGGCAGCAACGAGCCAGCCCATGGGTGTTAACGTACAAGCTGGGGGGGCTGAGCAGGATAGGGGGTAGATGTCTGCTCCCACCTTCTGCCTTTTGTTTGCAGAGATTTCTAGAGACTCCCAGCTGTTTGTCTCCATTCCCAACAGTTTTCAGGGGGGGCTGATGCCCCGTCGGCAGTCGGCCCAGTCCCTGGAGGGGATGAATGTGAGCGGGTCTCGCAGGGCTCATCACTGCCCAGATACACTCCCACACTCAGGAATAGCAAGAGATGCACCTTTGTGACAGCCTCGAAGAGAGCACCAGGATCCTGGTGCCCAGAAACCTGGACGAAGTCCCATGGGACCAAGACACAGCCGTGCCCTGCAGACAGTGCTGCCTCCAGAGCTGTCCCCCCCCGGTCCCATCACACAGACAGAAAGGCTGGACAAGGAGTGGACACAGGACCGTGTCCCAGGACTGGACTGCAAACCCAAGTTGCAGATAATTCCAGGAGCTACAAGACGAGCTGTTTTTACATAGTAACACCATAGTAACCAAGGCGGAGGGAAAAGCTTGCATACACAAGGGGACCGCGTTTTTGGAGGGGAGGAACAGGAGATCTAAATAGAAGGAAAACCCTGCAGAGCAAGGAGACATACTTACATAAAGGAGAACTGGAGCCACACTGCTGTTTAAATCTCTCCTCTGACAATCCAGATGGCTCTCACTACCAGCCCGGCTCACCTGCTCCAGGCTTCCCCGCTCCAGGCTGTCAGCACCGCCTGCATCCATCCCTGCCCCTCCCCGATGAAAGCCAGCGGTCCCCACAGGGCTGGTTTCACTTGGCTTTACAACAAGGAATTTATTGATAGGGATGTGCTCCCACGAGTGACTTCAGGGTTTCAAGTTACTACAGCTTTTCTACAACGGCAAGAATTGCGGAGGCTGAGCCCTGTCAGAAAAACCTATGCTAAACCCCAACCCATCTATAATATAATTAACATCAGCTACAGATTAGGCTGTATCTGAAGCAAATCAGATCCAGCAGCCTCCTCTTTCCCACCCCCAAAGGTGGGTCAGGACTCCAGAACTGTGTGGGCATCCGTGTGCTGCAGGTTACTGGGATGCACTAAGAGGAAACAATAAACAGACTGGAACAGTCTGCTCCCTCTTCTCAGCTATGTTGTAAAATACATCAAGGTCACAGACCCAACCTAGTTAATAGAAGTTATCATTAAATTGCTGTTTTCTTTTACAGTAAATAAAATGCTTCTAAGCATCTGGGTGTTTTTCCCTTCCTCCTCATCTCTTAAAGAGAGATTAGCTTAGAATAAGCTGTTCCAGATAATGAAGTAAACTTCTGGCTTCCTATCCATGGAGAAGTGCTCCTCAGGACACTATGATCCTTGTTTGTGGACTGCAGCCAGAGTAGGTAGTCAGGGAGAAGAGCAGGGAAACCCTCCCTGTTCAACTGGAGCTACCCTATGGCACTGGGCAGAGAGAAAGCCCATGGCTGGGCAGAGTTTGTGCCCTTTAGTGACAAAAAAATGGGAAAAATCACAGCAGGAAAGGCTTGTATATGAGTTTTTCCAGGTATGTCACGTGGCCTGACAAGACATATCACCTACCTCTCCCCCAAAAGTTTCCCATCGTGTTATCAGAATAGCAGAGAACTCCTTTGAAAAACCGTATTGTCTGAGATTTGAGGGCACAAAGTGTGCCCTGAGCAGCAAGATGGGGCCACTTCTCACACAGGCCAGCTTGCCAAGCAAATGTGACACCCGAGCGGCACACACCCACTCTCCACCTTGGACCCACATCCATCCAAAGGGACATCTCTGCTCTCCAAACACACCTCTCTCAGCGCAGAGGCCTCGGTCTGCTGGCACCTGACCACACGCCTGCCTGCCACCGCGGGAGCCCTGGCTAGGAGCTGGCATAGCCCAGGCAGGACTTTGCCCCGGCAGCCCGAGAGCGTGAGGTTAAAACCACTGTCCCCAGCCAGGCAAGGAAAGCAGCGAACGGGAAATTTGGGGTTTAGCCCCAGCTCCGCCACAGATTTCCTGTGCGGCCTCGGGCTCGTCACTTGGCGGCCGCTCAGTTTTCCTACCTGTGAGAACCGGGAGATGCCGTGTGCTCACATCCCGGTTTGTCCCAAGCACCGGCACTTTAAACCTGGCACTGCCGCAACACCGAGGGCTCCAAAAATCCCCACCGTGACCAACCCTCCGACCCCCCAGCTGCGACACGAGTGGGGTCTGCTGCCCCGCTGTCCAGGCAGCAAGCAGCCAGAGAGAGCTGGAAAAAAAGCACTTTTCTTCCTCTAAAAACCCAGACTAAAAGAAAAACAACCCGGACCCCCCCGGGGAAGAGGGGTCCCGAGCCGCCCCACGCAGCCGGGTGGGTCTCGGGCCGCCCCACGCAGCCGGGTGCTCACGCGAAGCTCCCGCAGCGGCGGGACCGGATTCTTAACTGGATTTATTTTCATTTTAATTGCTGGCGAGCCCACGGCAGNCGCCGGGCGGGGGGGCCGTGACGTCACCGCAGCCGGCCGGAGCGCGCGTGCGCGCGGGGACACCGGGTGGGTCGGGGCAGTGCTGGGACCGGGACCGGGACCGGGACCGGGATCGGGATCGGGATCGGGACCGGGACCGGGCTCGGGCTCGGGCTCGGGCGCGGGCTCG
>VZTH01009949.1:89655-118288 GCA_013397815.1 Aleadryas rufinucha
GGGGAGGGCGGCGAGCGCCTGCACCGCGGGTTTGCCCCCGGTGCTCGTAGCAGCCCCCCGAGCGCCAGTGGGGTGCGCGTACCGGGGAGCAGCACCGAACACGGGGAGGGTGATGAGGAGCGTGCGGCCACCGCCGGGGCCCGCGCACGGAGCGGTGCACACCGGACCCCGCTGCCCCCGCCGCCTCTGCCGCTCCCCGCAGCGAGCTGAACCGGCCCGGCGGCGCTGGGCTCACGGTGGAACCGGAGGAGGGCAGCGAGCCCGGTCGGTCCGTGATCTCCGTCAGCGCTGTCAAGAACCGCGGGCGGCTCGGGGCGGGCAGCCCGGCACGGGTGGACCCGGCATGGATGGCTGGGTGGCTGGAAGCCCCCAGCCCCTTCCCTTTCCCAGCCGCTGTCCCCCGGGGAGGTGGGACTGTCCCCCCCGGTGCAGGAGGGAGGCTGCTGCGGGCGGGGGGCTCAGGGGTCCTGCCATGGGGTGAGCTGCGCTCGGGGGCTGGACCCCAGAACTCCTCTCTGACCCCCGGCATTCCCCGGGCTGGAGAGGTGCTTGGGGTGCCCAAACTGTTGCACCCCAAGGCTTTGGCAGCGTCACTCCCAGCCTGCTGCGAGCAGGTCAGGAATCGAACCGAGCAGCAACTATTTCTTTTAAATAAAGCGTGGCTTGGAAAGATCTTATCTTGAAATCAGACACCAGCTTTGGACAAAAGATAAAAGATTTTCCAGCTGCCTAAATGTGCACATCATCCCACTTTTCCTGGATTCGGAGCTGATGGTCTGACTCTGCTCACAGTTATATTGATGTAAATATGTCACTTATCTAAAGCTGATGGCTTTAGAGTGCAGTCCTGGCTGGATTGTCGGCAGCTGGGACACAAAAGCTGAGGGCTCTCAGCTCAGAGACTTCATTTTTCGAGACCATGTTTTGCTCAGGGCTCTCAGCTCTCCCGGTTTGAGTGTATGGCTGGATTTCTCTGCAAGCCCTGGCTCTTGGAGCCACACAACTGTGTGGGAATTGCAGCTTTCTGGTTTTTCTTTTTAAATAAGCTTGAACCCTTTGTGTTTACAGAAGAAATGTGAACTTCCAACAGGTCAGAAACTAGGAGCCAAATCAGCAGAGCATGTTTTTAAACCAGAATGGATGGTTTCAACCAGTCCTGCGGCTGTAATTCAGCTTTTTCAATGCTTGTGACTGGGGACTGAGGATGGCATTTCCTCCTCTTCAGGCAAAATGGCTTTCCCACCCACTCCATCGCATGCCAGGCCAGTCTGACTTGATCTTTCTGGGAATGGGAAAGAAAAAACAAAACCAACAACACTGTTTTCCTGTTGTATTCCTGACTCCAGGGCTGGTATGCAGAACAGCTGGACTTTCAGGAGTTGTCCCTGTGCCTGAGGGAGTAGGACACCTGAGCCTTGCTCCCCATGGCTTTCACAGGATGGGAATTTGACCCCATCCAGCTGTGCTGACTTGGTGTTTCTGCCTCTCCTCTCATCCTGTTTTGCTGAATCACCCCTTTCACAAGCCTCTGGAGCTCTTTGTTGATCCAGGAAAGGAAATGGGAGCCCCAGCCCAGTCAGCTGAGGGTCAGGAAGCTCTGCCAGCCTTCCCTAAGCTCCCCCTCCTCTTAAAACACTGTTTCTCTCTGATGGGAGAAGGGGCCATGGTAATGAGAAAGCCTTTTCACATCCCAGCCTCTGGCAGGGATTCCCTGGAGGGTCACAGCAGAGGAATGTCAGTCAGGGATGACAGCCCTGCCAGCAGCAGGCAGCTTCTCCAGGGAGCTGCCTGGCACAGGGACCTTGGACGTGATGGGTTGATTGACTGCTGTCACTCAGCCCGATGGCTCTGGCCATCCCTCACCAGACATGTGGTGCCTGCAGCATCCTGCTCAGTGCACGGCATTCAGGAAAAGGCATCTTTACAGCCGTGCCTCAGCCTGCCTGGCTGCTGCCTGGATTTTGCCAGCATCTCAGGAAACCCCCATGTAAAGGAGACACTGGCAAAGGCAAAGACAGAGCAGAGCCAAGGAGAAAGGAGCCAGGCTAGTGGTCAGCAGAGGGTTGTGCCATGGAACAGTGAGGTCCTGGAGCATCCTTCCGGTGTGAGAAAGGGAACAGGAGAACACGACTCCCAGCTCTGGGGTGAAAAGAGGATTTGGATGCTGCAGGGGTTTGCAACGTGGGCTTCCAGCCATCAAACAGTGCTGGTGTCCCCAGCTACTGGCTGAGCCCCACAGCTGGAAGGATTTCTCCTGTTCCAGCCCCAGCTTTGCTTGTCTGCAAAGCAAAATAAGACCCTTTTTTAGTTAACTTGGTTCCCCTCCTGTCCTGTGCAGCATCTCTGGGGACCTGAGCTGTGTCAGGTCTCAGCCAGCACGAAGGCAGGTGGGCTGGCCAGCTCCTCGAGTCTGTCTCTGCTGGATTGTCTGACCTCCCTCCAGATATTTCAGGCCCATGAAGAGGCAGGGAGCCAGGCAGGATCCTAGGAGATGCATCCCAAGGGCCTGCCAGGCAGCTCAAATATGAGATCAAACAGCTGGGAAAATCCCAGAGAAATAATGTATTGGTCAAGCAAGGAGGCAAACCCCTCATCAACTCCCACCTTGGAGACAGCTGGAGAATTGGCTGTGGCCTGGCTGGGCTGCAGCAGCTGTCAAAATGCATAGAGGGGGAAGAAGAAGCCCATCATTTTGAAACAGCTTTCCCACTCTCTCACCCTGTGACTGAAGACACAACTTGATTTTTTGGGAGAGAGGAAAATTTAGGGGACTCCTGGGCAATTTGTGGGTGCTCCCAACTGCCAAGTGGATGGATGGGTGGATGGATGGATGGATGGATGGATGGATGGATGGATGGATGGATGGATGAAGTTTTTCTGGAGAGGCCCAGGATCTCAGGATGTAGGGCTTTCAGCACGACAGTCAGCGGAGGTATGGGCAGCCCACAAGGCAGAGGTGCCTCATTAGGGGTGAAGGCTGCAGTCTGGGAAGGATGGGGAGTGCTGGGATGCAGGACAAAAGCTGCCAAGATGGATGTGGCTGTGAGCTTTTTGGA
The DNA here is from genome assembly GCA_013397815.1 of Aleadryas rufinucha. Classification (NCBI taxonomy): domain Eukaryota; kingdom Metazoa; phylum Chordata; class Aves; order Passeriformes; genus Aleadryas; species Aleadryas rufinucha. Next base: position 92,712 of record VZTH01009949.1, read on the forward strand.
ATGCAAGGAGCTGAAAATATTGCATCTCAGTTGACTAATAAAAAAATCTGTCTTGTTTTGCAAAGGCTCATTGCAAACATCTGTGAGTTGTGGAGTTCCCAAAAGGGGGAAGAAACCTCTCCCTGTTGGAGCAGTTCCTGGGGGAGGATACACAAGATACACAGGGAAATTGGGGTGAGCAGGGTTACAAGTATAGGGAGGGATGGATCTGCAAAGTTCACTTTCCAAAAAAGAGGGAAGGGGAGTAACAGTATAAAAAGTAGCTGGCGGGAACCAAGGATGATTTTATGGCTTTGCAAAAAATTACCATGGCAATTAAAAGTGCTCTAAGCTTTTTGGAGGAGAAAGAAGGAAAGAAGAGGGAAGTAAAAGGCTGGATTGCAGGGTAGGATGCAGGCAGGAACAGCCATCACCCAGAACGACCATGGCACAGCTGAGGATCTGCTGCAGGGGCACGGGGGCACAAGCAAATATTGGTGTGTCAGGAACCAGGGGTAAGGACTGGTGGGGAAAACCAGCTGTGCAAGGAGCCTTGGAAGTAAGTGATGGGGACTGTACTGCTGCAGGGTGCCCAAGTGCCAGGAGCTCATCCCTGTGTCCAGAGGGTGGGGGCTTGGAGCCACAGCAAGGCTGAGCTGCCCACATGCTCCTGCTGGCATTCTGTTCCTTTTCCGTGCTCACCTGAGGATGCACTCAGCTGGCTTAGGAAGAGATGGTGTCCTGCACTCAAATGTCCTCTGCTGACTGATCTCTGCAGCATTTTTTACCAGTTAGCAGGCATCTGCAGCCCAGATCTGTCCTTGCTTTTGTGTTCCAGCCCTGGGGTTTGTGTTACGGCCTCAGGGCTTGCAGGGCATAACACATTGCCCTGGGTGACACCGGCTTCAGTGGCATCAGCAAGCACTGGTCCAAGGACAACACCTGAAGTGTCACACCCAAGGTGTCTTGATGGAGGTTCCAGCAGGCTCCTTCCCTGCTGGGCACAAGTTCCCAGTGACCTGGCCATGGGCTGTGGGGTTTCGTGGCAGTCACCCACCCCGCAGTGCCAGCCCACCCTCCTCAGGGACCGCAGCCATGCCCAGCCACCCACAATAGCTGCTTTCAGTCCAATTTCACCGAGGGGCAGAGCTCTGAGAACACTAGCTGCTGGAAAATAGGCTTCCTTCCTCAGCAGATTTGTCACAGCCTTCAGGAAAGTTCTCGTGTTGGGACTGGGGATCTTGTGTCCAGGCCATGCTTGGCACTGGACAGGCACAGGGGGGATTTCTGTGTCTCCAATTGCCATTGACATAGCTGAGGAAAGTGACGCACTGGGAGCTAACAGGGCTTGCCTGGGAATGAGCTGTGGCATTTCTGCAGATCAACCCGTCAGCTGGGACCAACAAGGTTTGGATCCTTCTTCTCAGGGACTAAAGATGTCCTACACAGCCACACTCCAGCTTTGGCACTTCCCTGCTCTCATGGCACAATGTCAGCTCCATGAGCAAGGTGTTGGAGAGCCTTTGTCCCTAAAGTGCCACCACTCAATCCCCATCACTCCAAAAGCCAGCAGAGAGGCTGCTGGGGAATCACCAGCACGGGGATCAGGTAAATACAGGACAGAGCCCACACCAGCCACATCCCTGCCCTGGAGTTGTAGTATGGTGGCAGTCAATGCACTTTTTGGGGAGCACAAAAAATCCCTACCACCTCAGTTTCTCACCTGAGTCCACCCAACTATTCCCACATCACTTCCCCACTGCTGTCAGGCTCCCTGAGATCTGGAGAGCATCAATTTTCTTAAAGTGTCTGCTTTTTTGTGCTTTCCTTTCACCGTGCCCTCTTTTCCCATCCCCCTGGAGATGCTGCAGGGCAGAGGAGCCCCCGCGGTTTTGGCCACCCTTTATGTCTCATTAAGACTTCACCGTGCCCTCGTGGGACAGTGGGTTGGAGAAGGAAGGGTCTCCAAGGGCACAAGGCAGCTGTGCCCGGGGCTGCTGGAGCAGACGGGGCTGTTGGGTGAGCCCAGGTGCCACCCAGAGCCACCCCGGCCTGCCGGGGCCCTCAGCGGGAGGCAGGGTCTGCAGCCTGGGGCCCTCCCCTCGCTCAGGTGAGAGGAAGGAAACAGCAAGGACAGGAGGAGCTGAGGGTGAGTGCTGCTGCCAGCACAGAGCAACCCCACGGGGTTTAGTTTTGCCCAGAAGTCGAGGAGGTGCTGAGGCTCAGCACCTGCCCAGGTAATGGGGAAGGTCCTGTTGGTCTGCAGCGTGCGATGGGTGGGAGCGTGGATGTGGGCAGGGGGGCCCAGGGGCAAAGCAGACTGGTGTCAGCAAAGCACCTGGTTTATTTTGGGCTGCTCTTTGGCTCTGGAGGTCGATGTGAGCTGTCTGCAGGGGAGGACTGTCCCGTTCATCCTCCACAAGAGCTGTGTGGTGGAGGGCTGTGATCCTGGCTGGTTTGGGGGCTGAGGGCTGGAGATGCCCCATTCCTCTAGAGGGTTTATTTATTGAATGTGACTTGAAGACTTTTACTGTTGCCCTGTCTGCCTATTAATATCTCTCCAGACTATAACGTACCCTTCACCTCCCTAACGGGCCTGCTCCATCCACGGTGGGGCCGAGGCCTGCAGGGCAAAGCCGCTTCTCTCCATTCCCTGCCTTCCTCCAGCTGTCCCAGGTGAGGCCCACAGGGAATTAAATTCAGTGAGCTGAAAACTGTACCAGAGCCATGCCAAGCAGTCCCCAGCAATGAGATGCCTGGGGAGGGGACAGCTGCCCATTGAGGCAAGGCGGGGACAGTGGCCATGCAGAGGGGATGTGGCCCTGGCACTTGTTTTGCTGTGTGGCTGCAGTGTTATGTTGAGCTCTTGCACCCTGCATTCACCATGAAGGTGGTGCTCAGTGCTGGGGATAATTTCCGAGCCCCCACCCCAAATCCTATGGGATTTCTCTGCCAGAACTTTCCCAATGCACTTTTCAGGCCTGTGTCAGTGTATATCTCAACTGGGAGCTCATCACTGCTGCCCTGAGAGCATCAGGGTCAGTCTGATCTTTCCTCCTTGCCAAAACTCCCCCCATGTGCAGCGAGGAGCTCTCTCCCGTTTGCTGCCAGGCCCTGCGGCACAGCAGGGAAGGCAGCTGGAGGGCTGCCCACCCCGGCAGCAATGCCTGGGAAAGCTGGGCTCAGCAGGTTGGTGAGTGGCCCCGTGACCCTGGCCCCGCTCACAGCAGAGCTGATGGAGCCATCGAAGCTTCAGGAGCTGGCTAGCTCTTCCCTGCTATCATCCCCCAGAGAGGATCTGGGATTTGGGCTTACTCCCAGCTGCCAGGGAGAGGTGGGGGACGGGGCATGGAGCAGGAACCATGTCTGTCCCCTCAGACTGCCTTCCAGGAGGGATGTCTGGGAATGGGACAGGGCTGAGCTTGTGCAAAACGGATCGGAGAGGCTTGCTGGGGCAGAGGGCTTGTCACGTGGCACATGCTTGTCATCCTCCCTTTGGGTAAGGAACCAACTCCCCCCAGCTGCCCTCTGGGTGGAGTGTGCACTGGGGGCTGTGGTGAGTCCCTGGGGACACCACACCATCAACTGGCTGCGCTGCCAGCACAAGAGTTCTGGCTTGTATAAGAGCCATGTCTGGCCAATTCTGCAATGCCTAAGTGGGATACCTTTCCCTCTGAGTGGGAAATGTTAGGTTTGGACTTTGTTCAAAGTGGACGTGTGGTGTATGGAGCAGCTCGGACTTCCCACCTCTCTGCCCTGAGTTGTTTGGGAATTTCTAAGGACAGTACAGGACAGGAGGTCTCCTGCCAGCCCAATTCTTGTTCGAATGGGATGTTGACAGCTTGACTGTGCAGTGTTGCTGTGGGGTTGTGTTTGCCCTCCCAAGGGGTAAATGTGTTGGTGTATCTCAATGGCAAGGGATCTCTCCTCCAAGCTGGATGCAATAACTCATGTTCTGGCTTCTGTCCTGTTTTCTGGTGCTCACAGAGGCCCTAGCTGATCTTCATCAAGGCCCTTTGGGTGTTTGCCTCAGTTTCCCTAGAGGCTTACCTGTCCCTGTGACGGGGCTGTGTTTGTAGGCATGACATGACCCTCCTACAGGAAACTCACATTACCTTTAGCTGCTGGAGTTCTCTTCCCCTGCCTGCATCTATTCCTGTCTCTCCCTTGCAGTCTCAAACCATGAACTACGTGGGGCAGCTGGCTGAGAGCGTCTTTGTCACGGTGAGGGAGCTGTACCGGGATCTGAACCCTGCCACCCTCTCGGGCTGCATCGATGTGGTCGTGGTGAGGCAGCCCGACAACTCCTTCAAGTGTTCCCCATTCCACGTGCGCTTTGGGAAGCTGGGAGTGCTGCGCTCCAAGGAGAAGGTGGTAAGTGGTGCCTACCCTGGGGCTGCGCTTCCTTTCCAGTGTCTCCAGACCCAGGATCTTCTGTAACCCATGGGTTATGGAAAGACTTTGTTTGAGGGGAATGGGAGCCCACTGAAAGGGGTACTTGCCAAATTTTTGAGGGGATACCCCCAAATGGAACCCATCCATTTCCAGGGAGGAATGTGCTCTCCAGGAAAACTGAGAGAGGTCCCTTGCCTCAAAGGCTGTGTGGCTGTCAGCCCTGTGAGCAACTTCAACCCATCCCCTCCCTCAGGAAGTACTCCTGTGCTCCAGTGGATGAGGGGATTTCGATGGACAGGCTGCTTCTGTCCCTTGCTAGGTTGACATTGAAATCAATGGGGAACCTGTGGATCTGCACATGAAGCTGGGAGACAATGGAGAGGCCTTCTTCGTTGAGGAGTCAGAGGAGCATGAGGTTGGTGATGAGGAGGTGCTGCACATCTGTGTCCCACTGTGACTACCTGGAAGTGCGGGTTGAGGTGGAATGACCAGGTTTGGAATGCTACTCTTGCCCAGTGACTCCGTTGTCCTGTCTGATGTTTTCTGTCTGGAAAGGTTCCTGCTCAAAGGACCTTGCAATTCGTGTGGTGGAGCACCTGAGGGAGTATTAGACCAAATATCTGCATCCCAGACTGGTCTCCATCAATGGGCATGGCTGCTGGCCAGACAGGCAGATATCTTGGAGCTTGGCCTCTCGGGAGATCTTGTGACAGGGATGAGAATGAGACAGATGCTGTGGCAGGCTGCCCGCTCCAATGGGAAGTGGGATGAGACTAGTTGTGGCTTCCAGAAATCCTGGCAGCTCTTCTCTCAGGCAGACTTGTGGTCACTGCTGGTTTGGGCTGGGTTTGGGAGTAGGAAGGGACTCTGGAGTCAAATCCTATTTGCAGCCTTGGTAATTCTGGTCTTGTGGTGCCATCTTCTGCCTGTCTTTCCTTGCCCATGTTAAAGATGTCTTTAGCTGGTGGCTGGATCACCCTAATGTTCTTGTATTCACATGTTGTAGGTAAAAATCCTTTCCTTTTAAGCCAGGCCAGAAAACCACCCCTGAGCTGAGGGCTCGGTGGTGTTGGTTATGCTGTTCCATAGTATGCTCCATAGAGAGCAAGGAGCTGCTAGGCTGAAAAGGAGGATGCTGGAGGGAGCTGATGGGCTCTTCCCCATCCATGTTCCAGGGCATCCCCTACTTCCTCTGCACGTCCCCCATCTACAAGGCACGGAGCCCAAAGGATGCTGTTCAGTCCTCCTCTGAGCTGGAGGCCACCAGCGCTGCACTGATCCTGCACAAGAGGAGGCGACGCAGGAGAAGGTCCCAGAAGAAGGAGGTGTTGGAGTTGGATTCTGACAGCTGTGATGAGACCAAAAGCGATGTGTCCATGAAGAAGCCATGCGAGCTGCCAGCCCCAAGGTGAGCTGCTTGGTCTGGGCAGGGTGGTGCAGGGGGTCAAGCCTGTGGGTTCATTTGGTGATGCCCAGCAGTATTGAAACAGGGGGAAAGTGTTTGCAAGTTGGAGCCCAGTCTCCTGTGGAGTAGAGAGCCAGGGGGAATGGTGAAGCTGGGTGTTGCCAGCTTTCTGGAGAGGAGGCTGCTGCTTGAGAGCAGCACAAGTGCCCTCTCTTTCCTCCTTTGCAGTGATGCAGCATGTTCAGCCTTTGCTGATGTCCTTGAAGAAACCGAGCCATTGCAGCCCCAAGAGACACACCCGTACTCCGATGGGGAGCTGCTCGGAGTGGACAGGTAATGGCAGAGCCAAGGTGTTCTGCTCAGCTCTGGTGAGTGCAGAGCACGTGCCTCATGGCAGGGAAGGTGATATGGAAAAGTGACTTGGAGATGTCAGGAGAGGAGGGTTTTCCTAGCCTCATGTGGTGTGGCTGGAGGAAAGCTCAGAGACCACAAGGGACACTTGTGGCCATGGTCACAGGCGTGAGAAGCCTGTGTGCACAGGGCTCTCTGCTGCTGAGCTGCTCTGGGCAACTGCTGGCATAGCACTTTGCTTCCTTGGTCTTTAGCTTCCATAGGTCTTGGTCCTTTGGGAGTGACAATCTTATAAGGTATAAGTGACTTTATGGGAAACCAACCTTACAGGGTTCTTGGCCCTAAATGTCCTTGTGCTGATAGGAGAGCATGGGACTGTAGTGTAGGTGAGGCCCCATATCACCTTCTCTTCCTGCAGCTTCATGCTGAGCCATCCATCTTCTCCCAAAAGTGATTCTGAACTGGAGGTCAGACCACAGGAGAATTTTGCTCTAGGGGCTGAATCCCACGTGAAGTGGACCTGGGGAAAGCTCCCTCAGGTGAGTCCCTGTTCTTGCTCTTTTGCTGGGAATGGGTGTCCAAAAGACCTACAGAAATCAGAGGAGGCTGTGGCCAGGCAACCTTAAGGAAGTTGTCCTCTTCTGTGTGATGCTTTGGGCAACTTCCCATCCTCAAACCTGTTCCTCTGCTTTTCTTGAGGTGAATAAATTGGTGCAAGTTAAACCAGCCAAGTCCACAAAGATCATTGCTGCTGGAGCAACCACCGTCTCTGCGACACTAGTCCCAGTGGATGAGGCAACCCCTCTTGCTGCTGCCTCTGAATGTCCGGGAAGGGATTCAAGCCCAGCAGGACCAAAGGGCATACCCCGTTCCTTGGCTGTGCCTGTTACTGAGCCAACACTTGCATCCCAGGCTGGGAACAGCATCTTCAGGCTGAAGAACATCTTCCGTGCTGTCAGGGAAAAGAGATTTTTTGGGGCCTACTCAAACCCACAAGAGAAACAGAAGGGAGATATTAGTGTTGTGCCAGAGGTTCAGCCAGATGTGGAGCCCTATGAGGGAGCCAGTGCTCCAAGGCAGTCAGGCTCAGAAGGCCCCACATCCCAGCTGGAGAGGCAGAGGAGGCAAGGTGAGAGGGTCGCTGGTGCTGCTTGAAGTGGTGCTTGAGCCTGCAGATGTGTCTGACTTGGATGAGCTCCTGGGTTGTCCATTTAGTGTAATTCCATGACTTCCAGGTGTGGTCTGTTTACTTTGCCTTCTCTGTGTGCTACCAGCTCCTTTGCTTTGAAGAGACATCCCTTAAGTGTCCACCTTTCAGTGACCACCCAGCTCCCCGGAAGGCTTTCTTGCCTTTTGTTCCCTGAAGTCCATCCTTGGATGTCTCTGCTTTTGCATACTTAGAAGATTTCTCAGCAGTACAGGCCATACCTCGACTTCAAGTGTCTGACAGCACTTGGCCTGACTTGTGTCTTCATCCTGAGCATGCCAAGTCGGGAAAATCACAGAGAAGCATTTATGTGCCCCCCTTGACAGTGTATTTAAGGATCATGCTAGTGCAGGTGTCTTGAGGCACTTCTGTTGCTATTTGCTTACAGCAGCTTTTCCAGTAGGAGAATGCCTGCCCTGTTTGTATGGTACATGGATATGATGGAGGAAAATGCTGTTGGCTTTCTTGATAGATGGTGGGGTGGTTGGAAAGGCAATGCAGCTAAGTTCTCTGTCTTCTCTCTATGCATTGAGGATCCATCAAAAGAAGTCCTCACTTGGGTCCCAGTGACATTCACCTGGAAGACCTCTCCAAGCTGGACAAAAAGCCTGTGGTTCTTTATTTCTCCGGGAGGTATGAGTTGCCACATTTGGCCAAGCTCAGATGTTTTTGAGCAATTCCCCTGACACAAAGGATGGAGGTATGTTTAAAGCTATTCTCTGATGTCACCACCATTTCTTCCCTTGCTGGCAGTGACACAGAGCAGAGTTTGAGGCCTGTGACAGACTCCAGCAACCCTCTATGTGTCCAGCTTTCATCCACCTTGCCTGCCAACCGCCCCATGGACTCTGATTCGACGCCCACAGTTGCCCTGTCACTGTGCGGGGGCCTCAAGGGCAACAGGCAGATCTCTCATGGTAGGTGGGAGGGCAATCTGCAGCCCTGAAACCCTTTCTATCCTCCAATGGCATGACACAGCCTCTGTCCCACCAGAGAAGTTCATGGAGCACATGGTTTCCTACCAGCAGTTTGCTGAGAATCCAAGGCTTGTCAGTGACCCGAACCTGGTGGTAATGATCAACAACAAGTGAGTGGCCTGTTCTTTCTGCTGCTTTATTCCACAATGGACAGTGTGGCCCCTTTGTCCCTATGGAAACCCTCCTGTAGGAATGTGACTCCATCCCAGACCATGACTGTACTGAAGTAGTTGTGGGACCTGGCCATGCTGCAGGATGATGATGTGCCCATCCCTCTTGCTTTTTCCAGGTATTACAGCTGGGCAGTAGCTGGTCCCATAGTCCTGTCCCTGCAGGCTTTCCAGAGGAGCATTCCTGAGGTCAGTGGTACAACACATTTACTGACTATGATTCTCAGCAGGGCCTGGGCTGAGAACTGACCTCATGCCATGTTCTGCCATGTTCACAGAGCATCATCGATGAATTGGTGAAGGAGAAGATGCCCAAAAAAGACAGAAGGTGGTGGTTCTCCTGGAGGAGGAGAACAGAGGGGGTATGTTTGCAGCAGTGGATATGACAACCTTGTCCCCAGGGGACAGGCATCATTCTGCTGACTGGCAGGGGTGGGAGCAGAGTCCTGAGGATGGCCTGAGGTTGACTGTGTGGACCTCCAGGACCTGACGAGGTGACTTCTTAACCTATCTCCTTTGGTCTGTTAATGCCTGAGCAGCAGAGCAACACCTGGTAATGCAGTAATGTGGACCTTGTAGTGGTGAGACCTCCTGCCATGTGCCCGTCATGCCAGGTCCCCCGGCACCACGTGTGCCTGCTGGTCTCCCTGCCCCACCACAGCACCAGGCTGTGCTTCCTCTTCCACCAGCAGTGTCCCTGTGAAGGCAGGGACTGCAGTGACACCTCTTTTGGCATTGCTGTTCCAACTGTAAGAAAAGCAAAGCAGCTCCTGCTCTTGCTCTTGGCTCTGTGCAAGCACTGCTCAGCAATAACAGAAACCTTTCTGTTATCATGATAACAGAAACAGATACCAGAAACATACCTGTTATGTTGAGCCCAAATCCAGAACACAGCCCCATAACAGCCACTGTGAAGAAAATTAACTCTACCTCAGCCAAAACCAGCACACCCCTCTCTGCCTGCAGCAGCAGCCGAAGCCAGGGAAAGCCAGCATGGGAACACTGCAGCCTGACCTTACTCAGCAGAGGTGAGTACCTCCCTCCCAGGTCATCTTCGGGAGTCCGGATACTCCTGGTCTCTTCTCCTACATCACTAGTTATTCCTAAGTTTGCCTAATGAAAGAGGGTAGAAAGCTTTGTTAAGACTCTGACTGACCCCTTTCCTTCTTTGTGTAGGCAGGAGGAAAAGGAGTCATCAGGTGACAATGAGTCCCAGCACCCTGGGGACATGTTGGCAATGGAGGCCCCTGCTCAGAAACCTCTGCCACCCTACAAGACAGGGAGAGCCAACATGGGAATGCTGCAGCCTGACCCTGCTCAGCAGAAGTGAGTGCCTCCCTCCCAGGTCACCTTCAGGAGTCTGGATGCTCCTTGCCTCTTCTCCTACATAATTAGTTATTCCCAAGTTTGCCTAATGAAAGAGGTTAGGAAGCTTTGTTAAGACTCTGGCCAACCGCTTCCCTTCTTTGTGTAGGCAGGAGGAAAAGGAGTCATCCAGTGACAATCATCTCCTGCACCCTGAGGACATGTTGGCAAGGGAGGCCCCTGCTCAGAGACCTCTGCCAACCTACAAGAAATCCCTGAGGCTCTCCTCCGAACAAATTGTATGTATTTATTCCTCCACCTTCACTGTCTGTGTGTGTAGGCGTGAGACAACCCTTAAACAGGGATTTCTCTACTCCTGACCTCGTGTTTTCATAGGATATCCAAGTATTTTGCCCTGGTTGGCCACCCTGTCGAGGCTTGGGGTCTCTGGCCTGGCCATGTGGCAGTCTGGCCTCTGGCAAGCCTTGGACTGGTGTGAATTGGTGCTGGTGTAACACTTTTGCTGCCCCTCTGCCCCAGGGAAAGTTGAATCTGCAGGATGGCCCCAACGAGGTGGCATTCAGCGTGACGACTCAGTACCAGGGCACGTGCCGCTGTGAGGCCACCATCTACCTGTGGAACTGGAATGAAAAAGTGGTGATCTCAGACATCGATGGCACCATCACCAAGTAAAAGGCCTTTCTCCCACCCCAAAATCCTGTTTCCACTGTTAGGGGAAAGTCACCTTTAAAGGCTTGCATAAGCAGGCAGAAGGGACCACAAACCCCACTAGGGTGGGGGTGGATACTCACCACGTTGGATCACACTAGCCCGGTCTCCTTTCCTTTTAGATCGGATGCTCTTGGACAGATCTTGCCGCAACTGGGTAAAGACTGGACTCACCGTGGGATTGTTAAACTCTTCCACAAAATCCACCTGTAAGTATTGGATCAGCTGAGGCCAAGGAGAAGTGGGAAGCTGATGGAGTGAGAGTCAGGGCTTCTTACTTGCTGATGCAGGCCCAGATAGCTGCACTGTCTGCTGTCAGTGGTGGCTGATGCTAGCTGTGCTGCCCACGCGATGTTGAGGGGTGAAAGCAGAGGGTGCCCTGGGAGCAGATGCTGGCATTACCTTCCCTGGAAGGAGTGTGTGTCAGTGGAGGCTTTGCTGGGGAGGTATAGCTGAGCACCAAAGGAGACAAGACCATGGGGGTCCCCAGCACTGCGGTGCTGGTACCTCTCTGGGCACCCAGCGATGGCTTCCCACAGCCCAGGGGACTCACCTGCGAGGGGTGGCACCAGCAGTGAGTCCCTGCGGAGCCTCCAGCTTGGTCCCTGGCCCCTGTGGCCACTGAGAGGCACTGTGGGCCCGTGGATGGCTCGTTCCGGCCCCGGGAGGAACATGGGAGGGATGCACTCCTGGGGATTGCAGGGACCAGGGACAAGAGACCGGCACCTGGGCTGCCTCTGGCTACCCCAGCACCACCTCTGCCGAGCTGCCCCCCGCCCGGGTGTCTGCAAGGGCTGGGTACAGCCCTCCACAATTAACAGGCAGTGCCGTGGGATCAAAGTGCTGTGTGAGGGTGCTGAGCAGCAACGGGTGCTGTGCAGCTGAGCTGGGTGGGCATGTGGCTGCTGGGAAGAGCATGGAGGGTGGTTCAGGGACTCCCAGTGTGAAGCAGGTGGGGATTGGGCTTAGTCTGGGTTTCCAGATAAGGGATTCATGTTGTTTGTGGAACCACCTTGCTTATTGGAGTAAGGTTTGGGCTTAGTCCAGGTGCTTGGCTACCTCTTCCTCATCGGAGCAGGAGAATGCCTTGCCCAGGTCACAGCTCAGAGGGGCTCCCTGTGTTCTCTCTAGGAATGGTTACAAGTTCCTCTACTGCTCAGCCAGGGCTATTGGCATGGCCCACATCACCAAAGGCTACCTCAAATGGGTCAACGAGCAAGGCTGTGGCCTCCCCATGGGCCCCATGCTGCTTTCCCCCAGTAGCCTCTTGTCTGCCTTCCACAGGTACTGTCCTTTCCTGTGCTTCCCATATCTCTGGGGACAGAACTCCCTTCCCCAGCTTGACCCTGAGGGATGTCCCCAGCCTTAAACTGCTCTGGCCTCCTTGGCGCACAGTGCCTTTCATGGGAGGCAGCAGGGGAGCTGCCTGACCTTGCTGGAGCTTCACGGCAAAGCTTCTGATGCACAAACCCACTTACCCTGAGCCCCAGACAGGTTTGGTGCCCACAGTCCTGGCCAACTGATGCCACTGTGGTCGTGTCTCTTGTGCTGCAGGGAGGTGATTGAGAAGAAGCCAGAGGTGTTCAAGGTCACCTGTTTGACAGACATCCGAAAACTGTTTGCCACAAAGTGTCCCTTCTACGCAGGCTTTGGGAACAGGCCCAATGTGAGTGGTTCTCCTGGGGCGGAGGGAGGGCTCAGGTGGGTGCTGGTGCCTTCCTGCAGCTCTCATGCCATGCTGGCTTTCCTTGGGCAGGATGTCTACGCTTACAAGCAAGTAGGGCTGCCAGAGAGCCACATATTCACAGTAAACCCCAAGGGAGAGCTGATCCAGGAGTTTGCAAAGAACCAAAAGTCAACGTAAGCAAAGTGTTTACTCCTCAGCATCTTTGGGATAACCTGGCTTTGATGCAGAGAAGCATCAAACAAATGCTGAATGACCCCAATGTAACTCCTTTCTTACCCCCACAGATTCGAGCGGCTGTCGGACCTGGTGGAGGTCTTCTTCCCTCCTGTGGGACAGAGGAGGAGCGCTGGTCTGGTGTCCCCAGAATACAGCCACTTTCCCTACTGGAGACCTCCAGTGCCTGATGTTGACTTGGATGGCTTGCCCTAACCCTGTCCCTGTGGACACCTGACCCAGGGCTCTCCTGCGTGTTCTTTGCCAGGACTAAATGCTCCAGATGCACCTCGTCCTCCCTGTTTGCTGCTCAGGCATTTTGCACTTGTAATAGAGGTCATGACACCCCTTAGCAGGCAGCCAAAGGGGGTAAGAGGGAGTTCTGACTCTACAAAAGGTCCAGTTGCTAAACACAAATTTCTGAAAGCTGGGTCTCTTCTAGTGTTTGTAGCTCCTCTAAAGCCTGACTCTTTTAAAGGTGGTGGTTGTTCACTGTTGTATATATTGATGAGCCTCTGGCATAGCTATTATTACCTCTGGTACAACCAGTGTTCCAGACAGTCCAGCTCCTGCAGTTTGGTAGCTGAAACTGCCTACCAGCTTTTAAAGGTCAGTGGAAGACGTTGGGGTTTTGAGTGTTCTGGACTAAAAGCAGTAATAAATAGTGCCTTAACCCAGGCTGCCTCTTGTCTGCTTTAGCCCTGTGCATAGAAGTGGGAACCAGGCTCCCAGTCCTTTTAAAATGTGATTGGGCTCATTCTGCTGAAGCAACCTACCAAGTGGGTCCTGGTGGGCATGGGACCAGCTTCTAGAAAATTGCTGCTTTTTTTTTTTTAACTTCGTTCATTTAGCTAAGGTAGCAAAATCAATTAAAAGCAGAAGATGACTCCAGGCTTATTCTGTGTGTACATGAGCCTGAATTTGGACAATGAGGGCAGGAGACCTTGCAAAAGCCAGAGGCCCATGTACTGAGGCCCCCTCCGGGCCGGCTGCAGCCCCTNTTATTCTGTATGTACATGGGCCTGAATTTGGACAATGAGGACAGGAGACCTTGCTCCCTCCAGACTGGCTCCAGCCCCTCGGGGTGCCCGGGAGCAGGGGGTGCCCCAGCACAGCCTCGGCAGCCCCAGGCCCACCCAGGGAGGAGCCATGGCTGAGGCTCTGCAGGACCATGCAGGTTCAGCCCTGCTCCCTCAGGGGATCCCATGGGACAGGGCCTGCTGGGATTTGCCCCTACAGGTCCCATGCACATCCAAAGCAACCACAAGGGGAGTGGGACCTCTGTCAGTGGGCCCCCTCTGTGCACAGGGACCCCAGCCCCAGGGTGGCCATGCCACCAGCCTCAGGGAGCTCCGGCCCCAGGAACCCAGACCAGCTGGAAACCACAACCCTGCAAATGCTCCCTGTGCCCAATGCAAATGCAAATAGAGCACTGCTGGGCTCCTTCCTCCAGCCTGGCATCTACCTTCTCCTTCCCTGACCCCTGTGTGTGAGTGTAAGTCCTCTCCTAGTCTGCCACTTCTGGGAGCCACACAAGTCATTTTGATCCTGGAAACCTCAGCAAGAAATACTTTATTTTTTCCTTTCCAGTACAAACAGTTTTTCAGCTTTTAAAATCTGAACAAATAGACAAGGTTTTAAAAACAATAGAGCACAGTCTTTTAACAGGGTCAGTTATCAACTGCCTCAGAAAGCTGCCCATGCAAGGACAACCCTGTGGGCACCATTTCCTTACTCTGCAAGCAATTTTTTAAAAAATGCCCAGTTTTGTACAAAGTTCCTTTCACTTTTTAAACATGAATAGCTGAGAACTGATATAACAAACTGTCCATAGTTTCAAGTGACTAGTCAGGAATAGTCCAAGCATAGCACCATCTTCCGGAAGGTCAGACTTCTTCCTTGTCCTAGTTTTGTTATGGCCAGTCCTGGCTCCCTCTTTTCTGGGGAAGCTGCTCCTGTTCAGCCACTCTAACCCAGCCCTGGCTGGGGAGCAGGGAACCTGGCCCTTGGCTTGGTTTTCTCTTTGGTTTTCTCCCTAGTGTGAGAGGATGGAAACAGGCTTTAGGTAGGATACTCCCCCTGTGGGGTGAGGGCTCCCCTGGCCCATCATAAAGTACTGAGAGTTGGCTTGAGACTCCTTCCTTAGGCTGGAGAAAAAAAAATAGGTTTTGTTGTCTAAGAGCAGGTTTTGTAGGATGCCCAATGGCAGCTGGAGGTCGTTCCTCAGCTGTAGACGCATCTCAGCAGCTTTAGGGTAGCTCCAAATCAGCAAAGCCCAGAGCAGTGAGAGTGGATTCTGGTGCTGTGAGCATCTGGCAGGACTGGGCACGTGGTGGGGGGCCACGTGTCCTCTCCATGCTCCCACAGCTGATGGCTCGTGCTCCTCTGGCAGGGGAATGAGCTTTTACTGCCTCAGGGGAACATGGTGTGGCCAGCTGGACTCAGTGATCCCTGTGGTCCTCCCCAGCCTGGAACCATGTTTAAGGGAGCTGATCCAGTTTTTCTGGGGGAGGAAAGGTGCCCAGATGCACCTCTGTTGGGAGCTGCTGCTGGTTTGTGCTGGTGAGAGCACAAAGCTGCTCCTTTATGCAATCAGGGGGGATCAGGGAGGGAATCGTGGTTCAGAAGAGCAGGGATAGCCTGATGAGGGTAACAGGCACGGTGTGAGAGCCAAAGGCTGGTTGGTGTGGAAGGGTTCATGAGCTACAGCACTGAACTGATAGAAGAATATTCTTCTCTGCTATAAAGTGCCAGAGTTGCTTGGATGGAGGCTCTTTAATTTCCTCCTCATCCTAGTAATGAAGTCTCCATTGGCTGATCAGCGGAGAGTGCCCATGGTGGGGTCCTAGGGAGAGGTGGATTCTGTGTGCAACAGCTCTGTAGGGTAAGGCTGGAGCTGCTCAGGAACATGGACAATGTTTTCCAGCCTGCCTGTTCGTGGGAAACTGGAGTCAAGCTGGGTAAATCGTGTGGGGTTTTCATTCTGAGCTGAGGAGAGGTCTCCAGAGGTCTTATTGCAGATGCCCTGCCTTTTTCCACGTCAGTGTTGGTCCCAGGGCTACTGGCACCCCAGTGGGATCAGAAGAGCATGAGCAGGACGCAGGCTCCTGCTCCCCCACTGCTGCACTCACACCCTGGAGCAGCTGGAACTCTCCTGTCTGGGACGAGATGACAGTTCACAGTTTAAGCAATAAAACAGGAGAGAGGATGAGGACTCTCAATCCAGCTCAATAAAACAGAGCTGGAGGACAGGACTGCTCTGTGCCCAGCTTGGGCTCTACAGAGACCTAGGGACACACCTCTCCTTGGGGAAGACATGTGTTTTCCATAACCCATCATGTCAGTCCCAGGTGTAACCAGAGGGCCCAGCAAAGTGGGATTGCAAAGCACAGCAGCCCCAGGGACTGTGGGGCTCTCCCCAAACGCTGCTGCCACAGGTTTTAGCTACTCAGTGTGGGTCTTCAGAATATGGCAAAGGACATGGGGGCAGTATTAGGAAACTGGAATCAGATGAGCACCATGACATAAAGATTGTTCAATACTATACATACACATACCATATATTTATAGATACATATGCATATGTGTGTTTTCCCAATGCACACCCTCATATGCTCCATAAGGTATGTGCATCTGCATGGAGGAGGGAGCATTGTAAATGGATTTACCATACACAAGGAGGGCTGCCATCTCAGAGAAGGGAAGCCAGTTCCCGGAGGGACGTGTGAATACGTGTGTTCTTTGAAATCCGCAATTCCTGTGGTGAGTTTTGTTCCCTGCGAGGAGCTCTGGCTCTGCTCAGTCCCTGGATTAAAATGCAGGTGGTCTTTAGGTCAGAGAAACTATTCCTCAGCTGATAACTACAGGGTTTTATTCTTCAAGAAATGATAAATCCACAAAAATAAAATTGAAAAAAATGTTCCCGCCTCCAGCTTACTCCTGAATTGTCATTCTGGCATCATCAGGCCCGGAGCCAAAGCAACACCCCCAGCCAGGAGGCAGTGACACTGCTGCACCAGGGTCAGGGCAGCTGCCGAGCATCAGGAAGGGAATACCAGCATGGCAGAGTTAAGGAGAAGTGGGGCCAACAAGATTAAGGGAAAAAAAAAATGTAGCAGCTTTTCATAAAAAAATTATCCCAAGAACTGTTGTCACATTGGAGCGAGTCTGTGTGATATAAGTTAATCCTGTTCTTCACAGAGGGAGAAGGAAGACATGGCATGGCAGTGTGGCTAATGCTGCCTCCTCTCTGCCTTCTCCTCCAAGTGCCCGACCTGTTCTGCCAGCTCAGAGACCTTGGCTTGGCAGTCAAGCAGGTTGTCCTTCAGTCCTGTTATTTCCTGAGAGTGAGCAGCCAGTGTTCCGTTCATGTGGTCCATGTAGTCCCACAGACTGCCCGTGTGTTTCTCCAGTTCCTCCCTGATGTCGTCCAGGCTGCCGGTGATGGCCCCCAGCCTGCCGCAGGCGCTCTCCACCCGCGCCACCCGCTCGTCGAAGAGAGAGACCTCCTGCTGCAGGCCATGGGCCACGTTCTTGCAGGAGCTCAGGTCACTGACAATCCTGGCTTTGAGTCGCTCCAGGTCTCCCTTGAGGTTCAGGACACGGCGGTTGCTGAAGAAAAGCTGGGAGCCTTGGTCGTTGACTTTCTCCTGGATGGAGTGAACCTCATCCTCAATCTTCCGCTCGTGCTCATCCAGTGAGGAGTTGACATGCGTCACGGTGTCTGAGTACTGGGAGACAGAGTCCTTGAGCCCTGTCAGAGACTTGCTCACGGTGTTCAGGTTGATCTTTAGCAAGGTGATCTCCCCTTGCAAAGCCCCCGATGCTTCCTCCTCGATTCGCCGCTGGATCTCCAGGATGGTGGCGTTCAGCTTGCGCAGGAGGTCGTAATTGCTGTCCATCCGGAGGAGCAGGTCCTGGTTCTTGTTCTGGCAATCCTCGATCTCCGTCCGGAAGGTCTCCACATCTTTGGAGGCAGAGGTGCAGCCCAGGGAGCAAGTGCTCTCCAGCGTGATGAGGCGATTCTGCAACACCTCCAGTGTCTCATCCGTCCTTTTCCTCATGCTGGCAAGCTCCCCCTCCAGCACAGGCACCACTGCTCCGTCCATTCCCATGGGAGAACTGACATTGTTCAGCTCCCCCACGATGGTCATGAACCTGTCCTCCAGGGTCTGCATTTTGTCTTCAAAGGCAGTCCTCATGCCATCCACCTCTGCCACCACCGTACCTCTCATGCTGTCCTCTATACCAGAGCAGCAGCTCCCCGTTTCCCTCTCCGTAGCATTGAGTCTGGCTTCCAGGTCCTCGAAGCGCCCTTCAAAGAGGTTCCCTAGGGTGACAGTGGAGATTTCTCCATCCAGCCGTGAGTGCAGGTTCTTCTGGGACTCAGAGATGCTGTGAAGGCCTTTCTCAAGGATGTTCATGCGCTCGGTGAGGTAGTCCAGGTTGCTGCAGCAGCTTTCCACCACTGTCAGCCCTTGGATCTGGGTCTCCAGCTGGGAGATCTCTTTCTTGATCTCCAGCTCCTTCCCATCCAGCGTCTGCTGCAGCCGCAGGTTGGCAGCTTTCTCCTCCTCGCACTGCTGCCGCACCTCTTGGATGCGGAAATCGCACGTGGTCTGGATCTTGCCCAGCTTCTTCTCGAAGCCGTCGAGCAGCTCTCCGCGCAGGTTGCTCAGCCTCGTGTCCACATACTCCTCCAGCAGGTCGATGGAGGTGAGGGGCGAGGGCCGGGTGGACTCCAGCAGGTGCTTGATCTGCCCGTCGTGGTCCAGGACCATGCCCCGAACCTCGTGCAGCAGATCTGCCTTGGTTTTCAGCACGTCGCTCACCTCCGTCACTTTGGTCAGGATCTCCCCCACGGGAGGGTACGTGGCGATGTCGGCTTTGTCCGCCACGTCCACCAGGCCGTCGGGAATGATGCCGAAGCCCACGGAAGAGTCTGGCGTGCCCGGGCTGTTCATCAGGGAGCCGATCATCTTGGTGGTGTCCTCCTGGATGGCCATCCGCAGGCGGTCTCCCAGCCCGCTCACCATGGTGTGCAGGCTGTCGTAGGACTGGGAAAGGCGCCTCACCTCCTCCTCCAGCCGATCCAGGCGGTCCCCAAAGAGGCCAGGCAGCTTCCTGCCTGCAGAGGGAAAGAAATAGAGAGGTCACAGTGAGGGCTGATGCTCCTTTGACTTCCCTCCCTCAAGTCCTTTCCCGTAACAACCGTGTGTCCTGCCCTCTGTTATTGTCATTTCAGCAAAATCTCAGCCCACCCACCTTCTGCACCTCTCCTTATGCTATCAGGAAACCCTCTTTGCTCTTGGGATCCAGCCCTCTGCTTCCCAGTTCAACAGCAGGTGATGATAACAGCCCAGGAGAGCTTCATCTTGAGACACACCCTATCAACCACATAATTAATGGGAAAATGCTCTAAAGCAATGAGGAAAGAATTTTGAAGCTGCATGTTTTGAAAGAAACAAGATTATAAAAGCAAGTGGTCCTCAAAGCAATCAAATGTCAGGTCTCTGATAGAAAACATGTCATCCACTGAATTTTTGCTAAATTCATGCTCTGTGCTGGAACAGAGAGAACCTGGAGGTTTGAGTGCATGACAATGGTGACCTGAGGACATGAAGCAGGAGTGAGATCTCACCATATTGATTCTTCTTTGGTCCTGGAAACAGGTCAGGGTGGCTTTTGGGATAGGGAGGAAGTCTGGGCATTGGGAACATCTTTTGCCCGGGAGGCATTTTAGGGCTGGGATGCTGGGGCAGAAGGCCAGGCTGGTCTGTCGGGCTGTCGTGGCACCCTTCTCCCATGAAGCCTGGGCAGCACCTCCAGGACAGCTCGGTCACTGTCTTGTATCCAATCTTGTATTTGGGCCTGAAGAAGGTGCGGTACCTTTCCAGGAGAGGGGAGGGAAAGAGAAGACAGTTTAGAGAAGCAACCTCAACATCAAGCAGTAGAGCAGGGTCACGGGTCTGTTGGATGTGGGAGATCTGGGCACATGGGAAAGCCTGGATGAAACCCTTGTGCTGCACCTGCAGACCATGGCCCACCTTCTCCAAGAGCTCTTGCTCACCACAGCTCAGTGTAGCATTACACTGAGTTTTGGTCTAGTATTTTTTAACCTGGGACGTTGTTGATTTAGAACTACAGCTCTAAGTGTATTGCTGCAGTCCCTGGCCTGATAGGTGACCACTGTGACAGTTGCCACACTGTTTGGCAACTTCTGGCCCAGCAGAGCACAAGGTAAAATGATGGAAGTGATTTCAAAAGCCCTGCAAGTTCACATCACTTCCAAGTGGGAAGTGGACTGCTTGTAGAAGTGTTTTGCACTTTGAATTGACCTACAGAATCAAAAAACTCCTCAACCATAATCCTGTCTGGAAGCCCCCATGACATTTAAAATACCTTTGGAAAGGTGTTTTCTCTCTGTGTGGAGGGCATCAGTTTGCTGGGAAGCCTAAAGGGTGTTGGGCTGGCCTGGTGAGGGTCCCCAGGGTGATGCTGTGATGTGCACAGAGGGATGGCTCCTTACACTGCCTCCTGCCCCAGCTGGGATGCCCTGGGAAGTGTCTCCATCATGAATTTGGGCATTACAGCATTGATCCTCCCCTACCCAGCACACAAGGTGCAAGCCCAGCTCACACCTTGGCTCTCTGCTCTTGCTCTGAATGGGGTCCCACCAGCCATGGGGGAGGATTCGGCTGCTCCCTGCTTCTCCATGGCACTTCCCTGTGAGGTAGCAGGGATGGGACAGGACCCCGCTGGCACCTGTGTTCCCCCACCAGCTGAGCTGAGCCATCCAGGGCTGAAGACAGCACTTTTCTCACCACCTCTAAACACCAATGCTTTAAGCCTGCCTTTTGGAAACTTCCAATCTGAATTTACCAGGGCCTGGAAATCCTGAAGTTTGCTGTTTTGCAACAACACGCACAATCAGCCTCTTGTTCTTCTCCAGCACGCTCAGCAAAAGGTCTTGGAAGAGCAGCACAGCCATCCATGCTGCAGAGGGGCTGCATAAGACACTTATCCAGCAGTCAGGGCAGCACATGGGGCTGATTCACTGTCACCCATGTCCTTGTCCGAATCCACAGTGTCCCCAGCCCAGGCTGCAGCCCCCAGCAGTGCTGCTTTTACACAACTCCCAGTGAGATACAGCCACCTCCATACACACCACAGGGCAGGGGGACAAAGCAAACCCAAATCCTCTGCTCTTTGAATCTCTTCAAAATTTCTCAACACCAATTTCCCAAAGGGACAGTTTCAAAATAAGCTCTTCTTGTTACTCCTCTTCATAGATGCTGCTGAGTTTCAATGATGTTTCCTTCTGTTGCAGTGTGTAGAAACCCGCCCAGGTGTACCACGGGAGATTGCTGCTCCAGCCACTGTCAGGGGGTGAAGCAAGGATGAGGATGGCCTCCAAAAGGCAGAGCACCTTCTCAGTGTCATTCCAGTCTCTGCAGAGGAGCTCAAAGACCTTGGGCACCTCCAACTCCTGCTCCACTGCTCCCGACCGCATTGAGGGGAAGTATTTGCAGCCAGCTGCACAAACATTAGCTGATGGTCCCAGCACGTGGAAAACCCATGTTTCCCTTTAGTCCATGGATGCAGCATCTGAGGCTCTGCAGAAAATTCAGCTGTGGGTCCATCTACCCTCAGGAAACACCCTGGTTTCACCATGGTTTTGCTTGAAGGAGACAAGCAGAGGACATCGTGGAGATGGGAGAGGCTTTGGGGGTTTTCTCCATAGGTACCAGCAGCTGCAGGATGTCCTGAAGGCCCCAAATGCTGCTAAAACACTCGTGATGGAAAGAACAAGTGAGCAAGCGGCTCTGACTGCCCGTCTCTGCCAGCAGAGGCTGCGAGCGGAGCCCGTGGTACCACCAGCACATGGAGAGTCCCAGCCAGCTGCCACAGGACGGGTACCAGCCTCTGACAGAAACTTCTCTCATCCCAGTTTTCCTCTGGGCTCAGCTCTGCTCCACTCCCCAGGCCTGGGGAGGATGCAGGAGAACGGCTTTTCCGCATGGAGCAGCATCCCCCGAGGGTGGCGAAGCACAAAGCCCCAGTGTCTGCCCGGTGCCGCCGGCGGCTCCAGCTGTGGCACAGTGAAGTGTTTCCCTCCAACACTGACGAGGTGGCGAAGAGTTTTGCAAATATTTTCCTGGAGCAGGAAGCACTGAGCCATCCCCAGCCACAGGCTCCATTTCCTTGTCCTCCCTGTCAGGTTCTCGCTGAGCTGCCATCATTCTGCCACATTGCAGGGCTGTGACAAACTGCTTTCCTACACACATGCACAGGCACCTCCCCACTTCCCATGATTTCCTCATTTATTTCTGAATCATAGAATATCCTGTGTTTGAAGGGACCCATAAGGATCATTGTGCCCAACAACTGCACAGGACACTCTCAAAAATCACACCATGTGTCTGAGAGCATTGTCCAAATGTTTCTTCAACTCTGTCAGGCTTGGTGCCATGATCAGCTTTCCTGGGGAGCCTTTTCCAGTGCTCAGTCGCCCTCTGGGTGAAAACCTTTCCCTGATATCCGATCTAAACCTCCCCCGACAGTTTCTGAGGAGGGATAGAGCTCCCTCTCCCTCCTGACAGATCCCACCTTGCCTCCTCCCAACACCACTGCCCTGCCACTAACTGCCATGTCCAGGAAAAGTCCTTCAGCTCCTTTCACTGCCCCTGGGAAGTGGGGGTTCATGGTCAGAAAGGTGGCACAGGGTCTCAGGAGAGAGAGGTCTTTGGGAGGGCAAGGGAGCCATGCCCCAGTGTCCCCCATACTCACAGCACTTTCCCCGGGCACTTGGGTCCCCAGCTGCACTTGTGGTACTCGGCCTTGACGTAGCTCTCGGCCCCGTCCTGCAGCGTGCACGTCACATTGCGCTGCACCACGTAGGCACAGTAGCTCCTGGGGGGAAACACAGCGAGACACTGTCACCCCCTGCCCAGCTGACAGCAGTGCCTGCACTGCTGGACACTGCCAGAGAGGTCTGGGGAGCAGGAGCTGGAAGGAGTCCCCCATCTTGGGCAGCTGATGGGGAGGGGCATCACAACCACGCTGCAGGAGCGTGGTTCCTGTCACAGTCACAGCCACATCGTCACCGCTGCTGGTGGTGTCACCAGAGCTGGGCTGTGCTTGGCACAGCATGGACTGTGTGGTGAGACTGTGTGAGGACAATCAGAATCCCAGCAGCAGCAGTTGTGGGAATAGCACCCCAGAAATCCCTCCAGCAGTGCCTGGCAGGGATGGTCTGTCCTGCTGCAGCTCCTGGAGTGCTGCCAGTGCAGGGGCCAACCCAAAAGCCTTCAGCCCTTGCTGTGGGTGCTGCCACAGACCAGGCACAGAAAGGAGATGTGGCTCTGTAGGGCTGCAGCATCATGAGTCCCTCCAGCATGGAGGCAGGGACACAGAGCAGATCTGTGATGGAGGCTGGAAACCCCTTCAGATGTCTGGGACAGTACAGAGAGCCTCTTCCCTCCCACCATCCACCTGCAGCTGGGTGCACAGGTACCAGTCATCTCCAGCCACAGAACCTCTCCTGAGGCAAACAGCAAATCCAGGCACTGAGGATAAGCTGGCTGGGAGGAAGGCAGTGTGTGGGAAGGATGCAGGACTGCTGGTAGGACAGATGGAGGCCAAGGCTGTTCCGGCTGAAGGCAGGGCTGCCGGCAGGAGCAGATGGACTTGGTCCACAGGGGCAGAGACAGCAGGGATGTGTGGTGAGGCAGGGATTAAGGACAGGGGGATGTGGCAGACGGCAGAGCGGGAGGAGAAGAGGGCACAGGCCCACGGTGCAGAGCAGAGCTGAGGCAGGAGGTCAGCGGGATGGAGCAGATGGGCCAGCGCAAGCTGCAGGTGCAGGGAGGTGTTCAGTGAGGCGGGAGGACGTGGCTTCCCCTGTGCCAGCTGGGGGGCTTGGTGTGGACGGGTAGGGAATGTACTTTGTCTTCACCTGTTTGCCATCACTGCTTGTCCCTCCTTCATCAATCTTTCCCCACTCAGGGCAAGCCAAAGTCCTGCTGCTCTGGCCCCTGAGTGTGACATGGTGGGGGCTGGGGGAGGGCTGTGCACACTCACCCTGTGCGTGCACACACACACACTCAAACAGGAGACACCACAGCTCTTCTTACCAAACCCTTCTGCTCCATCCTGACTGTCACTGTCCCTTTCCTCTGCCTCCACCTTCCAGAGGTGTCTCAACATCATCCAGACCATCATGACAAGCCCGTGAGAGCTGGGCTGAGGCCCTGCAGCTCGTTGCTGTGCTCAGCCCCGGGGCTGCTCTTCACAGGCCGTGCGATGGCCATGCCAGGGAACTCCAACTGCATCCCAGCCTGTGGCCAGCCAAGCTGCAGCAACCCCAGCAGCCTCCCAGGGCCCCCATTCAGAGGCCCTGAGCAGGCTACTCGATCTCCAACAGCCCACCCGGGGCAGGAGCTCCCTCCATAGAGCAGCAAGGTGTGAGCAGGGTCATCCTCCCTCCAAGCCTCTCTCTGCTCCCTTCCAACAGGGATCCCCTGATCCCACACCCCCAGCATATCCCACGTGCTCCCTTCAGGAGCTGCAGCAGCACATCCAGCCCCTCACTGAGGGCTGCCTTAGATCCCCTGGGATGGGCACACACCTCCCAGCTGTGACTGGCATTGCCAGCCTGCCCAGATCTGAGCAGCTCTGCCCTGGCAAGAGGCTGCCAGGCTCAGAGCATGAGCAGAGCCCTGTGCTGCTCCCTGCTCCTCCACAAGCGAGTCATTCATCCATGCACAGGACCACAGGAGAAGGAAGGACAGCCACTTCTCTTAGCTGGAGGCAAAGGAGTTCATGTGGAAACTTAGGATCACCGTCTATCCATAAATCCAGGAGCTGCTTACAAACACAACTGCCTCTAAGTTAGCTAGCAGCCAATGCAGGCAGATCTACCAGCCACTACTAACAAACACTGCCTACCTATGACTGCTCGGGTTAGAGTAGTTCTGGCTCGCTCTCCCTCTCAGAACCCCCTTCCCTTCTCACACACCTGTGGAAAGTAGTTTTATAGCTCCAGCTTGATGTTTTCAGAGTGAGCAGCTGGAAAATGTTACGGGTTTTTGAAAGCTCTCACTGGCACTGCCAGTATTGTTCATCCCGAGCGTTACTTTATTCATTTCAGCTTGTTCATAACCCCACATCCTCCCTCTTTCAAAGGAGCCCGACAGAAACTGTTCTAGCAAAGAAGCACAGAGGGAAGCGACACCCCCCTCTCCGCCCTCAATGTAACAGCTCTTATGCAACTGAACGGAAAAAGTCTACAGTATGTGTAAAACCCACATTCCTCACTGCCTGAGCTTTCCAGGTTTCTTGAAAACATATTTAAACTCCACTATGCATGTATTTTACAAGCAAATTCCCTCCAAACCAAACTGTGTTTTCACACGTAGGTCTGTGCACTGCCCTCCTCCCCTCCCGCACATCATCCCTGCCCCCCCGCGCCCATGTCACCCAGAGCAGGTACCTGCACCTACCCCAAAACCGCACACGGGCATCCCCATTCCCACCTCCTGCAGCCCCGTCCCGCACGGGACCAAAGCACACACGTCCCCACCGCACGCAGCCCGTTCCCTCTTGGAAATACAACTCCCGGACCCTCCTCTAGATGGAGGGGGGGCACCGAGACACACGGACACTGCTGCGCTGCCGCCAGCCCTTGCTCAGTACCTGGCACATGATATGGAGCAAGGGATGCCCGCGGCCGGTACCCAGGGACTCCTGCCCAGCCAGGGATGCCCGCAGGCGAGCCCTGGGGAAGGTACCCATGGTCAGCACCGGGGGTTGGGTACCCGCGGCAGCCCGTCTCCCGGGGATGCTGCCTGTAGAGCCCAGACGCGTGGCCTGTGCCCGGTGCCCGCGGTCCGTTCCCGGTAAGGGATGCCCGACGGAAACCCGGCTCGGTACCCGGAGGCGGCGGCTCCCGGTGCCCTCCGGATGGGATGCGCGGCCGCGGCCGGGGGTCGCTTACTTGTGCTTGCCCACGGGCTTGCCGGGGCCGAGCTGCGGGCTGGAGCCGGCCGTGTAGAGGCTGTACCTGCCGCCGTAGGGCAGGGGGGCGGCGGGGGGGTAGAAGGCACCCTTGGCGTCGGCGAGGGCCAGCAGCGTCCCCAAGGAGAGGCAGGCGAGCAGC
>VZTH01009949.1:118349-183257 GCA_013397815.1 Aleadryas rufinucha
CAGCCCCCGGCGCAGTCCGGGCGGTGCGCGCAGCCCCTCGCGGGGGCTGGAAGGGACTCGCACCCTCTCCCGGCCCCCTCTTCGCCCCTTCTCCCGATGCCCCCTCCCTGCGCACCGGGCGTTTGCCCCCACGGGGTAGCAGGTGCAGCGGGGTCTGGAGACCTCTGGTTTCTGGTTCCCCCCAGTCTCCCGCTCTGCTCTGCTTCATCCCGGAGCACCGGCGAGAGAAAGGCTGAAGAGACCCTAACTCTGCCCCCGAGGACATCTGTGCTGCTGGAGATTGGCAGCTGTCAATCATGTGGCTGGCACCAGCCTGGTGCATCGAGCATCCCCCAGCGAACACAGCACCTGCAGGAAGGGGAAGAGGGAAGCGGTGCTATTTTGGAGCCCTCCCCCGATTTTGGCTTTGGATCCAGTCTCCAGGAGAGAGGGGGGAACCCCTTGCCTTTCCCTGCAGACCCCTGGATCTCCCATAGCCGAACATGTTTCATCTTTCATGGCTCTGGAACACGTCTGTGTCTCCTCACTGTCCTGCCCTGCAGAGATCCCTGCTAACCTGCACCCCGATGCCCCCACCCTCAGGTGACTCACCACAAGGTGCTGTGCAAAGCACCCTGCCCTGCCAGCCCTCCCCAGCCTCCACACCATTAATGACAGCCGTTCAAGACCCTTTGTGTGAGCCACAGCTGTTGGGTAGGGGGGGGAAGGACCCCCACCTGGGGCACTGGGCATTTTGGGAGGGAGCAGCATCCCCTGTGCTGCCCAGTGGAGGTTGTCTTGAAGATCTGCAGAGGTGAAGCCATGCCAGGGAGCAGGAAATTTTGTGATATATGCAGACAGTTACACCCTTGGCCATCCCACCAAAACCTCACCAGGGGTTTGATGAGGCTCCTGTCTTGGCTGGCAGAAGCCAGCTTCAAGTCAGGGAAGCACCATGACAAGGTGTGCAGTGCTTCTCCGAAACACTTGGAGGAAAACAAGAGGTGGCTGAGAAAAGGTGGCTGGGTGAAATTCCAAATGAAGGAGTGGAACCTGCTGCTGGGGGAAGGAGGCATCAAAGCTTGGGCTGACACTGAGACAGATGATAAGATACTGAGACAAACGGCCTTTTTCAGTTAAAACGAGTCTTTGGCTCACTCTGAGGTGAGTATGGAAACATTATCAGGAGAAGAAAAATCCATCAGAAGGCCGTGCTGGGAGAGGCAAGCTGGACAGAGCAGGCGGAAAACCAAGAGGAGGAAGCCTGAGCAATGAAGCAGTGCATCCTCTCGGTTCAAGCTGCTGCAGGGTGTTGCTGAGCCGCCATGTGCCTGTCAGGCTGCACCCCAGAGGTGCTGCAGCGTGGTTTGTACGTGGTATATTTGGCAGCACATGAAGCAATCCTCATCCAGCTGGTGCATGGAATTGTTCCGCTCCGCTGGGATGCTGCAGGAGGGACGGTCCATAAGCAACTCTACAAAAACAAACAAAAGCCGACCGAGCCTGCCTGGTTTAATGCTGGATGCCAAAGTGGAGAATGAAGCTTGAGCACAGCCTTAATTTTTTTTCCCTGTGCGCAGGGAGTGTGAGCCAGTTCTAATAACAGCACGCTGCACGTGTGTGTCTGAGGCCTCCGGAAAAAAACATCTGGTGTTGCACGGTTTCAGAAAGAGCCCTTGGCCCTGGCCTTGGAGCCTGCGCTGTGCTGAATGGGTACAACGGGGCTGAGTTAAAAGGGCCCGTTCATTCTCACCAGCTTGGCTGGGAAAGGGAAGGAGGTGAGAGCCATTGCTCTGGGGTGGGTGTGTCTGTCTGTCTGCCTGTCACTGCTGTCCAAACCCACCTTGGAAGCACCAGATCCCTTTCTGTCAGATTTCAGGGTGAGTCAGGATCCTCAGAGAGACTGAATCCCATTTTCTTGTTCTATTGTTTATGAAAAAAGACATCTGAGTAGACAAGACAGCGCCAAGCTTAGGTCCCAACTGAGGAAATGGATTCGTCATCAACTCTTTTATAAGACATCAAGGAATCCACACAGGAGAGAGCCATTATGAGTGCCCCAAACCATGGGAAAAACTCTCATGTGCCTTATTAGCCATGAGCTAATCCAGCCATGAGACACAGAGCAGCAGGAAACTGGGATTTGTTAAGTTGCCCTTCTCAGGGAGCAGCTCAGTTTGGACTCTTTGTTGCTCAGCTGTGCTGCTGCCAGTCCCCACCACACTGCAAGCCCTGGCTGGGCACAGGAGGGTGCCTGTGAGAAGCCTGGCATGGCAGCCTGACTTTGGAGAGGTCTCATGTGGAGAAAAAACAGGAGACTCCTTCCTACCAGGGCATCCTCCCAATGTGGGCATGTCCCAGGGCTGATAGAGAAGATGCCAAGTCCGGTCTCCCAGAGCTGTGAAGCACGTGCTGAGCACTGAGCTCTCCAGCAGAATGGAAGGGCTTTGCCACGCTGAACTGCAGCCAAAAGGCTCTGCAGGGCTGCTCTCTGCTCAGGGAGCACCAGCCCTTGGTGCCTCCCAGAGGAACGACCGGCTTTCTCCCCTGGCTTCACCTGGAGAGTAAAGGGGATCGGATCAGATCTGCTGCTGCTGCTGCTCAAATCTGGATGCTGGGGAAACCCTGCCCACAGGGGTGCCTAACCTGGAGGGCTGTGTCCATCAGTGATTCCATATGAGCACATCCTACCATGGCTCAGCATGTGCCTAGGGAGCTTCTTTCTCCACTTGGACTGCCGGGAGCTGATTATTTTGGTTCCACCTCTCCCCCCTGCACAGCTGCACTCCAAGCCAGTCCAGGAGTGAACAGGTAGAAGTTTTTCCCTACTAAGGATCCAGCAGAGGACATTATGCAGGACACAGGAGGCACCCAGAAGCAGGAGCTGAGCAGGAGGAGATGAAAGCAAGAGCAGAGGCACTACGGGCAGCTGCTCCCCTGCCCCGACTCCTGGGGAGGGCTGGGCGAACCACCACGAGGTTAATTTCACGAGCGGCTGACACCAAACAGTGACCTGTTCTGCTTCCCATGCTTTTTAATTAACACTTGCATGGCCTCATCAGCTGAGTAATTGCCTCCCTTCATGGGTCAACAAGCCAGCAGCCCCTGACCTCCCGTTCCCATCTGGGTATGAGGTTTGGTGCCTGCACAGGGTGCAGTGGGTGTGCGCTCTTCTACCCCCAGACCCTTCAGCAGGCAGCACAGTGACAGCAAAAGTGATAGCACAGTCCAGGAGCTCTGCAATTCAGCTTGATCTTGGCCAGGACCAGCCTCGCCTACCCTAATGCTGAGCTTTAAATAGGTACTACTGGTGCAAAACCCCCTGCCATGCTGGGCAATGAGAGGGCAGTTGCTCTCTCTGTTGCCATGGGATAGGAGCAGATTGCAGCAAGGGAAATTTAAGTTGAATATTAATAATAAAACAGTATCTGCTAGTAAAAAGTATATAGCCCTGGAGGAGACTGGATTGAGCCATCTGGAGATTTTAAAGGAAAGGTTAGATAAAAAAAAACCTGTCAGGACCAATTTGGGGTAGGGAAATGGATTGGATGGCTTCCCAAGAGTTCTCCCAGCCTGCATTTTTCCAAGTACAAATTCATTTCCCAAAGTGGCAAGGCAAGAGAGCAGCTCTATTTAGAGGCAGAGTTTCTCCCTAGTGATTCTCACTGGATCAAAGGCATTCCTTGAATTGGCACTCACAGAGGCCTTTTCTCTTGGCAGCGGGTCTGTGTCTGTGTGAGAGAGGGACCCTTCTGGACAGCCTGGATTTCCCAGGTGCACATCCATCAGGACCCACTCAGGGCTCATTCTCCCATGTCATAACCCCTGGGAAGATCCCACAGCTATCCCACGCTGTTTCCCCAGTGCCAGGGAGGAATGGGGACACTGTGTTGCCCAAACTGTCAGGCAGGATGCTTGTCCCAAACACCACAGCAGTGCAGTGGGATATGAGTTCAAGGAGAACAGTGATAGTTCTGCAGGTTCTCCAGTTCCCAGCTAAAACTGAGCTCAAGGAAGTCCACCATGCTCACGGCTCAGCTGCAGGACTGGAAGCTCTTTCTGGCTCCCAGCACATGCTTTTCCCGCATCCCTGCTCCTTGCTGGGCATGGACCACTTCTTCCATCGGTCTCAATGGGAAGGGGATGCAGGTGTGCAGGCTGGAGGCACCCCTGGTGCACCAGAAACCCAGGCAGGCTAACAGCATCTGCCTTGTTTGGAGGTTGCGAGGTTGTGTTCTGAAGCAGCCCCTGGCCCCGGTCCCAGGGGTGTGTTTGCAGTGTGTGTCCCCCAAACTACGGGGTGGGGGCACCGGGGCCTGCCCAGGCTCCAGAGGAAGCTGTGGCCAGGGGCTGAGAACAAAATCCCTTTCTTCGTGGGAAAGTGTAGTGACTTGAAGTGGTCAGACAGCCTTATCTCTGGTTTCGAGAGCCACACGCTGATCATTTGTCAAGATTAGCGCGTGCGGTAGAAGGGATGGAGCAGTTCCAAACCCATGCTCACATCTCTTCCCTGGGCTCACGGCCATTCATAAAAATGCCAGAGCAGCGGCGGCGGCAGCACATACTGGGGTTGTGGTTTGGGGAGGACTAGGAGGGGTCAACCACAGGTTATACAAGCTCTGAGCAGGGAAAAGAATACACAGGTTGCTTTATTTATATATCCATTAGCGTCTTTCCTTCAGGAAAATGTACGGGGAGACTGGCAGTGGGAGATTTAGCAAGGATGAGGGGCAGGCAGGAGGTGATGTGCTTAAAAAACTTTTCCCAGCTATGCCAAGACTCCAAGGATGAGAGCATTAACAGGCAACAGCCGTGGAGATGGAGCAGGAGCAGCTCCAGGATTCAGCAGCACACAGGTCAGGGTGGAGAGGGTGAAGAGTGAGGAAAGGAGGAGGTGACACCCTCCCGATAAACCCCAGCACGTTGATGGTGGGGCACTGGGGACCTGTGGTGGTGGGGTGGCTGGCCCTGTGAGCCCCAAAGAGGAGCAGCCCTGATCTCAGCTGATTCCTATCAGATTGGGCTCAGCTGAGCAGGAGTCTGGGAATGCTATAAAAGGCTGGTGCCCGGGGTTAGGGAGGAGTAGGCGTTTTGTTTCACATATCCAAGGTATGAGAGAAAAGGTTGCTCTGTGGGCAGGTAAAGATCTGAAAGAGATCCCTAGGACAAGAAAAAGGTTAGTCAGTGCCTGCCTACCTGAAAGAACATCGCTGAAGCCAAAGGAAAGTGGCAGGAGAGGAAAATGCCTCCAGAGTGAGGGCGGGAGGCTGTGTCAGGCACAGAGCTATGCTGGCAGGAGCAGGACTGAAGCTGTGTGCTGTGAGGGGAGGTACTGGTGCAGCTGGGGAGCTTGGTAGGAGGGGTCCTTGCAAGGAGATTCCTGTCCAGCCTGGCTTCACTGGAGAGGGCTCTGGCAGCAGGTCATGGGCTTGTTCAGCCTGGCTGAGACCATGGGGTCCCCGGTGCAACACCCTCACAGAGGATCAGCCATGAGATGAGGTGTCTGAGCTGCCCATCCCATGGATCTGGGAGAGGGGCTTGGTGCCAGCTCATCTCCAACAGCTACATGTCCTACAGACTCTGCTCTCTGCAGTGCCTGAGGAGCCCTGGCTTTGGGGAACTGCGTGGCTTCAGGGCTCCCGCATCAATGCCCTTCTCTAGGGACTGTCCCTGGTGCAAGAAACAATTTCACTGCTTTTGGTTTAAAGAAATGCCCCAGAACTGATTAGATGATTTTTAAGGTGCCTTCCAACCCACACAAGCTGATATATTTGATTTCTTCTCCGTGGCTCAGCCTTTGCAGAGCTGTGCCTTCGGATTTTAGGAAGGTCCGTATTCTTCCTTAGCTGCATGTCCAGCTGAGTCACCTTCTGCCTTTCCTGGGAACAGGATGATGGCAGCAACCCAGCAACTGAGTCACAAAACCTCTGCTCAGTGACCTCACTGCTGCACACAGTGGAAGAAAAGCACCACAGGAGCAGAAAGAAAATACTTCTCCTTTGGGATGTGGGGAATATTGAAGGGCAACAATACAAACAGACTTCTTAGGTGATTTTTGTTTTAAAGTCACCCACAGGCACCTGGTTCCCGCAAGCAAGGGAAGGACAGGGAGCCAGGTCTGCTGGGGTGACTTCAGCAAGCGAGAAGGACATGAGGGACAGCTGTGGAGATGGGTTTCCCTGTACATGGTGGGCCCACAGGGGTCATGGCCAAGTGCAGAGGCTGCTGCAGGGCTCTCTGAAGAAGCAGCCTGAGGGTTGTCCTCTCTCCCCCATCTCCTGCATTTTGGAGGCACAAGCCACTTAGAACTTCCCTGGATGCACCAACAGCCTGCTTGGATGAGGATTGCCCCGGTGGCAAATGAGTGTTTCTGTGGTGAATGATGGAGAGCAGCCCACCTGGGATAAGTTATCCTGCACATCTCATTCTCTGTTTTGTGCTTATTTTTGCCTAGCCATGGACATTTTGCCTGGAGATGGGGTCCTGAAACAGCAAGAAGTTTTCCCACACCTCAGGCCTGCTTTTTCTTGGCTGTGGTCATGACCTGCTTGTTCCAAGCCCTGGGCAGCACGGCTCCCACATGTCCTCAAGCACTGGGTGACTCTGGATATACCAAATGCGGGAACAGCTGGGCTGAAACCCTGCCATCATCCACGTCACTTGAGGCAAGGGGATGAGTGGCAGTTATTTTTGGGTTCAAAGAGGGGCCCTTCACGTCCCGTTGCTGCCTCCAGCTCTGCCCCATCCTCCGAGGTGACTCCGCAGGCACGCGGGTGCGGTGAGAATGGCCGTAAATAACAGGTGGTTATTTGTGCACAGGGAAGAAAGCGTAACTGATACCAGCTTGGGCTCCTTCCAGACCTGCTTGGAGCTGGGACCTCGTGGCTGATACTTGGCTTCACCCGCTTCCCTGTGCAAGCAGCTGTTCCTGCAGGCCCTGCATCTGCGCTTGGCCCTCGGCAGCGTTTGCTAATCCTCCTTCTCACTGTACAGCAACGTGCGCCCGCCAAGGTCCCACTGACCCATCACCAACAAAAAAAAAAAGAGGAGGAGGAGGAGAATTTGATATCTTCTGCAAGTGAAATAGCTTGGGTTCAGTCTTGGAGAATTTCCCGAACTCTCAAGGAATTTCCTGATCTTAGGGATCTGCCAAAATTTGGGATCTGCCTCGGTTGGGCTGCGCATATTTCCAGAGCACACGCTGCGGTGTTGTGTTTTAGGTTTCCACCCCTGTCTTTGCGGGGGCACACTCTCTCTGAATGGGCCAACTGCACCAGAAGGGAAAGTCTCCCTCTGACAGGCTGCAGGAATACTGAGGGATTTATTTAACATCCCTTTTTTTGGGATCAATGGGATTTTTGGTCCTGAACTCCTTTCTTGCTTCCCCATGCCAAAACCCAGGCTTTTACTGCAGCCCTCGTGAACATGGAAACTTGGGTGCAGTTGTAATACTTTGGGTTAGTGGCTCACTGGCAGACCTGGAATCAAAGGCATAACCTCAGTTTGACCAGTAACCCATACTTTTTACCAAAAAAAATTAAAATAATGCCTTTGCAGCAGAAGGCAGCCTTTCTGCTTGTAGCTGGGGCTCGGTGTTCATGTGTTTATCACACGTATTCCAAAGGTTCTGGGTGGGAAGAGCGCAGCCCCTACCCTCGGAACAAACTCAAATGAAATTCCTCAAGGTCTTTTTCCAAAAATTAATGCTGTCTGGCTTGCAACCAGGTTGTTTTTGACCAGCTTTAATCTGTGAAATCAACACCGACTCAGGAAATGCTTAGATTGACTCTGAAGGAGGATTTGGCCAGAACTTTTCTCCTATTTATAAAGGATAGTTGGAAAACAGCAAAACCTCCCAGAGGGGACCTGTGCTGACCTCCCCATTTAAGCAGTACAGTCCAGAGGGGTTTAACCATCCCTTAACTCTTGGGTTTGTCCTGAGGAGCTCAGCAGCCCCCTTGGGCCTTTCATGGTGCTGGAGTCTGGGACAGCTTTTCCCCTAGCTTCAGTGGACTTTGGACCAGTATTCCCATGAACCTGCAGTGCTATTCTGGGGAAAAACCCCAGACCCTGCAGGCAATGGGTCAGAGCTGAGCCCTTAGAAACACCATCGTCCTCCCAGCTCCAACAGGTACCAGCCCAAGCAGCTGCTCTCTGCCTCCCTGTTTGCTCTGGGTGCCTCAGCATCGTGAGGTCTCCGTCTCCTGGGTTTGGGTTGAGCAGAGCCTGGTCCAGAAGAGCCCATGGCATCCCCCATGTCCCCTCGTGCCTCGCTGTCCCTCCTTCCCCCTGCAATTGCAACCGTGTCACCCGTGAGAGAGGGAGGAAAAGAAAACCCAGCGTGAGCACATGTGGCAGGCAGGGGGAAATGGCTGCTGCAAAGTAAGCAGTGCCTTTAAAGAAGTGTTTGTCTGGGGTTTGTTTAGTTATCCTCTAGGTAATTTTACAGCTGAGGAGGCTGGGCCATTCAGGCAATGGCCAAAACAATATCCCCACTGTCTGAGCAGCTCTCGTGGCTCAGCACAGCTCAGTGGTGCTGGGGGGGAGAGAGAGGACGGCAAAGAGAAGTTTCTTTTACCGGCCGTGGCCAGAAAACGCCATGGAGGATGTCCTGTAATTAAGACATCGCTTCAAACGATCAAGTCACTCGGCTGTCAGGTTGAATAAACCTCTGGGCTCAGGCTGGGTGTGAGAGGGGGAGGAAGGGAAAAAGCCCAGTCCCATCATTTTGATCTGAACTGTGGCTCCAGGTTTGGGGCATGGTGGGATGCTCCCTGTGGAGGAGGGTGATGGGGTGAGGGCTAAGGTCCTGTGCTCCCCTGGGCAGTGTGGAGTTGGAGGCAAGTCTGTCCTGCCTGTGCCCATCTCTGCCCCCAGGCCCTGGGAACCTGTGGCTCCAGCCTGCCAGACAGAGGGAACTGGGACTCCAGAATGCTGACTCACCCTCATGGAGATGTGTGTGTGCCAGGGCAATCCTGCCCCCATCCCACCAAGGCACAATGCGTCCCATCGGATCCCAGGCTGAAATCCCCAATACAATCCCCAGGAAAAGTTCCCCTTCCTCTTCCCAAGGCCTTGTGCAGCCCAAGTTGGAAACGTGGGGGCTCGAGTCTGTGAGCTCTACGTGCAAATAGCTCACATCAGCTCCCAGAGCTGTTCCCAAGAGCCGGAGCACTCGCTGCTGGCAGCCAGCTTGCAGGAGGATACCGATATTTCATGCAGACATGGCAAGAAACCAGCCCTGTTTCCCATTCACAAGGGGTGGCTCCAAAACAACACAGAGATCTGTCACAGCATATATGTGGCATCTGTGCAAATTGGCCTGACTGCCTAAATAATTCCGTATATATTTATAAACTGTGAGATGTAACGTTTTTTCCTGTTTACTTTTCGGTTGAATTCCTTGCTCATGGAAATGAGAGCTGCAGCGCGGCGGCTAGACATAACCATTGTATGGGGAAGACACTGTACAAACTGTCCTAGAAAATTCTGCCAAAATGCCAGGCCATATCAGCCCTGATCTGCAGCCCCTCGCCCCTTCCCACACGTTCCCCCCTGTTCTCCCACTGCGCCCGGGCACGGAGCTGGACCCAGCCCGGAGCTCTCTGCCGAGGGGGGTGTTTGCCCAAGTATTAATTGGGAGAGAGGTTGGTTTGGACCCACAGCAAGGAAGGTGGAAAAGAGGGAGAAAAGAGTGGGGAAGTTTTCCAGCCTGCCAGGACTGCTGTGAATCTGAGCTGGGCAAATCATCCATGGATGAAATCAGAAGAGGTCTCTGCCCCACCAGCCGTGGGTGGGATGTCCTCTCCCACGTGCTGCTGGGCATTGTGGAGCTGGCAGCATCCTGCGCTGGCGCTGGTGGAGGTTGGCAGTGTGAGCCCCTTTGTGGCACGGCTTGGACAGCAGCACATCACTGTCCCCACCAGGATCTCCCATGGCTGATCTCAGTGTTCAGCATTTGCTGAGCATCTCTGGGGTATTGCTGAATTGCTGTGCCCAGAAGAGTAAGGTCAGGCAAGGGGGGGCAGCTCCCTGGCTCTGCTCCTTGGTCTGTTTTTTGTGGCCAAGCACATGGGATGGTGGCCTGGTTACGTGGGAACTGCAGTGCTTATACCAGATACAGCCCTTGCACTCTTATATAGGTTTGGGATTGAGGTGTCCAGAGCATTTTTGCCTCTGGAATTTGAGGGCTAGGTGCAAAATGACTGGTTTGAGGAGCTCACAAGGCTTCTGCATCAGCCAGCAAGGGAGTCGATGCAGGCACAGCTCTGGTTGCCAAGTGTCACAGCCTCGTGAAGGGCCACGACCTGCTGGAGCAAGGGATAACACATCTGGTGGGGAAAGAAGGGAAAGGAAAGGGAGAAAAGATTTTAAACATTGAAAGTGAAATGTAAACTCCATTTAATGGCTGCAGGGAGGCCACATGTGAGGCTCTCAGCTGCCCAGGGGGGGCTCTGGGAGGGTGGCAAGAGGGGCCTGAGCTACCACATCCCTCAAAGGGGCTCAACCTTCTTCATGTACCTCGAGGGCTGGGCTGGCACATCCCACCCTGTCTGGATCATCCAGGTCCAGCATGGCCAAGGTGAGGTAAGGAAGGAGGAGCCTCTGGGTCCCACAGGCTTTTCCCTGTCCCACTGTACCCAGCTCCCCTCTCATGGGCACTCCTGCCCTCAGGAGGACTCACTGCCGAGTACTGGCTGTTCTCAACATCCCCTGCAAAGCAGGGGAGGGCAAAACAACCACTTCCATGGCTGACAGACAGCAAGGCTGGAGCAGGGCAATGAGAACCTGTGGGGCCTCCATGTGTTTGCACTTGCATCACCCTGGTGGCTCCCCACCTCAAATCTATGTCACCTGCTGGTGGCATCTTCGCTTTCGACTCTATTTATACCACCAATTCAATTTAAAACTTATTTAGCAGTGACCACAGCTATTGTGTCATATTTATTTATAGCCCTTCACACTTGCTTCTGTTCACTCTGCTGGTTATTTCGGTCACATTTCTTGTCCCTTACATAAAGGTCTGGGAACAGCTGTGCTGGGGCACATCAAAGGCCTGGGGAGCCCCACGTTGCCTCTCAAACCTGAGCCAGCGACAGGAACTGGGGAAGGAGGAATGAAGTAAGTGTGCAGGGATGCTCCTGGCAGTGAAAGGGTGAGGCACACCTCTGGGTCAACCCCCTGCAGCCCCCTGGGACCTCTCTGAACTGCTCTAATCTCTATTGCAATGCGGTTATACTTCTGACCTCCCCACTGCCCCACCACCAATGTCACATTTCATGGTGCCCCGGGTGAAAGGGGACTGTGACCAAGGCATGCATTCCCCTGGGGCCATGGGGGACCTGCTGGTGGTGGCAGGGATCCCCTGTGAGCAAGGGGGATAATAATAATTATAGAGAGTAACTGTTGAATCCCTAGAAATGCCTTAGAATCAGGGATTTCTGTGCTTGCACACGGCTCAGGGAGCAGGTGGGAGCATGGTGGCCTCCCAGCCTCTGCCCTTTGTGGGGGAATAATGTGGGATAGCCAAAAGCATTGGGAGGTCCTCTGTCCCAGAGGCCTGAACTGAGGCTGTGGATGAGCTCCCACATGAGTGATGGGATGCAGAGATGGTCCTGGCTCCTGCCCAGCTGTGGGTGCTTTGGTCAGAGCCCTAAGGCAAGCAGGCTGTGGGCTGGGGAGAGCAGCTATACCTGCAGGAGGGTAAATGGGGCTCCTGGGATGGACCTGGCCATGTGAAGAATCACCATTAAAGCAAATGTCCATGGAAATCCTGACTTCTGGACACAGTTGTTTCGTATAATGACAAAGACCATCAAAAGGAGGGGAGACAGGCAGAAAGGAAAGCATAATTGGATGTTTTGGTAATCCCTTTCTGAAGGAGACTCAATGGCTCGTCCGACCGGAACGGGGTAAAGGCTCATCCTCCCGGAGCAGCTCTGCGGGAGGGCTGGGAAAGCCTCTGCCCCATCCCGTGGGGGCAGGCAGCAGTGTCCCTCTGGCATGGCCAGCAGTGCCAGTCCGGGGCATCCCACCTCCTGTCCTCTCCCTGGCAAAGGGCAGCAGGTCCGGGTGGGTGAGGAATGGGCACAGCAGCTCCTGGGCAGGAAAGGGGATGGTGGGGCTGTCTCATGGGGCTGTCCCATGGCAGCTGCTGCCCATGGCACACCATCCCCAGGGTTGTCCCCTTTAGACAAAACACAAGCCTTGTGCTTGACTTGTTGGGTCATGGCCAGGCTGAGGTGTTCCTACACCTCCCTTGGGTGCCACATGCCCCCATCTCAACTCAGAATCTCGTCCCTGCCCAGGGTGATGTGGCTGATGGAGTCTAAACCCTTTGCTGCGGGGCTGAAACCTCATTTTTCTGTGCTTTACCAGCCCGGGCAGGTGTTATCCTGAAGGAGAAGGGCCTGAAGAGTGCAAGTGGGGACAGCACAGCGGGCAAGGCACTGCTGGCTGCTGGCTGGGCCTGGAGGGGAGGCAGGACGGTGGCAGAGGGAGGTTCTGGTGCTCTCCCGAGCTGCCTGGGGCGCTCCCCCCACTTCTCCATCAGGGTTTCAATCGATGCGGAGAAACCCGTGGCAAAGTCAGTCCCGCTCCCCCCACTCTCCCGTGAAACTGGATCTATTTCCTGGGATTACATGCAGCACCTTAAAGAAAATATTTACAGAATTTATATTCACATCCCGTTCGCCCTCTTCTCAGGGGGCTCTCCCGTGCCCTCCCTGCCTCCAGCTCGCACTTCATCTCCCCCGCGCCTCCTCCCGCTCGCCTTCCCCCCGTCCTGCCACAATACCCGCCTTTGTGAGAGGAACAATGTTTACTCTCCATCGAGGATGGGGGGATTGGAAATGAAAAGGGCTGCCTCCCCCTCGCCCCGGCCCCGGGCTGCACTCGGTGGCGGGAGAAGGAGGAATTCCTGCAGGAATGCCGATGGCGACGGCCGGCGAGAAGACAGCCCAGACGAGGGGATAAATATTCATGTTGGAGGAGAGAGGGAGGAAAGAAAGAGAAAGAAGGGCCTGGGGACCGGTATAATCCAGGGTCCATCATTTTTCTCTGCGGCTTAAGGGTGTGTTGGAAATTCCCCGCTGCCCCCGCTGGGTTTACAGGTCCGTGATGCAGAACGGGTGCAGCTCTCTCTTGGCCTAAAGCAGGAGATGAAAGGCATGTCTGGGTCGGGGAGGGCTGTACAGCAGCCCCAGGAGTGGACAAGGGGATCTGGGGCTCGGAGGCGAAGGCTGTGGGAGCCAGCATGTGGCTGCAATTACGGGGATGCTTGCGAGGATGGTGCGCTCGAGCATTGGAAATTCACCGCTTTGCTTTCCCTCCCCGCCCTTCCCTGCCGCTGGCTGCCTTTCCCCGCCAGGAGCCAAGATTTCTCCTGCTGCTCCTTGCTGGGAAGCCATCCAGTTGGAAAAGGGGAGCGCTGGAGGGAGGGCTGCCCTGCAGCTGCGGGTGGGTGACGGGGATGGGGACCCCAGCCCGGGCACCCCGAGGAGTGGGGGCCAGTCTTTAACTGAGTCAAAAATGAAACCTTTTGCTTTTTCTCCCAAGGTAAAAACACTGAAAGCTGGAGAAGCTTTTATTATGGGATGGCTTTGCCACCTTCAGTGCCCTCTGCCGTCCAGCACCAGCAGCCCTCGCTTCCCGGGCTGGGTGGCAGCTGGAGTCAGGCACTGCTGCTCTTTCCCACTGCAGCTCTGGCTCTCCGCCAGCTTTTCTAAGCCTTTCCCCATGTGAAAAGGGGGCTGGTCAGAGCCCACAGGGCTTGCAAGGGCATTTCAGGGACCCTCAATGCCTGTGGGAAGCCTGGTGGGGCAGGAAGGACATGTGGGGTTGGCACCGATGCAACGATGGGCTTTGGAGCCAGCCCTAGTGAGGAGGCCAGGAGCCATCTCCAGAGGTGAATATGGAGCTTCACACAAGCCTCTTTGTGTTTCCTGAAAAACCCCGGTGTCTAAATATAGCAAGTACTTGGGCATTTTACTCTGGGAAGGGAAAACAGCTCCAGTGCCAAGAGAGATCCTCTTCTGTTTGCACAGTGTGAGGGCTGCATGTCCTCTGCCTGCACCCATCGAGGGGGGTCTGTGCTGACAGGGGCTGGCTCACCCCGAGCTCTGCCTGTCCCTCGGGAAGCTCATCCAGCAAGCCTGGGTGATGCCAGAAATCCTGCACCGTGCTTCGGGCATCGAGTCCAACTGATGCACGAGCATGCTGAAAGGCTCTGCTCTCTCCTGGAAGCAGCACAACTCTCTTCCCAGTTTGTTCCAAGAAAAGGAAAAAAATAGCTGCTGTTTAATTCAAGGCTGAGGCAGGAAATCGTCATTCCCAGGGCCCCCTCTCCTTGCTGATCAGGACAGTCTGGTTGGGTACCACATCCTCCTACCCCAGCAAGACAGAAGCCTTAGGAAGACGCATTCATTGGGATATTCCATTCACTTAAAAACTCTCACCAGTCTCCAAAGAGGGGATTTGGATGAGAGGACCTGTACCCTTGTCCATCTGTGTCACAGGCAAGAGCCCCAGCAGCTCTCTGAGCACTGTTTATTTTCTGCCTGACAAGTGGGAGGATGCAGTCATCCATCTTCTCCCTGATTCCCAACCTGATAGGTGCAATGGGAACACTCAACCCACCCAAAAATGTTTTCTTCACCTCATTTCCAGATGCTATGCTAGAGGAAAAGCAGACTGTGCTGTTTATTGTTTATTGGATTTAACCCTGCAGTCCAGGCAATCTGGGCCCTCACCCAGCCTCAGGCTGTTGGGAGCAGCCAGGCACCACCACAGGAATCCATCCATGCTGCAGCTTGTGCTCATCCCCTCTGCATCCCCTGCCTGGCTGTGGCTCTGCTGTGGAGGGGATGGCAGGTCCCTCTCGGCTCATCACTCCCTGTCACCACCGGGGGCTGTGGGTGGTCTGGGCAACCCACCTTTGCCCCGGCCTTTGCTCCCCAAATCAAGGAAAACAAATGTGTGGCACCGCAGGGGCTCTGTGCTCACAGGGCTCTCCGCCTCACTGCCTTCCCAGCTGCTCTTCCCCTGTGCTCTCCTTCCAAGCAGGATGCTGGAGATGCAGGCACCTCCATGCCATCACACTGGCACCTGGGCACACCCCTTGGGCTGGGCTGGGCGATGGGTGACCGCAGAGAACAGAGAGAACAGGGCTCTGCTCCGAGCCAAAACACCTCCCGAGCTCTTGGAGTGCCTGCAGCGTTCCCAGGCTGTGCGGGACTTGGAGGCGAGCACAGGGCTCAGAGCCTCTGGAAGGCTTTGCCTCCCTCTGTAAACTCTTTTCCTGTCATTCCCAGTGGAGCAGAGCTGCAGCTACCGACGGATCAGCAGCACAGCAGGGCCATGGTGATAACAGCGAGTCGGGATGGAGACACCCCGGGGAAATGCCGTGTCTGACTGGGAGCGAGCATCGTCCTGGCGGGGTGGGAGGCCAGGATCTCCCTGCTGCTCCAGGAGCAGTGCTTGGCTCACACAGAACCCCCAGCACCAGCCCCTGCTTTCCCTGGGCTGCCAGGCTGGAGGCGTATGAGGCTCTGCAAATGTCACCTGCCACAGAAGGGCCACCACGCTCACCCCCAGAAGCTGCAGGGATCAGGTTTTGCATCTGATTGCTTGCACAGGGGAAAGGTGTCCCAGAATGTGTGTAGAACACTTGGGCTCCTCTCCCTGGGTCTACTGGAGGAGGCTTTAATGGAGAGCAGGAGTGAGTTAAAGGGTGGAAAGAGGCCCTGGATTTCTCTGGGAACGCAGAGAGGATTAAAAGCTCTGGTCCCTATATTGCTTTTTCTATTTCCTTTCTCTTTTTTTTTCTTTATTTTTTCCTTACGGTATTATTTGATGGTTAGAGGAAAAAAATCTGGAAACATAACTGCATAAATTGCTGTTATTTCCGGCTATCCCTGCAGAGCCTGGCTCTCTCCTCTCCAGATGGACTGGCTTAGAGAGCCTCCAGCTCCAGCAAGGCTCCCAGGGGCCCAAAGCTGCCCTCTTTTCATTTGCCATCTTGAATTTTGCTCCCACCATCCGTGCTGGCAGTGGGAAGCAATCCTGCTGCCTGAGCCAGGTAACAGAGGCAGCTGGGCTCCACGGGCCCCTGAGCCTGGCTGGGAGCACTGGGAAACTGCTGACAGTACTTTGGTGTCTGTCCCTGCTCCCTGCAAAGACCAAACCTCCTCAAGGTCTGCTTTCCCCTCGCCACGGGTGTGCAGGGGTGTTTGGGGCAGTTTATCCTTCCCCAGGGACAGCATTCCTCCTTGTGGATGCGAGGTAGGGCCCAGTCTCTTCTAAGTAAGAAGCAATAGGACAAGAGAAAATGACCTCAACTTGTGCCAGGGGAGGTTTGGATTGGAGATCAGGAAAAATTTCATCATGCAAAGGCTGCCCAGGGCAGTGGTGGGGTCACCATCCCTGGAGGGATTTAAAAGATGTGTGGGTGTGGCACTTGGGGACATGGTTTAGTGGTGGCCTTGGCAGTGCTGGGTTAATGGTGTCTATGTCACACTTGGTGATCTTGCAGGTTTCTCCAGCAGGAATGATTCTGTGTCTCCATGGTGCTCTGGGGACCAGCAGGCAGGGCAGGCATGGGGTCAGGGGGGCAGGATGGGAGAGGAAGAATCCTCTGGCAGTGTCCAGCAGGAAGGAGGAGACCTGCCAGTCATTCCCAGTAATCCCACAGCTCCTTTCCTGACTGAAGAGCAGCCCCAGGCCCAAGGTGACCTGTCCCTCACCACAGAGAGCTGCTCCACAGCCCTGCTCTGCTGGCTCCTGCCCCATGGCCAGCAGAGCACGCAAAAATTCCTCAGGTGCAGGAGCCACTATGTGTTCAGCCTCATATGTGAGGAAAAATATGTATATGTTCCATATGCACAAGAAAGAGGCCTTGAAAACTGGGAGGATGCGATGATCAATAAATTATAGCTTGGATAATATTTTCCACCATCACCAAATAAATCAGATCTTATTTTTCCCCTATGTCCACAGCTTTAATGGCAGCAACAGTGCCCTTGGTGGTCGTAAAACTCCATCCTCCTCCTGAAGGGCCTCCCAAACAATTTGTCATTTGGCTTTTGCTTGTTTGCTTTAAAATTAGCTGGTCCAGACATTTAATAGCCCAGGAGCTAAGAAATCCATCAACATATCCCAGCTTCCAACTATCTCCATGTGCACTCCGAGGCTGCATCGCAGCATGGTGGGGAAGGAGGGATGGGGAGGGAGCAAGCTGTGGAGTCAAGGATCATGGGGGATATTTTTCATCTGAGCTTTAAGATCACCTTTCCTATTTCCACTTCTTTCTTTCTTCCCATCTTTGCTTTCCCCCCTACGGTCACATCACCTCTCCAGCTGCCAGGAGCAATACTCTCCTTCCAGCCGAAGTGAGCAAGTCAGGAGCTGACCCTTTCTCATAGGTGTAAACACTGCCTTGTTAAAAGGGGATAATTACCGGGGTCTAGTTAACCCTGGTGTAAAATCAAAGTGAATAGAGCCCTGCTGAGACTTCCAGCCATGTGGACCATGACGCCTGGGCTCTGGGGTAAACAGCCAAGGCTTCACTGCTTGTCAGCTCAGCGCATTCAGTGGAGAGTTAACTTCTCCCTGAAAGAGAAACGCTGTCTTTTGGGCTGATTTATACCCCCCAGACACAGGGCCAGCTGAGGGGTGAGTCCTTTACCCATCAGACAGCCTTGCCAGGAGTTTCCTGGGTGCCTATTGGGAATGAGCAGGGGTTGAGCTGCGGGGGTAAGCTGTGTGTCACTGGACAGACAGAGAGCAAACACTGCAGGGATTGAGTATTTTCAACCCAGGTGCCTCTGCACCCTGTGACAGCCCCTGGGGTCCCAGGAGAGGCAAACCCAGGGCTGCACACAGCAGCTGGGATGGTGCCATTCTCCCTGTTTCTTGGAGGAGCTTGTGTATCACCATCACAGAGAGGTTCTTTTGCAGCTGGAGGCCTCCCATGGAAGCTGAAGGGCTGATGAGGCATTTCTGGCATCTGCTGTCCCAGTGCTGCCCTGACCTGCATCCCCACAGTGCCCCGCTTCCCTGGATCATGGGCAAAGGATGGCAGCAAAGAAGCTCCAAAACTTTTCTCAGGTGGCAGGAAGGTGAGCACAAGAGGTAGGAGTGGGGGCCAGCCCTTTTCCATGTATCCTTCCCAGCGGAGCACACTCTTGTATCCACAAATGGAGGAGCTGCTGCCCGGGCATGCTCAGCTGGGTGGGGAACAGGGGCAGCATCCCCAGGTGGGATGTCCTGGACAAACCACAGAGCAGCCAGTCCTGCTTCCCCCATCCCAGAACACCTGAGGGCCATTCCCAGGCCAGCAGGCAGGAGCAGACGCCCATCAGGCTCCTCC
This sequence comes from Aleadryas rufinucha, assembly GCA_013397815.1. NCBI lineage: Eukaryota > Metazoa > Chordata > Aves > Passeriformes > Aleadryas > Aleadryas rufinucha. Next base: position 136,696 of record VZTH01009949.1, read on the forward strand.
AGCCATATTGAGAGTGAAGCCAACTCCCTCATGTTATTTTTTCCTATTTGACCAGTGGGGCCAGTCATAGACAGCTCCAGTAATTCAACCTGAAATGCCAAGAATCCTATTTCTGCCTCTCTGCTCACTCTCCAAGCTCTGCCCATGGCCTCAGAGCGAGATAAACCATCTGTGGGTGAGTCTGGGCTGTGAGCAAGGCCCACAGGCTCGGGGCTGGCTGCAGAGAGAGGGGCTGTGCCGGCACCAAGCTGAAGGCATTTTGATTGCTTCCAGGATTACTACCCAGCATGTTTATTCCTCCAGTGAGGAGGACTTCATAACTCAGGGACTCCTGACAATGTATATATATTGAAATCTTATAAGAGTAATGACCATATCCAATGATATTTTGTTCTCATCTTGCCAATATAAACAACTCGCTGGACTCACCGAATTGCACTGGGTCATCCTGAATAATTAGGCTCGCATGTTCCATTTATTACCTTGAGAATCCTTTCTCATTGTATTTTTTATATATATATATATATGTGTACGTATCTAAATGTAATATGTTCAAATGAAAACCAGACACAGCTGCGAAGGAATTTGAAATATGAGGCTGAGAGTACAAGAAGCGGCAAAAAGGTCCTCTGCTAATAGGAAAAGCCAAGTCGTCCGGGGCTGCGGAAATCAGGGAAGGTCAGGTGTGAGCTGTGCACGGGGCTGGGCTCAGGCTGCATCTCTGCAGACAGTCTCATGTTTAAGGAATTCCAGTAAGTAACTGGTGAGGCTGCCTATAGTGGCAGGAAGTGGGGAGGGATCCTGGTGTCTGGATCTGCTTTGATGTCCCCGTCAGCACGGAGGTCTCTTTGCGTGGCTGCAGACCGTCGGTGGGGTCAGACAGTGTGACTCCAGAGAGCATCTCCAGACCTTTCCAAAAACCTTTGTTCGGGATCCAGAAAGTCTCCCACAGCATCAGCAGGCAAGAAACTGTCAGCACCTTGAAGAAATGAATCCACAGCAGGGTGAGGCAGGAGTCCTGGCTGCCCCTGGTATGGGGGTGAGGAGCGAGTCTGGAATGAACCCAGACAGCCTTGCAGCAGAAAATATAAAAGCCTTCCTTGGAGCCATGATGGATTCATGGTAGGGTTTTGCAGAAAAACAGTGGCCCCTGTATTCCACTGATAATGTCCCTGTGCAGCATGAACGAGGCAGAGAATTAACCCTCAGGATCTGGAGCTGTACACAATCTTCGCCAAAATCCCTCTCCCCCTCCCCAAAATGTGGCAGGGAGGTGAGCATCTCCACAGTGAATCCCAGCCCCAGCCTGCTGGGATGCAGTTCACCATTGCTTGTCTGCTCAGGAGAGGCAAAATGACAAGGTCCTGCAGTGCAGAACACACCTTTCACAGCTTTGCTTTCGCCATTCTTCCTTTTTAAAGAACATTCCTTGGCAAAATTAGGAGGAAATGGATCTCACAGATGCAAATAACTTGCACGGCTGGAGTGGTGCATACCAAGACAAACTCAGGGCTGGGAAACCCTCTCTGGACACTCCACGCCTTGCCCTGGCTTGCTGATGCCTGCAGGGCTCGTGGCTGTTGTCTCAGTAGGGACAAGGAGGAGAAATCTGAGGGTGGAGACAAATCCCATCCCTGGAAGTGCTCAAGTTCAGGTCCAATGGGGTTTGAGCAACTTGTTCTAGTGGAAGGCGTCCCTGCTCATGGCAGGGGGGTTGGAATAGATGCTCTTTAAGGTCCCTCCCAACCCAAACCCATCTGTGATGCTGTGATTCTATGAAATACACCTTGTGCCATCCCTTGTGCCTTTGCCATCTTCCTCTGTGAATATTGCCATAGAAATCCCCAAAATGGGGGTGAGGCAGGAAAATCTGACCTATGTTCTGCTTGATTAAAACTCTACTTTCAGATCAAAAGCAAGGTGAGAGCCACAGTGCCTGTGCCATGGGGAAGGTGTCCTGCAGCCAGACGTCACCCAAGCCAGCTGAAGCCAGGGAGAGCCAGCACTCGGCCACAGCAAGGATCCTGGTGGGACAGAGCTGGCAGCAGGACAGCAGGAGCACCCAGCAAGGATATTTCAGGTCGGCAGGGAGGTGCAGGAGGATCAGCGTGTGGGAAGCTGGAGCAGCCCCGCCGGCTCTCCCCATGGTTCTGGCCAGCGCTGCTGAGTGCTTCACTTGCATGAGCACCGCGAGTAAAAACAAAATGACATTCATTAGATGTTTTAAGGAGTGTTCAGGCATGTAATCCTCCTGGAATGAGGCAGCCATAACAAGTTACTGTAGTTATTGATGGTCATGTCAGTTAGCCTTTTCCAAGGATTAATCACCATCCTGCTCCTGCCCTACAGGATGTTTTTATCTCCGTTTTCTCCCAGTGTTGCAGCATGCAAAGCTGACTGGGCTGACCAGTGTGGCTTCCGAATCTGGCAGGGGGGAGGTAAACTCACACTTAGATCCCAAATATTTTACAGTTTGGAGGAGCACAGCGTTTAGAGGCATTGCTGGGGCAGAGCTGCAGCATGTCCAGGTTTCACCATGGTGAGTCTGAATTTAAAAGTGCCCATCACTGGAGTCTGGTGTGCAAAAAGATAACCCCAAGGCAGTTTGCAGCCTTCAGGAAGGATGCTGCCCCAAGAGGGGTCTTGCTTTGACTCCCAGTGCTGTTAGAGGTTCATCTAAGGCATCACCAAGAGAGGCAGAGGCAGAATTCCTCACATCCAAGAGGACTGCAAACAAGGTTGTACCATTAACTAAAACACCTGAAAACAATTATTTGTTTGCTCTGTTCTGAATAAAAGGGGGATCTGGGTGTGTGAGTGGACCATTGCTGAGCTCAGCACGGGACAAGCACATCATCAGAATGTGGCAGAATTCTCCCAAAAATGAGGCTGCCTTGAAGAGTCATTGAGTTTGGGCAGTCTCAGAGGCTGAGGCCCACATGTGCAGGGGGTAACATCCCAGCCAGGAGCCCAGCAGTGGCACACAACAGCTGAGGACCCAAGGACAGATGGTGCTATCCCAAAATCCACCCAGGCCAGAGAGCAGAAGCAGAGCAGAGGGAAATGTCCATCTGCTCACAGGCAGGAGGAAGATCCTGGTGTGCTTGGCTTGAAGGGTGCAAACAAGTCCAGGATCTTCAGCTGCTCTTTGGAGCATCCCCAGGGAGCTTGGCCCTGGCCCAGAAAAAGCTCTGTGGCTGTGGCTAGAGGCAGGGTCCCATGGTGGAGGTGTACAGTGCTCACAGAGCCAGCCTGTGTCTGTCCCTGGATGCTTTCTTGCAAAACCTGGCAGATCTTGGTGTGCAGCTGACTTGTTAATTGGGAACGAGTGACTCCAGGAGGTCCTGACCCCAGCGTTTGGTCAGACCCCGTTGCCTGCGAATGCTGCGGAGCGGTGACTGCTCAGGGAGGAGGGGCTGCCTCTTATCTACCCTCTGGCCAGTGCATCCAGGGCCAGGATTTGTGTTCCTTGGCAGTGCCAGCATAGCCAAACCTTCAGCTGGAGCTGGGTTTGGCCCCTCGCCCCAGGCATTTGCATTGGCACTCCTTAGCTCACCCCTCCTGCTACATGGGATGGTCCCAGAGCTCATTTTCACTACAAACCCAATGCTGGCAGTCTGGAGTCTGAAAAAGGCTTTCAGGTGAGCCAAAATCCCCCAAATATCTCAGCTGCCCAGCTGCCCTTCTGTTGGGAGCAGAGATTTGCCCCTGATCTCTTTTGCATCTATGCACATCACTTTCCTGGTGCCTGCAGGGACACAGAGGTGCTTCTTGCCCTCCTGATGCTCAGATCCCTGCTTGGAGCAGCAGCAGATGGATACAGGGTCTCACTGTCCCTCTCTGGTCCCTGCCCATGTCCCATCAGTGGCTCAGTGACTTTGAGAGCCAAGTATTTCTCTAAATTACTGTCCCAACAGCAAGGAACAGTGAGAGACAATCATCAGCTCCGGCAGGAAAACTGCCCACTCATTACAGCAGCTCCCACGGTGTGTGTTAGAGCCAAGGCTGGAAAAATGCAGCAGAGCAGAGGAATTAGCATTAATCAAGCCTAATCCCCCAAGGGAATCGCCCCTATGTGTGGCACAGGGTGTGCTGCATCCCAGACGGGCTGGTGGGTCCTGGGCAGCCCCTGGCCGAGGTGACTTCCCGGTGTTGCCCCCGAGGGCAGTGACCTCTGACGTGCGCTCTCCTTTCCCCTCCTCCTCGGCGCCTTTGACAGACCTGCCCCCTGCCTGCTTTCCAGAGCTTTCCCAGGAGCTGATTAACCTCCCTGCCGAACGCCAGGACGAGTCAAACCGGGTTTGATTGGGCGTGTGGGGGGCTGCTTCGTTAGCCAGCCCACCAGGATGGAGGAGCCCCAGCTCTGGGAGGGCAGTGTCCGGCATGGACAGCCCTTCCACAAGCACATCCCAGGAGGAGAAACCATTCTGGGAGAGGTGACCCGGATCCATGGGAGGTGCAAGAGCTTCAGCATGCTCTGCTCAGCTCAAACGGGAGGTCTCCTGCTCCGTGCCTGGAGGCACGAGGTGTTTCACAGCGCTCTGGGCCATGGGAGCTGCCAGAAGCAGAAGAGCTGTGGGGACAGCTTTGCTCTGACGCCCTTGGATCTTCCCAGCTGTGCCTTGTGTGCTGCTTAGGAAGCAGTGGGAGAGCCAAGCCCCTCTTCTCCCAAGCCAAGGTCCCCCTCATCCGCTCCAGCTTTTGTGTCCACCTCCAAAAACTGGTGCTTGTTACAGCCGCAATGGGGTAAATTAAACTTTTTGTCAGCATCATTTCCTCTGGTTCAGCTAGGTGGGAAACTCTGCATTTTACAGCCCCTTGGCTTCCCATTCAAAAGGGAAAAAAAAAGAGAGAGAGAAGAAGGGGAAAATACCCTTTAAATAGAACTTTCCATGCTGGAAGTACCTCTGGAAACACAGTGGAGGGGGAGCATGAATGATAGGTGCAGGCACAGCGGGGTGCAAGGGATGGGGAACAGGACACAGCTCATGAATTCATGGCTCATCCTCTGTTTTCCTTGTGGCACGACCACAATCTCCTTCTCCACCCATGGGCTCAACTCTCCCTGCCACACTCTGCCCTCAGCTGGCAAGACCAAATCCAGAGTTCTTGCCCTGCTCAGAGCCACCCCTGGAACCTGGGAGCACTGCTGATTCCTTGCCATGTTGAAGGCATGTGCCACCCCAGTGCCCTCTGGATATAAGCTGCTCCATTATCACCCCTAAAGCAATGGTCCCAGCAGAGCTCCTTTCTCCAGGGAGCTCCAAATGCCTCCTCCCCTGCTTCTAGTTCTGCCCAGCTTCTGGCTGCCCCCCACCCCACCCCAGGTTAGCCTCTCCATCTACTTCGCTCTTTCCCCAAGTTTGTTCAACAGGAGAACTCCCAGGATTATTTTTGTGGCTGGAGCAGCTGGTGGGAATGCGGGCTGCTTACAGCAGAAAAAGAGAAACAGGATGCTTGGCTCCTTTTTCCAACTCCCTGGCCCCTGATAAAAGCTGTGATCACCAGAGGAGACCACCAAGCCAGCGTTTAAAGTCCAGGCACAACTGGGAATGCACATTCAGCTGACAATGCTGTGGATGCAGAGTGCCCTTCACCTGCTCGAGCTGGGAGCTGTGCAGAGCAGAAAGAGCCACGTGTGCTTGAGCACACCCTGGGCAAAGCCAGACCACATCACCAGTGCCCCAGAATCCAGACAGCTTTGCTCCAGTGAGCCCTGATCAGCAGTTTTTGGCTATATGGAAGAAAATCCTGGTTAACCATGGTGGGAGATTGGTGTTCAGAGCTTTGTTACAGTGCCAAGCTGCAGGTGTGGGCAGGTCCTCAACCAAATGCAGCCATTTGGGGCAAGATCTCTGGTGACCCATCAGGGACAGGAATGGGGAAGGATCTCTCTGAGACAGGGAGGATGCCTAAGGACATGGGTGCATGGTGCACTGCAAAGCTCAGAGCTGGGCAGGTTTTGCCTTGCTCCAAACAGCAGCACAGGCCAAGTAGCAGCAAATACAGCTCCACACTCCTTACTGCTGCATTGTCCAAGAAATTTACTATTATTTGATACTCTTTTTTTCCATTTTTCCCCCTTCTGTCTCCTAAGGAAACCCTCCTCTATCTTGCACACCAGGCTACCTGCACTCAATGTATTCCCCAACATGTTATCCCCAGGGATCATTATTTTATACTATAATGATTTATCTGTCTTGCTTAGCTGTGCCTTGTCAGATGCCATGGGTGCTGTTTCTCCGCTGGGATGGGATGAGTGTGACCCAGGCTGGAAGGAAGGCTGGGACAAGCCACTGGGATATCTCAGTGCCTTGGAAACTGGGACAAGACCCGAGGGGCTGAGGACACAGAGAAAAAGTTACACCATTTGCCCTGTTTCATTCCTGAAAGATCTAAATGTTCTGGAGATGTGCTGGCTGCAGCCCTGCTGCTGGCCTTGCCCTCGTGCAGACCGAGACATTGAATGTGTCACCAAGTGCGAAGGTGACGCCGGTCAGCCCTGCCTGTGCAGAGGGTTTGGTGACTCCCTGCTCTCCTGGAGCCCCACGGGCCCAGCCTGAACACTTGGTTTCCATCGTGCTCTGCACAGGTGAGGGTCAAAGGCTCAGACACCGGTGGAGGATGAGGGCAGCAGCGTTCGGAGCTCAGCTGCGCAGAGCTCGAGGCCTCCGTCTGAGCTCATCTCCACGGAAAACATTTGGGGAGGACACGTCCAGTTCAGATCTGTCATGTGGAGCAGCTTGGCAGGTCCAACCCCCCTGGGGCCCTCTGCAAGCATTAACCAGTGGATTAAACCAGCCCAGCCGCCGTTCTCGCTGCTGGGATGTGGATTTCTCAGCCGAACGCCGCCGAGAGGAGCGGGAAAAGTGCGGCCTGTCCCTTTAAGTCCAAAATGACGAGTGTGTTTCTGGAGGCTCTGGAAAAGAAGTCAAGACTATTGGCTTCTGCGTCACCAGCACCGGCCATTGATTCCCTGGAAATGTTTCATATTTGGCCAAACTGGCTGTTGACGGAATAGTTTCTGATTTAACACTCTCGGCTGCAGTTGGGAGCCAGCTGGGTCTTGTTAGCTCCGGAGAGACCGTCCTTCCCCTCGCCTGCTGCAGAAATACTTCCAGCAGAGCCCCCTCCTCCTTATTCCCAAATTGACACTTAAGCCACTCTAACGAGATCTGCACAGCAATCCTGGTTATTTCAGCCTTCAGCCAACTTCTATCATTATTATTATTATTGTTTTACCTTTTGCTTTAATACAGGAAAATATGTGTGATGAGCAGCCCCAAGCTGGTGTTTCCCCCGCCTCCAGCCCAGCTCTCTGTGTGGAGCAGATGTGGGTGTCCTTGGGAGATCCCAGCCTTGCACCAACACCTTCCCTGCCCACTCCTGTCTGACCCCATGGTGTGCAGGGGGTCCTCCTCGCTTCTCCCTCCTGCTCATCCTCCCACCCCGTCTCTCCCAGCTTCTCATCCTCTCTGCTCTACTTGCTCCCTCTCTATTTCGTCTGTGTGTTCAAAACAGCACAAAAGCCCTTACAGCTCCCCGGGCTGTGACCCAAACAGTAAAGAATGTTTATGTGCTGGTCGTCTTCCATTTCTGTGTATTAATATTGCACACACAGGCTCACGCACTCACACACGGCGTTCCTGGTGCCTCCGTGGGCTGCCGGCCAAGGGAGCCCAGCCAAAGTAAAGGCATCTGGGCCCTTCTGGAGAAAGCAGGAAAAGGAGAAAGAAAAATACAAAAGCAAAAAAAAAAAGGATTTGGAGACAAGCAGCTCCTCCAGCCTGTGCCCCTGCACCCGCTGTGGATGGGGCCAGGGAGTCCTGCGTAGACGGGGGTTTGCCAGGCTGTGCCCGTCCCAGCAATCCCCCATGTCCCTTGTCACCCACCCAGCATTCCCTATGGGACTGGGGCAGGTGGTGGAAGCTTGCTGTGAGCCACAGGCTTGTACAGAGAGGGGGTGGGTATGCAGAAATTGGGGGTCTGGCTTTGGACGGGGCTGCTTGCCAGAAAGGTGCAGCAAGCTGCTGCAGCCCCCCTCGCCACACAACACCCAGCAGTCAGTCACCACTGAGATGCTGAATCCCCAAAACAATGCTGGGATGTCAGGGTTGGAAGCCCATTTAAGAGCTCTGAAATTGAGTCTGGGGAATGAACGAGGTTCTGTCCCCTCAATGACTGAGGCCACACAAGAGCCTGACCTCTGGCCTATGGGCTGTCCAACAGGGCTGAGGGAAGAGCTGCTGTGAGGGGCTGTGAATCCTGCATGGTCTGTGCGAGCAGGAATTGCTGCCTGTGGTCAGAGGCAGGATGGTCCTAACTGCCTCTAAATCACTAAAGTTGCTCAGAAGGGGGAAAATGAGGCGCAGTGGGTGGGCCAAGAGGGCCAGGAGCTTCTGCTGGCTCTTGCAGAAGCCCCCTGGGTGCTGGGGGTGCGATGCTGGAACAAGTCTACAGAGCCAGTGGCCAACTGGGAAGGGTCAGGTCTTTGTCTGAACTCATCCTGCTCCTCTCCAGGGTCCTAAAAGCAAGGAGACACACACATGGCACCACCAGCACCTGCAGGCTGTGATTTAGGGATGGGGCAAGAGAAGCCTTGCTCATCCACGTGGTGAAGATGCTGCCTTGTCCAAGACACGCTGCCCAGGCTGACCTCTGCTGTGCTGCCCTGGGCTCAAAGGCAGCTGGGCTTTCCTAGGCTGGTCCTTTGCACCTCTGCAGGACACACAGCCTGTCCATGACCCCTGTGAAGGGCAAAAGCTGCTTAGTGCCAGTGAAGCCACTGGGGCTGCTGCCAGAAGCTGTGAAAGCTTCACGTGTTCCACAGTTTTTAACCCCAGCAATCTGATGGGCACTGAATTTCCTTCTCATCTTCCAGGAAAAGGACCTCCCAGAGGTCTCGGCAGGGGTTAACTCTGTACAAAGTAGTCACGCAAAGGGGAGGCCTTGTTCCAAGCACCAAATAACTTGCAGAAGTAATGCATTTGTTCCTCATTAGGATAATTGCCCCACCGCTTTTCTCTGTGGCATTGGCCAACCTAACTCACAAACATCTGAAAACACCAGCTAAAGTATGACCAAATTTAGGAGCTGAGTCGAGCAATATATTGCCTTGATTTGCCCCAAAACATGAATTAGCTGGGAGTCCTCCCTCATATTGCATTTCCAGGGAACATAAGGAACCCATTGTGTAATTAGTGGTAGTATTTTCAACACGCTGCCTTGGCCATGCTCTGCCCTCCTCTCCTGAGCTACTGCACCTCTTGGGATCCCCAGGTTGTGGATGTGAGTGGGTAGCTGGGGGTATAGGATGTGTCTGCCACAGAAGTGTTGAGGATGGTTGTGGCAAAGCAGGAGATAAGGGCTTGCCTGCTCCTTCATCCCTCTAGCATCCAGTTTGGAGCTGGCCAGAGTGGGGATGTGTCTGGCCATAACCCATCTGATGGCCAGAAGAGGACCTGGAGACAGGGTGAGGTTCTGAGTTGGAGGATCCAGCTCAGAGCCATTGCTGCCTGCCTGCAGTTGTAACCATCATCGGGATCTCCCCAGCCATGGGATACCCTCGCTGGGAGCTCAGCACAGCAGCAGAAATCCTGCCCCAAAGGCTGCAGGGAGGGAGTGAAGGTGAGCCAGAGCTGGGCTGCGAGTCCTACCCTGTGCCCTCCTGCCAGCCCATACCCTGATCTCCAACCCCCATCAGGGCTGGCTGGAAGGACTCCCCATGGTCCCTCATGGGAGATCTCATGGATCCATTTACACCTGGACTGAGTCTGGCTGTCCCACCCTCCCCACTTTGCCTGCAAGATGCAATGCTGACCCTTGCTGTGCATCCTGCCTGCCTCAGCAGGGCACCGAGTGCCCCTCGCTTTGGCTCTCCACTCTCCCATCATGTGGATGTTTCCTTCTCCCTTCCCAAGTTACTTTGAGTAGCCCAGGCCCTAAGAATGGGTGATCCCAGAGGATGTGGCACTCGGATGAGCTGGGTGCCTGGTGTGACTCAGTAGAACATCCTCCAGGACATCAGCTTTCCCCATCTCGGTTTAAGCCCATGTCTGACAACCCTCCCTTCTCTTTTCCTTGTGAATCACCTCTTTACCATGCAAGGGACCATGTGTGCTGGCTACACCTGGGGCTGGAGTGGCTCAAGGCAGGGCCTCGGAGGGCAGTACCCTCTCCCTGCCACGCACCAGTGTGCCCAGCACAGCCAGCTTGCAGATGTGATCTCCTGTTTGCAAAGTGCCCAGATACCTCTTCCACGCTCATCTTTCCACATTTACTCACCTGCTCTGAATGCCACATGAGGCTTCATTCCCCCAGGGGTGTTGACATTTGAAGGTATTGGAGAAATCCTTTTGCACTGTAAGAATAACGAATGGTTAAACCTGGAAGTTAATTCAGTCTCCTCTTTGTCCCATCCTTGCTAGTCCAGGATCTGGCCAGAACACAAGCTAGAGTGCTTCCCTCCTTCCTTGGCTGTTTGTTGTCAGACTCATGTGTTCACCTCTCACACCTCATCTCGAAATGTTTTCCCCCCTTGTGACTTTTGGAAGCTCTTGGAGGGGTCAGGTGTTGCTGCCCTGGTTAAACAGGGTAGGAACAGTTCCCTGTTTCCCACCCACTCTCCTCCCACAGAAGAAGGGTTAACAGCAGAAACACTGGTCAAAGCAGAAAAACAAACTAAGAGAGGACTGTCTGTGTGCCAGGACATCCATTCAGAACAATTAGCTGGCCTGTGGGGAGCCCTGCTCTGCTAAAGGCATACATTTCCCTTCTATATGGATTTTCCACCTAATCTCTACATTTTACATGGACGTGCTTGGGGGCAGGGCCTGGGATGAAGTGTTCATTCATTTCCCCTGCCCAACTTTGTTTCCACACCTTCCACAGGCTGTCTCCTGGGCTGGGGATGCATTTGTATCCACTCTCCCCTCCCCTCTCACCCCTTCACCAGGCTCTGTCCCATGGCAGGGGGGTGAATACACCTCTGATAAACACCACATTTCTGGCAAGGCTGTCTGTGCACACGTACGGCTTCCTCATAGGAAGAAAAGGAAAAGAAAAAGGAAAATGAGAGAAGAAGAGTCCCTTTCTTTCATAAACCATGGAAACGTCCTCATTCTTGGGAGCAGATGGCTTTCCAATTGACTCCGTGGCCGAGGCCTCCTTCATGTGCACGGCAGAGCCCCAGAGCCCGCCTTGTGCTGCTTTGCAAAGAGGAGAGAGAAAACCAAGTCACTGAGACAAGCACGTGACTGCAATGCAAAGCAAAACCAGCTCTGCAAAAGCCTCGCTGCAGATAAAATCAAGCCCAAGACTGGATGTGAACTCGAGAACCCAGAGCAGCTCTTTTCCCCTTGGACTTCCCAGGCTCCAGCTGAGCGCTGGTTTTGTCCCACTGGTCTCTGTTTATTTTTTTGGCACTAGGGAGGTTCGAACTGAGACATGGCAAACCCAAAGGAGGCTCCTCTCACCACACTTTTTCCTGAGCTGCCTCAGAGGTCCCAGCCTGGCTGGTCAGTGATGTCAGGGCAGGGTCAGTGTCCCTCTGCAGGTGCAGATCTGTCACTGCCCCCCTGACCTTCCCTTCTCCTTGGAGCTGTGGCTCAGCTCACGTTCCATGGGGTGTTATAGGGTTGGTATTGACTCTCCAGCTCTTTCCTTCTGTCATCAGGTAGCAGTTCCATTTTCTCCTCAGGGGAGCCAGCCCTGGGCATTGCCTTCTCTCTGCTCTCCACAAAGCACCTAAGCCTCTTGCTTTCAGTCCAAGTACATCCCTTTAAATCTCCCTCCTGGATCTGGGCACTTAATAAGTCTTAGCATTTCATTAGCAGATGCTAATAGCGATGGCACAGAGCCACATACTTTGAATTCAAATCCTCCTTGGCTTAGCATGCTCCACTCATCCCCCTGTCCACCTAGCAGCTAGGATCCAGACGTCTGCTGCATCCCTGCTTGGAGCTCTTCCTATCAAATGGGTGAGCAGCCAATGTTTCCAGCTAATTGCAGTGCTGGCAAGGGGGACACAGATCCTGTGGCACCAAGATCTGCACTGAGGGAAGGGGAAACCACCAGGCCTCAAAATGCCTGCAAAAACCTTCCCTTCAGCTTCCAGCAGGGAAGTGAACCTCAGCAAGCTAGGCAAGAACTCAGCTGGAAAACATCAATGACAGCATAGAACCTGATCCAGAAGGATGTGTGGGTTGGTCCCATTGGTGTTTACTGAGCTGTTCCCACAGGCTCAAGGGGAAGGTGACAGTCTCTTTCCTCAGATGCTTTTCCTCTTCACTTCCAAGTCCAAGATGTTTCTGCCTGAGGAAACCTTTGTCTGGTTCATTCCTCCTAGCAGTCATCCTGCCCAAGTTTTTCTCATAGCAGGGAAAGCACAAAATGGGCCCTGGGAAATCAAGACATGATCAGTCCCTTAATTCCCTTTAGCTTCCAATCTTTAGTTACTGGTTGATCAGAATCCCCAAACAATACTTTTCATGTGATGGTGATACCTACAGATAGTCCCAATGAGTCCCATGAGAGGACCACAGTGCTGCCAGGGGCTATTCCTCATCCCAGCCTTGCCACTGGGTTCCTTCCTTTCTCATGCAGAGCTGAGCAAACCAGTGCTCAGAGACCCTTCTTGCTTTTGTCCCAAAATGAGGTGTGGAACCCGAGGTGAGCGCCCAGGATGACTGAAGCTGTACCAGAAAGGACAAGGAGGAGCAGTGCTCATGAACCAGCAATCCCATCTGCCATGGAGAGAGCTGCCCCTCTGGCACAGCAAGGAGAGCTGGCTGCTCCCCCTGGCCCACAGAGGACCAAGCAGACACCCTGAGCCCACGCTGCACATCTGGAAGTCGGATCCATTAAAACAAACCCTATTACATAACAACAGACATCTGGAGCCTGTTACCACTACAATTTTAGTAAAAATAGTTTTTTTGATATGATCTCTCCTAAGAATGTGGCAGAGGGGCTCGGAGCCAAAGTCTTCCAAGAATGGCTGTAACTGCTTTTCATAAAGCATCCCCCACCTCCTGTTTGGGGCAGGGTTGCTCCCTCTCCATGCACACACCGTGACTCCACACCAATGCTTGGAGGCACAGAGGAAGGTCTCAGGGTGAAGGCAGGTGCAGTGCTAGAGGAGAGAGTTTCCTGGATGATTCTATAGAAAATAAACACAATTAGCTTTGGAGGTGCTTAGCTACTCCAGGGATGGATGAGTGAATGGATGGAGGGGAGGAAGGAGAGCCGTGGTTTGCAGACAGCAGTGTCAGACCTGCTTTTCATGACAACCAGAATAAACAGCCACTTACTGGAGTGAGAAGTGCTGAGCTCCTGCAGCCTCTGCTTTGCTGACTTTCTCTTGAGTCTCTGCCCTTGCAAGCCCAGACACTGCCCATTGCCCTGGCTGTGCAGTCAGTCTCCAGGCCATGTCTTTGTCTCCCTCAGCTTCCATTATCTCCTTACTGCCAGTCAGACTCACTGCCCTCCTCTGTCCATGGACCTCCCCCAGGCCCCCTCTCTGCTCCTGGTGTCCATCAGCTCAGTTGGTCAGTTTGTGACCATCTCTCCTGCCCTTCCCCAAAGTCAGGACAATGATGGGATCAGGGCTTTCCTGCCTGCTGTTATTTTCCACCTCTTTGCATCTCCAAGCACATCTCCGTCATCCCGTGGCTGCAACAGGATCGTCTCTATCCACGGATCCTCTGAGCTTTGGCTTTCTTTAACTCCCCTGGTCAGACATTGTCCCTCCTGAAGGCTCCACCCTGCCCATGAGCTCATCAGTGCCGAGCACCAGATCATGGCAAACCCAGCGAGTGCTCATCTGGGAGAAGCAGAGGAAATCTTGAGCTGGCGGTGGCTCAGTTGGCAGCTGCCGTGCTCCTGGAGCCAGCTCAGCAGCAGCACCATGGAAAGGCCCTGGAAGGTCATTTGGGCACATGCATTTGGTGTTAAATATTGAAGTGTTGTTGCTAAGGAGACCTCAGTGCTACCAGCCAGGGCGAGGGTAATTCAGGAGCACGGCCAGGATCCGGTCTGAGCATTCACCAGTTGTCCCTTCCGTAGGTTTTTAATGGTGCAGCTCCTGGCTTCCCCAAAGCTCCTCAGCTGGTCCGGGCCATGCCAACTGCCCAGAGCTGGCCCTGCAGCCAGGAAGGTTTTGCCTGGTGCTGTCAGATCCCAGGCAGCAGCAGGGAGGGGTTTGGCTGCCCAGACACCCTCAGGCTGCTCCGCAGTGCAGAGTTGGACCGGCACACGAGGAATGGAAACTCCCTTCCTTGCTGCTGATCTGTCTGCAAGAAAGTGAGTTTTTTCAGGGAAGGGTGGAGCTGGCTCGGGATGGATCCTGGTTGCTGGAGTCAGGACACACACATGACAGGGTATTTTGTTCCTGCATTGATATGCCAGTCCTCAGGACCCCCAGTGAACGTGTAGAGAGTGTTGTGTGCTCCTCTCTCCAGAGCATGGCTGGAAAAGTCCTGGCACAAGGAGAAATGAGACATCTGACCCACCCTCCTGAACTCCCCCCTGGGTCATTTCCCACAGCGGAAGGGCAAGGAGAAAGAAAGTGCACCTTGTCTTTGGACTGGAAGGGTAAATTTCAGTCTGGGTTTTAGGAATTGTGTTGGCACAGTGCAGTGGAAGCTCTGCTTTCTGTACAGGGCTGGAGCTCAGCATTAACACCTTTCATGCCTCAGAGCAAGGCTGCACCATTTCCTTCCACATCAGGCTATAAAAGACACAAGTTCAAACTCAAACTCTCAATTTTTTTGCCCTTTTTACCACGCAGACCTCAGTTTTCCAGAGGTTATAACCTGGGTAGCTTTTCATCTCATCTCCAGCTAATGCACCTTTGGGTGAAGTGCACCTCCCTGCCAGAGCAGAGGGTTGCTGGAGCTCTGGTGCAGAAAATTCTCTTTTTCCTGAACCCTGTCCTTGCAAATGGAGGTGCTGTTTTGGCTGATGGGCAGCCAGCCTAGAGAAGTTCAGGCCAAGTGTTTTGAGTCTGACAAAGTTAAAGGCAAATGAAATCAGAGCCTTGTAGCTAGAAGTGTCAGGCTACATCCATTACCAGTTCCACCTACAATAAAAACTGCTGGAAATTTGTAAGAATGCTTTTTTCTTTCCTTTTTTTTTTTTTTCCCCTTAGGATTTTTTTCCCTTTTCTTTTGGAGACTCTCACCTACACTGTGGTCTCTGGCTAAAATCAAAGCAATCCTACTCTCAACCTCATTTCCCACGTGTACCCTGTAAGCATCCCAAAAGGGCAATGAGCAGCCAGCTTCTGACAAGCTGAGGGCAGGAGGAAGCAGGGAGTGGGAGACGAGGCAAGGACATGGTTCCAGAACACTGCTCCAGGCCAATGGGAAACTGGTGCCTGATTTTGGTTTCATCTTTGCAGCCATCGTCTTGGGAGATGCTGTGCAGCTGCTTCAAGCCTGGAAAACAAAAGGTCTTTATTTTCCATAGTTTTATTATTATTTTTATTTTTATTTAATTTGCAGATTCAGACCCTGGCTATTAATGGGAAATTCCTGCATGGAAGGAGCAGCAAATGAAGGCTGCTGAAAGACTGAGTGCAGTTACTCTGCTCGTGCCTCTCAGATGGCCCCTCTGCATCGCTGTCTGTGCTGGAGCTGCCTTCTCTTCCTGGCTCTTTTTCCATCCCTCCCTTTACATTTGGAAGGCAGTGTGTGTTGCCTCTGATTTTCTACAATTTTATCAAAGAAAGATTGTGAATAAACAGAGCAAGCTGGAGAAAAAACAGACTCAGATTAGCTTCAGTTTGCTTTTGCCTGGCCATTTCCCACCGGTGCTCTCCTCACCCACAGCCTGTGGATGTCATTTCTCCCACTGGAGAAGCAGCAAAGTTGATGGTCTGGTGCTTCTCTGTGCTTTTGGCAGATGGTTCACTCGTGTCTCTGGGAGCAGGTCCTGGGACAGGGTGAGAGAAAAAGGGAGATTTCTGCAAGTGCCAAGCTTGGGGTAAGGAGCAGAGGCTGATCCCATGTGTGCTCCAAGGGCAATCAGGGATCCTTAATTGCTCATCCCACTCAGGAGTGTCTCCAGCTTCCCAGGTACCTCCACCACCCTCCCATCTCAGGTCCATCCCCCGAGAGGCACCAAGGCATGGGAGGGGCAGGAGGAGCCCCTCGACCCCCAGGGACAGCATTGTGTTCTCAAAGGTACAACCAGTGCCACACTGCCCCCGCTCTGCTTGGCACCCCCTCAGGGAAACACTCTGGGACCTTCTGCAGTGGGACCCTCTCACACCCAGCTCCCTCTGGGATGTTCCCACATCCTCTGCTGCAGATCAGCCTGGGCTTTCCATTTGGGATTGGTGCAGGAGGGGCCACGGGCAGAGCTGCCTGATCCACGGAGCATGGCCAGCCTCCCCAGGAAGTCACATACCGCACATTTCCCCCAAAACAGCTCTGCCATGTCATGGGGACGCAGCACTTGGCCCCAGCGCAGGGAAGGTGCTGGCGGGCTGCCACAGCCCTGTCCAAAAACACAGACGTTTGGCCTCAGAGTGCTGGAGCACGAGCAATCTCCCAAGAAGAGCAAAAAGTCAAGACACTGATTTGCAGATACTGTTATGAACCAAAGCCCAGAGCTCTGCTCATTGTAATAACTGACATAATCGAGGTCATTATTTATACAGTATCTGCATGAACATTTGACACTGGGAAAATACTTGCAGTTCCTGAAAGACTGGCAAATTCTACCATGAGTGTTTATTCATGCCAGAATCTAATCCAGAAACTCACTTTTCTTTCTCAGAGGATGTTTTATCTGGTGAGAGCATGGACAGTGATGAGCAAGCAGAGCTCAGGCTTCGCCCAGCTGAGCCACACTGGGAGTGCCTGCCCATTGGAGGTGCCTGCACGGGTGAGGGGAAAGAAAGAGGATGTCTCTCAATTGTCCCAATTGCCTCAAAGCTCCCTGATCCAGGGAAACAGCCTCCAGAGAGCCCCATTATTTTTCCTGTTTGTAGGATGAATCCATCCCCCGTAAGGAGAAGGAGAGGTGCTCCTGCAGGTCACAGCCAAAATCCCAGTGGGCAGCTGAATCCCATCACCCCCAGAGCGATGTTGCCAGCAGTGATTTACTGCAGGGAAGATCCTCAAGGAAATAAATAAAGAGAAGGAGATGGCCCAAAGGTGAGGAAGGATGAGCTGCAGAGCCCAGTGCAGGGGGACCCGACGTCCCTGCCAGAGCCCTGCACTTTGGATAAATATTTGAAGTCCCTGTAAACAAAGATCTCAGTCGGGAATGAGGAGAAGCACTTTCGCTTCTCCCCCAGCGGTCTGGGAAAGGCGAGCACGCTGGCCAGCAGCCAGGCAGGGGCGTGCCCCAGGGGACACGCACAGGCAAGGGATGGAGGTGACAGTGGGCAGGGGTCACCGGCAAACCCAGCTCTGACCCTCCTGTGGGTCACCCGTGGGTCTGGGGTGGCCTTGGGATGATGGGACCCTCCTGGGTCTCCTCTTCCAGCATGGGAGCACACCCCAGCTCCCGATGCATCATCACCTTCAGCCTCAGACAGGAGGCACTGAATGAAAAACGTGCCCAGTGTGGAGCAGAGCGCAGGGTTTCAGCTCCATGCCCCTGTGAGCCTCCACACCCCAGTGAGAACAGCCCCATTTTCCTTCCCCTCCTGCACCCCCTGTGCCTTTGGCCCCTTCCCACCGCAGGGAGTTTCCATTGCTCCTCTCAAACCGCAGCCCCATGCTCGGGAACCTGAAACCTGTATTTGCTGGAGAGAAGAAAATCAGATTGTAGGAAATGCAGCACATGAAAAGAGACAGGGGGAGAGGAGGGGGGAAAAGCAAAGCCATTTTTTATTGCTCGCAGAATCTGTCCATTTTCCATGGCTGTCACATCCCCCTTCCATAGCCAAGACACAACGGAAAATATGTTTGATTTTTTTTTTTCCTGGCAGGTACTTGATTTCTGTTGTTTTTTTTTTTTTTTTTAAAAAAGCACCATCTCTTCTCCCCAGCACCACACAACTCCTCCAAGAGCCCAAGGCTGGGTGAGAGCTGGGGTCTGTAGAAGGGAAGGTGAGCTGCTTGTTTCTTGAGGGAGATGGCAGGAGCCGGTGGGTAGAGAGGGGGCTCCCAGCCAGAGTCACTGGTTCTGCCTTGTTTTCCTCTACCTTTGCCTCTTTAAGAGATCAATTAATTGATAATTAATAATTATTATTGAATTAATTGTGTTGCTCAATTAATTTTTAAAAATAATAATTAATTTTATCTCATTCCATCTATCCAGTGGGAGCAGCTGAGGTGTCAGCATGAGGACACCCAGTCCCAGAACAGCCCAGGAGTGGGGCAGAGCTCTCAGGAGGATAAAACTGCTGCAGATCTTCAGCCACGTTTAAAAAAAAGAGCAAATGGTGTGCTTGCCACAGGGTTTGATGCTCTCCCTGGCAAGGACCAAGAGCATCCCCAGCCAGGGCTGCTGCCAGGCTGCCTGGCCACACACAGACAGGTCCAGGCCATGGCCACGAGCACAGACTGGACCTGCACCCAGAGAGGAGATGAACTTGTCCTGCCAAAGACTCGAATTAGAACAGACAAGCATCGGAAAATGGCCTTTGAGGAGCCAGGGTGGAGACAGCAATACTGGATATCAGCCAAGCAGGAGGGGCCAGGGCAGGGGAGGCAGCAGGACCCCAGGTTCAAGGCTGCACCAGCTCCACCAGCATCTGCCTGTGGTGAGGAGCCTGATAAAAGCACAGAGGGCGTGGGCACATCCAGCAATGGGCGGGATCAACACCCAGGAAAGAGTAAGTCTGGAAAAGGGGGAAATATGGGAATTGTTGAGATGTAAGGCACAAGGTTGGAGAGGGCTGAAGGTGTCCTGGGCAGAGCAGTAAGGGCAAAGAACTCTGTCACTGTCCCTGTGGGGCTTTGCAACACACAGAGCACCTGCAGTGTCACAGCCCCTGATGACCCCGACAGGACCACTTCTCCAGGGTCCCCCTTTCCAACTGACCCAGGAAGAGGTGGCAGAGCAGAACCCATCCAATGAGACCCCAGTAGGAAGAGGTGAGGGTGCCCTGGCCTGCAGGGCCACCAGGATGGATTTGGGGATTGTTCCAAACTCAAAAATTTCAGCTGCTATTTTTTAAGAAAAAGTTAATATTCTTCATGGAAAGCAGCTGGATTTCTACTGATTTAAGCCAAACCTCACATGTGGGATAGCTGGCACGACTGGTCTCCCTACTGATGCTCAGAAACAAGCATAAGGAGGAAGAACAAGGTAAAAGCAAAATAACAGATTTTAAGTGTAGGGTCACCTTGTTTTGCTCTATTCCCTTTGCTTTCCATTTCACAATCTCCTGGGAGCTGGTGAAGCTGGGACCTGCCCCCATCCTTGGATACAAGCATAGAGGTGATGATGTTTCAGCCTCCGAGCAGAGTAAAGGGAAGGACAGAGCTGCCCGGTTTTTTCGGGAAGACCACGTGTAAGGGGGCAGAGTCCGCAGGCGGAGCGGAGCGCTGCCAGAGCAGCGAGAGCGGCTCATCTGCCGTGCAGCTGCGGGGAAGCGCCGTGTCCGCACACCTCGTGCTTGGAAACACCGGCCAGGAAAGCTGGGGCGGGGCTGGGGCCATTCGCACCCTGCTCATGTCCCGCAGCACGGAACCCTACACAGGCACAAGGATGGAGCTGGCGCTCGGGCTGCCTCAGCCGAGCTCCACGCCGGCAGTGCCTGCGTGTGCAGAGCTCCCCGCTGCCGGAGTGAACCCCACTGCCCACGCCGTGCCAGCCCCTCTCCACCCTGCCCCAGCCTTGGAAGGGCCCTGTCCCGCTGCCCATCCTCCCTGGGAAGGACAGCGGTGCTTATGCAAACGAGGAAGCGAAAGCTTTACTGTGCTTTTCCAGCGTGCGCGGACGGCCGGGGCTGCGCGGAGCCGAGGCGAGGCCGGTGCCAAGACGCAGCGCTCCCGGCCAGATGAGCCGGTTTCGAGTTTCAACCGCAAGCCACGCGAAGGAAGGAACAAAACCGAGGGGCAGCGAGACCATGACCTGAGTTCAACTTTGGGGCTGGTGTTTCTCCAGTCCTGCATCCCCCCTTCGACCATTCCCATCCCACGGCGGACTCCCGGCCCTGCGAGGAGGAGGTGCTGCAGGAGGGTCTGTGGGACTCCGTGGTGGTGGTGCCGATGCAAAACCCTCCCCATCCCGCTCCCACAGGCGCGCTGGGCTGATGGCCCAGGAAATGCTTTCATTTTAAACAGAGCAAGGCCCTCTCTGAGGCAGTTCTTCCCCAGCTCCCACACTGCAGAAAGGCTTCGATCGATTTAATCTTCCAATAAAACCTCCTGCAATTCTTTTAGGTTTTTTCTCCATTTCCTTTCCCTTTTGAGCACACAGAATCAGATCCCTATCTCACCAGCAAGACACGGTCTCTCTTCCACCCCCGTAGCTTTGCTTGTGATCTGGAGGTTACCAGCAGCAAAGGGATAAAGGGAAACAGCCCTGGTCCCTTGCTTTCCCCTTGTCAGTTACCTGGGGCTGCTCTAGCACTGGGGAGCAGAAGGAAATACCTGACATTCCTTCTCCATGCTCTCATTTCTCAGGCAGACCCCGCACAGGCCAGCTCGCGGTGCTCCCGTTAGATTGTGCAGGGAGATTTTCTCTTTCCAGACACGCCACGGACTCCGCCTGTTCCCCCCGCAGAGCCAGGCAGGCGGCTCTGCCCCAGGTGACCTCGCAGGCACGGCCCGGCTTTGGGAGCTGGCAGGATGGACCGAGGGGGATGCAGGGGACACGGGAATGCCCTGCTGCTGTGCTGGGGTCAGGCAGCAGCACTGCTGGAGGGAGAGCTGGGAGAGAGGGACAGTGCTGGGAAGGGAGAGAGGAGAGGAGAGGAGAGGAGAGGAGAGGAGAGGAGATGGTTTCAAGTCTTTATTTATATTTTCCCCTCTGCTGCTGCTGGCCAGCAGCTGTGCACAGCTCCTCCAGCATCTGGAGTCTCTTGGCCACCGGCTGGGGCTCTTGGAGGACGTGTGCGCTCGTGCACACGCTGAACTGCGGCACGCCGGGTGAAGGGAGGAATGCGGCTCTGGCCGGAGCCGAGCGGAGGCTGTGCCGCCCGTGCGCAGGCAGCGCCGGCTCAGCAGCAGCTCCAGCTCCATCTCTCCTTCTCCTGCCTGGCAGATGCTGCCCGGAGTTGCCTTCGGCAAGGGGAAGGGTGCCAAGGTCTGCTGGGGGTTTGGTGCAGTCCTCGGGCCGGGTGTGGGGCTGAGGCAGGTGAGCCAACGGGGCCAAGCCCAAATTTCCATCTCCGGCCCCATTGCTCCACTCATGGTTCCCAGATGTGGGAGGCAGTGGCCAGCATGGGGAGTGTTCCTGCAGTAAGGTTTGGGAGAAGCCCAAATCCCGGGGAAAAGCACAGTGGGGAGAATGGCTGCTGCTGGCAGGGTGTTCGGAGGTGGAAAATTTCCTATTGCATGTACCAAGCACCTGGGAAAATGGGGAAAATCCTCCAAGCTTGTGTAACAGCCATCATGAGAGTGGGAAGACAGCTGGGTGGTGACGTTTGGGACCCTTCTACCCTTCCAGCTACAGCACCAGCCATGCCCACCTTCGGTGCATGTGTAGGGGGGAGGTGTTTTGTGGCCCATGGGTTGCTCGGCTGTACACAGCAAAATAAATTGTTACCCGAAGTTTTAGAGGGATTTCACACCACCTGAGCCATGTTGTCCTTCCCTGCCCCACTGGGCCCTTGGTTGCTCTGCCCCTGCCAGGGGGATGTGGTGCAGCTGCCCACGGGCACTGGAGCAGGGCAGGAGAGATTGGGAAACCGCAGCTCCCTCCCAGTGCTGGCGCTGACCGAGCAAACCCTGGCTGTGCTCGCCTTGGCTGGGGCTGCAGCCTATTTTTGGAAGCTCTTGAGACTTCCAGGGATGGAACCGCCTTTTTTTTCCCTTCATTCACAGACGGGGTCATTTTGATTTGTTACGTGTTTGTGCATGGGGTTTTTTATTGTTGTTATTGTTTATGATGTCCTGTCTTTTATTCATGGCATCAAAGAAGCAGAACTGAAACGCAGCGGAAGCAGAGGGGAAGCTTTGGACTCGCCTGTTTGGGGGAGCAAAAGCAGCCAGGCTGCAAACACGGTGGGGACATGAGTGTCTCTGCCATGAAATGTCTGTTCTTTGTATCCTGCCAGTGGCACTTGCCAGATCCAGGGATGCAGAGGGAAGGAGAGGAGCCAGCAGGTTTCCACCTGGCCACAGCTTGGTTCCAGGCTGCCTGGTGGGAATGCTGTGGAGACTGCAGCTTTCCAAGAAACTGGGCTCGAGGCTGAGCGATCGAAAAAGGACCAGTCTGCCTCTGACTGGGGACATTAGACTACTGACTACCTTTGCCACCAGCTCTAAAGTTTCCCACACCTGAATTTTTCTTGCTGGGGTACTGCCTTCTCCCTGCTCCAGGTGCCACCCAGGTCCCATTTCTTGGGAGCTCCTGATTCTGCAGCAATCTCCCCAAAACACAGGTGCAGCTGTTCTTCCTGGAGGGCAGCAAAGAACCCAGAAAGAGCCAGGTCTCAAGAGACCAAACTTTGAGTAGAATTTGACCCTCTCTCTATGGCGTGGATCAGACCTTGACCTCTCTGGTGACAGCAGTGGAGGGCAGAGAGGGCCTCCTGGTTTGTGACCCGCTGCAGATGGTGACACTAATTTGAATGTCCCAGGAGAGCCAAACCCTTGGCCTGCCTCAGAGGACAGCTAATTGCACTGGGGATCCATGGAATGCCCCTGTGGATGTGATTCCTCATGCAGCATTGCTTACAGCTCTTTCATCCCTGCTGGGCTCTCAGGAATCCCCACCTCCCTCAGGCGCTCACGGAGAAGGCAGGAGGGCCAGAACCTTTCCCATGGGATCAGGGGTGACGGGCCCTGCAAGCCCCAGCCCTCCTCCTGAGCTGTCCCCATGGAAGGGGTTAATGCAGGACATGGCATCACCCTGGCTGGTGCATGTCTTGACCCAAGCCAGGAGAGGGGACACCAGGAGACATCAGCTGTTCCTCTTCCTGGGGCTGGCTTGCCCTTTCTTTGCACTCCCTGCATCCAGAGGTGCTCAGAGGGGCTCGCAGTTCCCCAGGGATCAGATCCCCCATCTCAGCCAGCTCAGCGGGGTCACGGCCAGCGCGGTGCCTCGGTGCTGGGCTGTTCTGGGCTGCCTGGGAGCTGAGGCAGGAAACATAAAAACAGGCTGGACTGTGCTTGCCAGGGCTGGAGCTGCAGTGGCTGGGGACTGCCACGTCTGTGAGCAGAAACAACGGGGCCTAAATATGCTCCCTCCCCCTTGGTCCCCCTCATCCTTCCCTGTACGGCCCCTGGGCTCACAGGAAAAGGGAGGAGGGGGTCTTGGGGAATGTTCTGGATGAATCTCAGGGGCACAAAGGCTCAAGCTCAGCCAAGGAGCCGTGGTGGACAGTTGGGATCCCACAGTGAGAGGAGTGGGGAGTCCTGGGGGTGTCTCTGCAAATATGCCCCCCTCCTGCTGCAGTCTGTCTCCTTGTCCCTGACCAACACCCCAGACGGGCATGTGGCTCATCTCCACTCCCAGCCATGCATGGTGGGGACGGTCCTGCACCATGTCCCACAACCACCAGGTTTTTTACCTCCACGAAGATCTTGTCCTTGGGGAAAAGTGTCACGGGGGTCCCTGTCAGGGGAGCGCTGAGGTTCCTCTCAGCTGAGGGGATTGGAAGTGGCAATGGAGCAAGCTGGGGAGACCAGTGGGGGCAGGCACTCCACAAGGAAAAGCAAAACTCCCAAGCTGTGTCCGCAGGGCTTCGCGACATGTGAAAGTGTTTATTTCATTGGATGGGGATGGAAAAACAGAGCCCCAGCAGAGGCGGTGGAACAAAATCTCCTGCAGCAACCCCTGGCCGGGAGCTGCCAGCTCCCATTCCTGCAGCACGCTTCTGCCTGGGACCTGGCGCCGGAGGTCCCTGGCTCCCAGCCCCTCCAGGGAAACAACAAAGACCAGGAAAGGGCAATAATGAGGCTGCCAACAATTAACACGCTTGGGGCCAGGCTCTGCTCAGTTCACCCAGAGTGAAGCTGTGACTGGCGGTGTTTCTCCAGGGAGGCTTCGAGCAGGCTTTGGTCTGGAGAAGCAAATGCAACAAAATAGTTGAAATCTCTCTAAAATAGTGGGATGGAATGGACCACAGGGCAGAGGGGAGCAGCAGGTAAATCCCATGGAATGGCATTACATCAAAGTGCCTGTTGAAGCTTTTACAGCTGATGGAAGACTACAGGGAGCATCTCTGCACCTTCCACTTCTCCAGATGGGCTGGCAGAGAAACGCTGGCACAGGACACCTGTACTCCCATCATGGGACATCCCCCACAGACCGTGGGGCATTTGCAAGGCTATTTCTACCAGAAGAGCTCCAGGTGCTTGGCGTGTGCTCGGAGGTGAAGCCTTGGAGAAGAGGAGCCAACTGGGGCCCACCAGGCTGGGTCTCGCACCGCCCCAGCAGCCGCTGCACCGGCAAGGAAGAGTTACGTGACTTTCCCAAGCTCCCCAAGTGACTCACAGGCAAGGCCAAGCCAGATGTCAGAATCCTGACTCTGGGACTGAGTGGTCTTGGGACCTCCCAACTCTTTGAAAGAGCAGATGTGCTGAGAGCCAGACTTGGCGTTAGTGTCCGGGCTCGGGAGGGAAGAGAGGAAGGAGGTAAAAGAGAGATAATGCAACAGCTTTGAGGTGGTGAAAGGGCCCATCCAGAGTTCAGAGGTCGGCTGTGTTTCTGTTTTGCCTTTTGCACATGAAAGCAGCCAGACAGAGAGGCTCCAGGGGAGATGTGCAGCCATGCTCCTTTCAGCCTTCCTCACACGATCCCACCGCTCCAACCTGGCAAAAAACTCCTAGAGAGGAGCAGTTTGAGAAGACGTCAAGCACCTTCATTGCCTCATAAATTCCTGGCTTCTCCTCTGGGAGAAGCCTGGGTCCAGTGGATGTCAGCAGTGGGGAGTGCGGGTAATGCGCGGAAAGGGAACAAGGCTGAGAACAGCCTTCATTTCCCACCGGCTGCAAAACAGCAGCTATGGATATAAATACATGTGTACATACATCTATAATGTGTCTGGAAACTCACAGGGAGATCTGGCCAACATGGCTCCACATCACTCCACCAGACACTTTACCGAGAGAGCTGCACTGTAAAACTATGTGGGATGGGATGGGATCGGGGCTCCCAGGCTGAAAAACACTTTTTGACCCTCACCAGGCTCCCAGTCACTCCCCTCAAGGGCCACCCATGCCTAAGCAAGCAGATGATTTCCCATTCCCAGCTCCTGCACAGGCAGGTGAAGCTCAGACCTGCCTTCCCTGCCTGCTGCTCTCCTCATTTAGATGGGGAGACAAGGGAAACCAGGACAGAAGGTGAGGAGAGAACAAGGGGTGATTTTCAAGGAAGAAGTTTTTTCCAGTGAGGGTGGTGAGGCACTGGTGCAGGCTGTCCAGAGAGGTGGTGGATGCCTGATCTCTGGGAACATTCAAGATCAGGATGGATGCGGTTCTAAGCAACCTGATCTGGTTGAAGATGTCCCTGCCCACGACAGGGAGGTTGGGCTAGATGGTCTGTAAATGTCTCTTCCAACCCAAGCCATTCCCTGACTCTAAAGGAGCTGAAAAGATAAACATACAGAGCCAGTTTTACTTTCTGATGTTTGTTTGGAGCAAATCCCTCAAGACCACCAGATCTATTGGGGTGCAGACCTCGAGACCTGGCACTGGCATGAAGGACGTTTGTCCCTCTCTGCACTGCCCTCACGGAGCAGAACACATTCTTTATTTCACGAGTTAGCACAGCCCCCTCCCATGCCTGGAGCACGTGCTTTGCTCAGCCTGAGAGCTTCCAAGTCATGGGAGAGGTTGGTAGCTCAGTTTCCCTCTTGACGCTTTGGCCATGAATCTTCTCAGTTCCCTTGTGGCCACAGGGTTGGGATGGGAAAGGTGGAGTCCTGGAAACATCCTGGGGATGGACAGAAGGCCAAGAAAGTTTCCAAGATGGAAGCCATCCAGCATAAATATAAGGGTTGGGCATGTGTGTGGTCTCCATAAATTAACGCTACTAATTGGCTTTAAAGGGACATTACAAAGACCATGGTCAGGCCCCACAACCAAAGTGAGCCCACATGATCTGCGCCCAAGGGAGGCCGGTTCCTCACTGCCCATCACTC
Source organism: Aleadryas rufinucha (assembly GCA_013397815.1). Taxonomy (NCBI): domain Eukaryota; kingdom Metazoa; phylum Chordata; class Aves; order Passeriformes; genus Aleadryas; species Aleadryas rufinucha. The sequence goes on from VZTH01009949.1 coordinate 162,914, forward strand.
ACTGTAGGGTGAGCAGCCGAGAAAAATCCTTCCTGACACCTTCTCCAGAGATTTCCCTCCTGCTCCCTCCTCAACACCCTCCAGTGATATCTGCCCCTGTCAACACACACACACACTCCTTCGAAAGCTTGCTTGCAAAAGAGAAAAATCTCCGAAAGTAGCAGGTGTCCTTAAGTCCTGTCAAAATACATCAGCGCTGTCTCTGGAGCACGGCTGGCCCTCGGAGCCTGGCCTGACCCCGGGATCCAGCCGCGCCAGGCTGGTCCCTGCAGCAACGCTGTAATTAGGGCTTGGGAATGAGCGGCACCAGCAGAGAGGAATTTGCAGCACCGCCCCGTCCTGTTGCCTGCCCCATCCCGGAGCAGGCGGGGAGCGTGGCAAGCAGGGCACCCACCTCCCCGAGGAGCATCCCCACGGCCCACGGGGAGCAGTGGGTACCTGAGCACGGGGTGTTTGGCAGACGGGCACCCCCAGAGCCACGGGGGCCCCGAGGTGTTGGTGGGGCTGCAGAGGTGGTGGGGAATGACGGCGAGGAAGGGCTGAGTGTCCCCCGGGGAGGGGAACGGGACGGTCAGACGGGTGTCTGCAGGGCAGCTGTTTGTTTTCTCACCCAGAATTAAAGGAGCACGATGTGTCAGGGAAGATCCCTCATTCAAACAGAGTCCACTGTAAATCTTCAAGGGCTGGACTGCCAAAGAGATTGAAAAGGGGTTAAGCACTCATTTCTCCGAGGCTGACAGAGTTCAGCGCATGTAGCCTGGAGGTTCTCCAAGTAGCCTGATGTTTTATGTCTTTGGGATGTTTTTGTCTTCCTTCAGTTGTATTCAGTGCTGGTATTGTGTTTATATCAGCAAAATTCTGGATTATTGCCTCTTTTTTTTTTTTAACAAACATCTGCTGCTTCTGCTTGTAGCTCATCGTACCACTGCATCCTGCCAGCGGGGAGAAGCTCCAAGTAGGATGTGGGTGGCAAATGTGATGTTCCATGGCAGGCAGAGCTCAGCAGAGCTCAGCCCGCCACTGTTCTGGGTGACACAAAACAAACCCGCTCCATCTCAGCTGCTCCTTAACAAAAGGTACTGCTGGATTCAAACAGGGAATGAGGTGAAGCTTCCTGCTCTGATGGATTGCAAAGCCACAGGATAGAGAGCTTGAGGAGAAGCAGCTCTTGAAGTGCATTCTGGCAGGGTCCCAGAGTGCCCCATGGCTGGAAACTTGGTGGAACCACAGCCCAGAGGAGAGGGGCTGGGCTGGCAGGTGGTCGTGTGCCGTGCAGTCCCTCCTGGATGCTGATCTGCTTGGAACCAGGCACGCATGGGGTGGAGGAACTGCTGCATTATTGTACCCACAGGATTTCAGCAAGGGCTTCCTGGCCCTGGTGCCTTGCTGGGAGATGGCACAGCCTCGTCTGCTGGGGCTCCCATCCCCATCCAGCTTCCAGTGCCAGCCCCACCCCTCCCAGCTCTCCTGCCTCACCCTCTGTACTACAAACCCCTGTCACCTCCCCTCCCAGAGCAGCTCCTGGGGCATGAAGCCACCAGAAGCCAAGGGAGCCTGTCACCCCTCCTGGCCACACACACCACCCTGCTGCCATCCCGTTTTGCATCCCGAAACCAGCATAGGAAGAGGAATGTGAGTAAACACGGACCCCCCGGCCCCCTCCCATCCCAAATTCCAGTGAGTGCCAAAGAGAGGCCGCTGGTGAGCAGGAGCAGTTTCAGTCAGCTCCGTATTTACTTATGAATTCCAGCCAAAGAGGCGACAGAGGTGCTGGAGACCTCCCACCAACCAGGCTTTTCACCCCTCACACCCCAGCCTCTCCTCCGGCTGCCCAAGGAGCAGCTCCCTGTGTCCCAGGTACAGTTTCCCTCTGCTCAGTCATTTTCCCTTTGCTCCTGTCTGCCAGTGCCTCTCCTTGCCTGCCTGCCTATCTTTCTCTATCCCTTTCTTTCTGCATGTGCTGGAAAAAAGGCTTCTACATAAGAAAATGCGATCAAATCAAAAGAGAAATGAAAAGAAGCGCCTTAAAACTTGCTAGACGGCCGGTTTTTGTGCAAGATCAGGGGCCAAATTCTGCTTTCATCGCACTGGACAAAAATCTGGACAATCTCCTCTTGAATTAATGGCATTCCTTTGTAAGGGGAACAGAATTTCATTCATTTGCACCTCGTACAGCAGCAGAGGGGCCATTAATCCTTACGGCTTCCAGTCACGTCTGCCCCAGTTCACAGCTCCAGCCAGTCGTGCATGGGAAGTCCCAGATCATCTTCTTGCATCCTTCCTTGACTTGTCAGCTCATGATAAACAGCATCTCATCCCGATCCCAAATGTACAAGCACACTGAGTGATTACATCACCCCTAAACCCACTCCAATAAGATAAAATGTAGCTTGCATCCAATTTGGATAACTCCACATTCCCCAGTGGGCTCTCTCCTCTCGTGCATAGCGCTCAGGAGCCAAAACCTGGTGTCTGCTGCAAGGTGTTCAACCCACCACCATCCCTCCCTGGAATTCAGGGATTTTTGGTCCAGGTTCCTGCCAGAATCACTGCTGGGGCAGCCCTATTGCAGCAGATGCTTGGAGTTGCCTCTGGGAAGAGAGGCTGCCCTCATTCCCTGCCAACAGCAGAGCCCTGAAACCACCTTCCCAATGCCAGGCCACAGCCCTGAGGAAAAGGTGGGCAAGTGCTGGAAACTCTAATTTTCATCTGTGCTATTGATAAGGAAAGGGGCCAAGCTCCTTTAAAGCTGAAGTTGGCATCCAAGGTTTGGAATCTGATCTGTTAGAGCAGCAGCAGATTTTCTGCTGCTTTCCAAAGGGAAGCTCCAGAACAGACAGAAAACAGGTACCATGCTGGCTGGGGATGTGTGTGGGAGTGATACCACTGACATGAGGGAGCTTTGCCCATGTGTTAAGGCATATGCTGGACTTGCTGGGCAGGTGCTGCAAGGCTACAGAAGACTTAGTCTTGTGCTCTCAGGAGGTGTCTGACCCTCTGTGTGGTGCCTTCAGCAAATGGCTGTGGATAGGAGCACCAGACTCTCGGCAATGTTGGCTCCTTCACCCCAGCAGCATAAAGGTCATAAATTAGGAAATGCAGCCATGGGACACAGTATCTGTGGGAATGAGCCCCACACTCAGCACAGAAGGTCACTGCACTCTTCCAAAACCTTGCTCCAAGCCTGCCCTGGGCATATGGATGGAGCCAGGCTGGCCCCCAGGCCCCCAGGCCCACACCTGAAACCCCTCTGAGATGGGTGCACTTATTTATTCAGATCAGGGGGCAACAAATCAATGACAATTTTATAACGTGGACAAACACTTAAATCTCAGCATGTCTGCACTGAAAGGTCAGCAAGATGCTGCCAGGGTGTGAGGAATTCCCTCTTAACACCTCTGAAGAGCCTGGCAGGGAATGCAGAAGGCCAAGATAGCATCTCAACAGTACGGCCGCCTTTCAGGACTTCCCTTCCCAAGGCACTGGAGTACCTCAGCCCTTGGGAGTGGGTGTGGGATTAAAACAAGGGCAGGGGGATCTGGCAATATCTGGGAATAATGGCTTTCTGGGCACTAAAATAAGCTGTGAAAGGGGAGCCTGCCAGTGTTCAGAGGGGGCTGGGGTGCAGATGGGGAGCAGGCAAGAGCACTTCCTTGCTTTACATCTCTGGGGCTGCTGAGAGCCCCTGGGTGAATAAAGCTCCAGCTTCCTGCCAGGTCTTAAACCTCTGCAGAAATAAATGTTTTTAAAATAAGCAGATAGAGGGAAATCCTGCTGTTTGCTGTGTTACTGGGGGAAGTGCTTGGCATAGGAAGGAGCAGGAGCTGGTGGCAGGCCAAGCTGTGCTGCAGCACGGAGCAGAGGAGCAGCTCTGCAGAGAGGGTGAACATTGCTGCAGGGCAGTGGAGCTCACTGCCTGGCTGCCATGCTCTGCTCTGCTTCTGCACCCAGGATTTCTCTGTCCTGCGAGCAGGAGGCCAGGGAGCAGGGGGGCAGAAGTGCCTTACCCCAGCAGCCATCCAGCTGAACCTGTGGAGATGGGTTCCTGCGCTGGGATAGAAGGAGCTAAATGGGCTTTGGCACAGCACCTCACATCAGTTCCCCCACTTGGAGCAATTGGATGTTGACACACCACTGCAGATATGCTATAAAATTAGAGCAAGGGTGGAGGACAGCATCCCCCGAGCCCCACAGCATTCTCCTTCCAGAGCACAAATTTGGTTTGCCTTATTAGAGCTGGGGATCTGTGAAAAAATGAGTGGGAATAAGCCTGACTGACCCACTGGAGCCCAGCACTGTTCTGGGGGAGCAGGAGCCAGCCCTTTTAGGACTGCAGAAGTCCCTGTCCTGAGTTCAGTCTGATGTGGCACAGTGATTTTTCTGCCCTACAAAAAACAGTCATCTCAGGCAACAACCCATAAAATACATCTTCTCACAGAAGCCCCTCAGGGTATTAGCAGATTTGGATGGGGAAGGGGGTCCTGGAGTTCTTGTTGGGTTTTCATTGTCCTCACAGCTGGAATGACCCTGTCAATTTACACAAACTTCTCCAGACACATGCCGGGGTTTATGCTCTACTGGCATTTGCATTTCTACAGTCTGGACTCAGGCTGGGAACATTTATTGGATGGATTCTAGCAAAACAGAAGGCAAGGAATAAAAATAACTTTTTCTGGGCTGCATTGATTGCTCTTACACCGGCAGAAATCCAGGTCAGCTCTATTGATTCTTAAGGAGTAACTGGGTTTATGCTGGTGTAACTTTGTCCCCAGAGCTGCATGAAATGTTCACAGCAAAACCTGAAATTACATGGAACTAGCAGAGCTTCACTATTGGGGTTTCATTACAAATTTGAATCTCAGACCGAGCTTAAAAATTCCTTAAGGTTCGTGAACCTCTCAGTCAAGCCTTGGCCCAGAGTCAAACCGAGCCCAAGCTGATTTATAGCTTTGGTGGAAATAATGTGAAATCAGTGGGTTTTGTTTGGTCTCTAAGCTGAAGCTCGATGCTTGCAGCTGAGCTTGGCTTTTGAGAGGTCAGCTCTCTTTGAAAGACGAACTCAAACCTGAATCTGCAATGGGAGCTGTAGGAGATGCTGTCGGGATTAAAAACACAGGCTGGATTTGCAAGGGTAATGAGAGGGGTGATTCCTACACAGCCCTTCGAGTAGGAAAGAGCTGTGCTGCTGCTCCATGCTCAGAGCTGGGCAAGGAATCAAATGCAATTCATTAGGACGTAAGGGCATGTAAGGATCATTTGATTCAGCTGGCTGCTGAAGTGAGCTAAGTACTGTTAGTCCTAATCTCTGACAGTCCCTGCGACTGCCTCTTGGAGAGGCAGGAGATAGCAGTGCTCCTCTGATACTCCACTTCACACTTCAGGGATGGTGCAGCTCCCGCTGGTTATATATTGCCTGTGGGATTAGGATCTGCAGGCAGCAGGGAAGCAGTTGACAGTGTGGTTTGGCAGCACAGGCCTCCTCCCCAGCCAGAGCCAAAAGCACAGCGCTCACGGCAGCCCCGGAGGAGAGGGATAGAAACCTCCCTCAGCTGTGTGGGGCCACGCTCAGAGCCCAGTCAGCTCAGCTTGCTTCTCTTCATAGCCATTTTGGGGTGAAGGAGGCCAGGAACAGACCTTGTTCCTAGAGCTAATGTGGAAATGGCCGTGGCTTGGTGGTACCAGGGTCCAAGAAGGGCAGTGTGACCCACAGCATGGGCCAAATCCTGCTGTGGCACAGCTGGGCTTGTGATTGACCACCTGCATGAGAAGACCTATGGTCTCCTGGCAGCAAGTGAAAGAGCCTGGTGTGGGCTGGAGGAAAGAAGCATTTCTGCCCCAGGAGGAGGACAACAGCAGCCCTGGACTCCATGGCACCATGTGGCCTCTCCTTGAAGGCTGGTGGAGTGAGGAACATAGCATCTCCTCTGAGACGTGCCAGTCAGTGCCTGGGTTTTTCAGAGTGGTGGTGGTGGTGTTTCAACGCTCTGGTGCTGCCTGGGGCACCCAGATGCAGTGAGAGACCTGCATGTCCCAGCCCTTGCTAGGAAGTGCTGTCTTGGCCGTGTCACCAGGCTTACCACCACAGAGGCAATTTTCAAATTGACTGGATGTTAGGAAAAATTCTTCATTGAAAGGGTGGTCAGGAATTAAAACTGGTGAAATCACTGTCCCTGGAAGTGTTTGAAAACCATCTGGATGCAGGCCTGGGGATGTGGTTTAGCGGTGAACACGGCAGTGCTGGGTTGAGAGTTGGAATTGCTGATCTTAGAGGTGTTTTCCAACCTAAACAATTCTGTGATAAATCAGGAGCTGAGGTCAGCTGGGAGGTCCTGCAGAAGGCACTGAGATAACCCAGGCAGGGTCTGAGGAGCCCCAGACAAGGACCTGTAGTTGAAGAGCTGGGCCATCCTCACCTGCTCAGGGAGCTATGGCCTCAGGGATGGAAAAGATGCCCAGAAATGGGACCCAACCTTAGGGCACTAAACCCAAACCCTCCAATTCCCCAGTCCTGTTTGAGCAGCATCATGAGCCTTCTTCCTGCATGACTATTTAGTTGGACCTCTTGGATGGCTGGATAAGTTCTCACTCACGTTGGTTGTGGTTTTTTCCTTTGAATATATGTGACTGCTGTGTCCTGGTGGCTTAAGAGCAGTCCCGTTGGAGTATTTTAGGGACTGAGATTCCCTGGCAAAACTGTGCTTACCTAATCTGAGACTAGAGAGCAACATGTAATCTTCCTGGGCAATCACAGCTAATGACTGCAGTTCACATGTTAACTTTTGGCCAGCCATACACAGAGCAAACAAGCCAAAATGAGATTAATTGAAAATCAGTTGAAGGGACTTGACATGTGCTCACAGAGATGGCCCAAGCAAAACTAGAGGCGAAATTCAATGGATAAATAACTCATTGTGAGTTATTTGCTCGGCTCTACTTAAGTGGTTGATTATGTGGGTCTTTGGTTAATTGACTTATTGAGTGGCTGGCGTGGGTTTTTGGCTGCTCGCTCACTCCCTGCACGTTTTTGCTATTAACTCAGCTATTTGATGGAACAAGTAGTCTATTGTCTGTTTTTTGCTGGCTAGGTTGGTGTTTGGTTGGATGTTGGCTCTTGGGCTAATTGAACACATCTGCTGCTGGCTGTACGGTGGCTTGCTGGGTTCATCACTGGCTCTTTGTTTTGTTGCCTGTCTGATGTGTTGGTGGCCCAGTTTGTCACAGATCGGATGCTTGCCTACCTAATTGCCCTCCTAATTTCCTGCTCCTTTGAACTTGCAGACCAGGTTCTTGCTTTTGCCATTGGGGGTTTCCATTGCCTCTTCCATCATCCTTGGGCTCCCAGGCGAGGACTCCTCCTCCCTGGCCAGCTGCACTCAGTGTATCATCTCTAGGACACCTGAGGATTGTCGCTGGGAAGGATGGACATTTTCTGGAAGTCCATTCCCAGCTGTAGCTGTGTTCTGCAGCCCTGGCACAGCTCCAACCTGACCTTTTACCTTTTCCATTGAATTCCTCATCGTGTCTGCTGGGAAATGTGGCACAGGATTGTTTGGGTTAGAAACAGGTGGGATGTTGGCTTGCAGGGAGGCTTCAGCTAGAGCAGGGAAAGGGGAGGGAAAGAAGGGAAGTGGAGAAGAGGTGAGACCTGGGCAGGAAATGATCTCTGGAAGTCTATTAAAAAGCTCACTTGATTTTGACAAGCGCTCTTCATGCTCTTCTGTTTGTGTTTGGCCCTGACCTAACTTTAATTTTGGGGTGAAAGAATATTTTTCCATTGTGGTGAGAACCATTCCTTGGAGTTTCATGCTGGGTAGGATTGAAATTGGCATCATGCAGTGAAATGTATGTCTGAGAGCCAGGAGCCAGCTGAGGGGACGTCATGAGGGACAAGGGTGGGAAGGAGGGGGAGCATTCCCTGTGCTCTTCCTCCATGCCTTGCTGGAGCACCTGAAATCCATTAGCAGACAGGTCCCTGAGGGCAGCCTGGCTGGGCTGGGCTCTGGCTGATGTGGGAGGTGTTGACTGGAGCTGAAGCTGACTTGACAAGGCCCCAGGGAGACACTCGAATGAGCTTGTTTACAGCTCTCCTGCTCTTTTATTTCATCTGCCATGCTTGTAAAACACCCTCATGGAGGAGATGGCAGTGTGTGTGTCCTGCTGTGCTTCCTGCTCCTCTGGGCAGCCCAGCAGGATGCTTGGCAGTGTTGGGTGGCTGTGACACGTGAGGTAATGCAGGTGTCCCCTACAACTCCCACAGTGGCCCTTTTGTATGTACCCTGTCCCTCAGGCACAGGGAATGAATTGGCTCTCCAGGTCAAGGTTAAAGTCATGGCCAGGGTAGGAATGCAATGAAATATACTCTGGAAGAACTCATGCCTCAGATGAATTCATCCCTGGGCTTTGCAACCCTCGGAGATCTCGTCCCCAGCCATGGCTCTGTGGACCATCCTGAGGGACGCTTGTTGCTCCTCTCAGACACTTGATGAAACCCCTGGTACAGGCAGAACCAGCTGCTTCCCTGGCCAGGGACATAGAGCAAGAACATCCTGCCTGTCTGGGCAGTTTCTGTTGCCCCAGCCTCCCTCCACAGTGCCACACACAAGATATCCTTTGACCTTTTTTATCCTCTGCTCCAAGTCTGGGATTTTCCTGGTGAGCTGCAGCACTGGCTTTGTCTACCAGCCCTGGTGCTGTGGTAGGAGCAGCCCCTCTGCAGCTGATCTCCAGCTCAGGGACAGGAGACAAGTTATTTTTGTCCTGTGATATTCAGGCCTGGCTCTCTGCAGGGGAGAAGGATGTCTGTGCCCTTGGGCAATTCCTTGGAGGAAGGAGGTGGGATGAAGAGGTACCACTGAGGTCAAGCTTTCTGTTTCAGATCTTATCTTGGATTTCTCCAGCTGTACAGTGGCCAAAACCATCCAGGAGAACGTGATGAATGCAAATCTAAAACTTAGGAGTCCCCTTGAGCAGCCAGACTCACTCAGTGGGGATGAGGAGCACATCTGGTATTGAAAGATCTTCCTCCAGCCATTTGGTTGCATGAGGAATGTGCATGGAAATAATTCTTGCATTAGCAGTCAAGTCATCTCCTCCCCACCTGTCTCATTCTTTCCCTTTTTCCATTTCTGTGGCTCGTTCCCCAGCAGGCAGCCTGGGCTGGGCTGGCAGGAGCTGTCCTGGGGCATGACAGGGAGCAAGGAAGATGCTGCCTAAAGCTCCCTGAAGGTCACCAAAAGGTAAGGGAAGAGAAATAGGCCAAATTCTACACATTTTTGTTGCTGTCTGAAGTTTCTCCTGTCTTGGAAAATGCCTGCAGGGCTGTCTTGCTGGAAGCCCTCAGAAAAACACAGGGCTTTGGGAGGGCAGATGAAATGAAGGTGACCCAGGGTGGGTAGATTTGTTTGTTTAGTTTCTTGGAAAGGCAGTGAGGAAGAAAAAGGGGAGTGATGGGGTGATTTCCACTTAATGTCAGTTGAAACAAGGGAGAGAAAGACAGGAGTAGAGAAAATGGGAAGAGGCTAGACCAGCAATGGATTATGTGTCCATGGCCCTTGAACTTCAGAGGGTCAGATGTGTTTCCTACAGAGCTGGTCCTTGGCTCCCACTTGGAACCATCCAATACAGTGCTCCCATAGGATGTGACAGGAGAAATTCCTGGGAGTGATGCCCTGATGTCTGTGTAACTCAAGTCACACCAACAAAGTGCTTATATAGCTTGGGTTATAAGNATTGAGGAGGTGCATGCGCAGTGCAAAGAATTATCTAATAACCATGAGATCATGCTATGTAAATTAGTTCTGGCGCGTATGTGACGATGCTGTAATGACACAGCAACCTTTAGCGAAATTTTACTGTATAAATATGGCACCACACTTGACAAGGGTGGGTGAGTTAGGAGGGGATATCCCCCTCACCACCAGCGCTGCAATAAACAAATACCTGCTCTATAGACATCGGTCTATGGGGACTTATTTCCAGCCTATCTTTCGGGCATCAGCCCTTAGAAAAGAGCCCTGCCTGGGACCTGGGGCTGCCTCTATCCCCTGGGATACCCATTTATGCCATCAGTTTCCTGGGGAGTACGTGGATAACATGGAGCCCTCCGAAACGCTGCTGCAAGGACTGGATCAGCTGCTGCTCCTGGGTGGGTTTACTGTGACGGTTTGTGCAGATTAAAATAAGACATGAGCTGCCCAAAGCCAGCACCCTGGCCACTGGGACAGCCGGGATGCAGCATCTGGATCAGCTCCACGATGTTCCTGCAAGCTGGTGGTTCCTCTGATGCTGGTACCTCTGTCCTCCCTGGCTTCCATTAGCCCCTGCCAGGATGTTTCCTTAGCTACTTCCCCAGCATATTCAGCAGCATGTGGCTGCAGGATGCACGCCCAGCTGGACTGTCTGAATTAAGCAACAAGCTTCTCCACAAAGCTAAGAGCCATCCAGAAAGTACTGTGAGGATGGCGATGAAGGAGGAGACCAAAGGGGAGGGGTCCTGGAGCCAGCAGGGTTTGTGAATGCTCAGCCCAGTACAAATTTCATTTATCCTGGGCTTCCAAACTGAGTTTTTTAGCCCCAGTGAAGTGAGGACAAGTATTAATGTGTGGATTTTTGTTCTATAGTAAGGAAGAATTTTCTGGATGAAAGCTTTAATTAGATTTGTTTGGACCATGTTCACATGCCTCCTGGGTTCACTTTCTCTGAATACTTTAAATAACAGTTTTATTGGCAGGAACATTTGTGCAAACTGCAAATTTGGGGTCAGCATCTCAGCTGATATCAATCAGCACGGGCCTCTCCGAGGTGGTGGAGGTACACAGATTTACACCCACAGAAAGGCAGACTCCCTAAACGAATATTGAGAAATTAGTCTTGGAACATAAACTTGGAGAGAAAACCTCCAAGTGTTTGTACTGGAAATCCTATCCCGAGGCTGCAGCAGCTTTCGAATTGCAGCAGGGAGCATCAACCACCGGTCAGCAGGGGTCCTGGCGTCCTCCTGCACCTCCTCACCTCCTCTGTCTCCCCACACTGCAATGCTCTGCTCCCAGCCAGCCCCTCCACACCTCTCACCCTCTTGTTGCCACCACCCAGGCTGAGCTCCACAGTCTGGACTGGCTGCCCCGGCCGCATGGAGAGCCCTCACCCTTCTGGGACATGATCCAGCCCAGCTCCTCACTGGGGGGTTTGGGGGTGTTCAGTTTGGAGGCTTTGAGGGATGGAAACTTAGGGGGGGCTGGGACTGAGCCTGGGGATGGCAGAAGAAAAAGGAGGCGAGGGGCCCTCTTATTGCTGCCTCCTGGAGGAACTGGAGCATGCCCAGAAACAATAAATGTCCAGCGATGATTTGATGTGAGTTAGGATGGAAAGGCATCACAGAGGGTGCATCTGAGACAAACTCACTTTAAACTTCAGTGAACTCTTGAACAAATTCTTGTGCCTTTGCAAAGCTGTGTTCCATATGGGCCAGGAATCCTTGGAAAGGGGGCTGTTCCCTCGCTGGGAAGCAGAACCTGCTCAGGACACCTTTGGCCAATGCTGCAGATGGGGAAAGGCGAGGTCAGGGATGGCTGGGCTGGTGCAGGAGCTCAGGAGGGAGCAGAGGTGCTGGATGTTGTGCAGAGAGGATATGCTGCCTCAGCTCCCTGTTAGTCCAGGGGGCATTCAGGACCGGAGCAGCAGCGGTCAGGTCCAGACACGGCATTGCTGGCAGGATGCAGGATGCACGGGGTGCAAGAGTCTTTGTGCCAAAATGTTCTCCAACACATCTGTCTTGCATGATGCAGACTGTAACATATTGTAAGAATGACCTTTAAACCTAGAAGAAGAGGCAAAAGCTACTCCCAGGTTACTGCAGGTAAAATCGGGGACAGCAATCATCATGGAAACATGGAATATCCTGATCTGGAACAGACCCACAAGGATCATGGAGTCCAGCTCCTGGCCCTGCACAGGACAACCCCTAAAATCGTATCACGCACCTGAGGCATGGTCCAAATGCTTCTGAGCCATGGTCGAGGTCTTTGAGGACTTGCCATACACCACCTCTCTGGTCCCACACAGTGATGGGGACAGAACTCTCTGTCCTAGCTGGCACTGGCCCCTGAAGCAGGACTGGAAGAGGACTCAGGTGGGATTTGGGGCACTTTTTGGGAGCATCAGCAGCCTTTCAAAGCCCCCATTTGATTTCAGCACCCTTGGCTTAGCCATGGGGCTGAGCTCTCTCGGGAAGCCCCAATTTCCTCATGGCAGCAGGGAAGCTTTCCCTGTGTGGAAACAGAGAGATGAACTGGAGCCCCTCAGCACTGTGCCACTCTTGCAGGGGCATCGCAGCTCGCTGGCTCTCACAGCCCTTTTTAGGCAAATTCTGCACATTTGGCTGGAGTCCCCAGCTCCAAAACTCCCTGTGTAGGACTGCAGGTGGACAGAGGGTTTTCATCCTTCACTGACCTAAGCAGATTATTCTTGCTTCCCAGGCCAAACCTCTCGGAAAGGAAGGATGACATCAGGAGTGCAAAGCAGGCACAAATGCCACCCAAACTAATTAATTACCTTGCTGATCAGCACTGCTCTGCATGCAGGGCCAAGGGGAGCTGCTCCCTGCCTCCCCAGGCACCCAGAGTCACACTGAGTTATTCAGAGAAGGGAAATCCCTGTTTTGATGAGGGGGGCTGAGAGGGGCGTGGGGAATCCAGGCCAGGACTTGTCCATCACTATCCATCCCCAGAGCACTGGAGCTGAGCCCTGGGGTCAGGCAGGTAAGGGGCTCTGGGGGCCTGTTCAGCCACCTGGAATAAGAGGGGAAGGAATGTGCAGAGACTGTGGCCTCACTGAGGGGCTTTGCAGTGATAGGGGTTAGAAGAGGAGGGCACAAGTATTTCCTGGGGCTTTGTGGGGAGCACTGCTCTTCTGGGAATTGGGTGTCAGTCCTCAAAATAACAACACAGCAGAGGAAAGATGCTGCATCCCATACATCCAAGGTTTGCCAGACCCCAGGGCTCAGCAGGCAGCACCTGAGCAGCCCCAAAGCCACCTCATGGAGTAGTTTGGCTCTTTCCCCCATGGTTTCCTTGCAGGGCTTCCACAGCACAACAAGGGGGTCCTGCACACGAGCACGTCTGTGCAGAAGGTCCCAGCACGCACAGCAAAAAGCATCCCAGACAAACAGTGTGAGTCCCCCAACTCCACTCCAGCATGGTTTGGGGAGGGAGTGGAGGAAGTCCGGATGCGGGCAGCCCTGCCCTCACACCCAATAAAGTGAGGCAGTGTCTGGTTTGTATCGAAGGCAAAATGAGAGAGAAAAAGCCTCTCCAAAATGAGATTCCGTACATGACAGCATGCTGACATGCTCTGGAGTGATTTTGGCAAGAAAGGGGAATGCTGAGCAGGAGCTGGGGTTTGCAGGATTGCCCAGGCACTGGAGGAGCTTGGGGGGGCTGCTGTGCTCCCCCCTTCCCAACCCTGCACCCTCCTGCCACCTCTTGCTCTGAAGCTGCCACTCAACCTTGATGCTGATGTCACCAGGGCACTGCCCTGCTGAACAGGGAACTCTTTGTAATGCAGGGGGTTGGGGTTTTATTTTTTCCCCTGTTTTTCTCTCCCTGTGGTCCCTTCGACTCTGGCTAAGCTGCCAGTGAGGGTGCCCAGCACCCCTGAACTTTGCAGGTTTGGTGCTGGTGGTGCAGGTGTGTCTCCAGTTGGTGACAGGTCGAGTGGGCACATGAGGTGGACAATGCTGCCCCTATCCATGGGAGAAAGGGAGCAGGAAAACATCAGGCTCCCCTGCAAAATGTCTCCCTCTAAGTCCATCGCCCCCTGGACTCCGAGGAACCCCTTGGATTTCACTCTTGGACAGCAGACTGAGAGGGAGCAGGCAGTGCGCTCGGGGAAGCAAGTGCCCACCAAACCTGGATCCCCAGGGAGCAGCTGCATCCCCATCGCTCTCTGGGAATGTCCCTCCAGAGCCATCCCTGTGGTTTAGGGCATCAAGTCCCAGCCTGCGCCCCCTCGAGCTGTTTCTCGTCCCGCGCCGGGTACCCGCAGGCCGGGGGAGCGCGTTTCGGCACCGCGCTGCTTTACGAGCTGTCGGCTTTGGCCCCGGCCCTGCCCTGTGCCTTATCCACGGGGATGGATCGCGGCTGGATGGGGCCAGGGACCGCGGGCGCCGCTCCCACCGACGCGCGGGGGAACTCGCAGGCGCTTTTTCAAGCATCTGGCGGTTGAATATTTATGAAGTAGGAGAGCAAACCAAACACCGGGAATCAAAGGAAACCGAACCTGATACTTGCAGTTGCTGAAACAGTCAGGAACCAGTTTCTTCCTGCCGGCTGCAGGGCAGGAGCAGCGTGTCCCCCGGGACAGTGGGGTGGAAGGGAGCAGAACCCATCAGCCAGCTCCATTCCAGCAGGGCCGAGTCGGGCTGGTGGCACCGGGCGCAGCTGCATGACAGCCACGCGGACTTTACACCCCTGCTGCCTGTCCAGCCCCAAATATCCATCTCCTTCAGCAGGAGCCCAATCCTAAGGTCTTTTTGGGAAATTCAGTGCTGTCCCTCCATGGGTCTGGTGCAAAGAAATCCCTGTTGCTTCCCTGGCTGCAAACAGCTGGGGGCAGGGAGGGCCTCATCCAGCCCGGAGAGGAAGAAACCTCTGGGTGACTGTTCCTACATGGGCTCAGAAATTTCGGGATCTCTGTGCCACAGCCTTGGCTGCCATGCCAGCAGCATCAGCACAGGCAGCACTGGAGGCTGGGACTTGTGCAGCCAGGATGCATTTCTTCAATCTCTCTGCATTTATTTGGTTTGATTTATTTTAAATTATTTGTAACGGTTTTCTGAGTGCTCCCTGGCGCCTTTTTTCTTAGTTAGGGACTTGAGCAAGGCTGGAGCAGAAGGGAAATATTATCAGCCAAGCTTTCTACCACATGCAGGGGTTTTGTGGCAGCCCCAAGCCCACCAGGACCATCCACCCACACTCACACACTGACAAAGCCAAGGAAAGGGTCTGCTCCAGTCACTCAGCCCTGGGAGCACAGCATCCCATCCTTTCCCTAGCTGGCTGCTACCTTTGTGTCACCACCAAAACCTTGCTGGTGACTTGCCTGTGTCCCTGCTCTGGGGCAATCAGGAGGACACTGGGAAAAACCTGCCCTGCCTTTGCAGGAGACAGTGCAAGGGGTAGTGATAACTTTATTCTCCTCTACAACAGAGAGAGGACCTCAAGCTCAAATATCCCACATTTCCAGGCTTCTCTGTGCTGATGGTTTCAGCCCCATCCTGGTGATGCCCTGCTATTCCCAAGGCTGACAAGCCTCACCCCCAGTGATAAAGCAGCACCTTGGACACAGAGCCCATGCTGAACCATCGCTGTTCACCTTCCTTGCTTGCCAAGCAGGGCTTTCTAAAAGGCTTTCGAAGACAGATGTGCCAGAGTGTCTTACCCTTGGAGATTTCATTACTTAGAAGTGCTCTAGGAGCAGGGAATATCTCTTACCACTCCTTGTCTCTGGCTGTGTGCAGGATGGAGGGAATCCTGGAGCTGCTCAGCAGTGATACCCACAGCCCTGCCAGGAACTCGATGCTGTGCTGTATCTTGGCAGCTGCTGCTCCCAGAGTTTCAGTGGATCCAGCACAAACCCCAGCATTACCTCTCAGAGGGCTTTCCAGCTCCAAAACCTCTGGATTTCCAGCACATCTGGGGAGTGGTTTGCTGGGATGAGTTTCCAATAGCACCCATAAGCCTGCCCTGCCACTGCTCCCGTGGGATGTGCAGGGAAGGTGGGCAAACCTTCCCCACATCAGAGGCACAACCTTGGGCTGCTTGCACGTCCCCAGAGGAGGCAACACCGGGAGTTGTGGATGTTCTCTGCTGCAGAGGGAATCCAGCCAAGGAGCCCAGATCTGACATCATCCCAGGAAAGAGGAGACTTTCAACATGTTCAATGGGAATGATGCAAACAAACCCATCTGTAGGAGCCTTTCATGAGTTCCCATCCCACTCCCAGCTCCCATCCATCCTCCTGTCCAGGGCTGGGCACTGCTGGAATACAGGCCTCATTATGGGGGTGACACAGAGCAGGGGGAGGTCAGTAAATCCCTTTGCCAACAGGAGATGATGCTGGAGGGGCTCACACGGGGGCTGTGTCCTGGGAATGCTCTCAGGATGGCATGGAATGGTGGAGGCACTGCCAGCCCCAGCCCTGCCAGCTGCCTGCTCCTGGAGGGACTGGGATAACTGGGAGAGCCCTGCAGCAGGCAGTGCTCCCAGGGGA
Organism: Aleadryas rufinucha; assembly: GCA_013397815.1. Classification (NCBI taxonomy): domain Eukaryota; kingdom Metazoa; phylum Chordata; class Aves; order Passeriformes; genus Aleadryas; species Aleadryas rufinucha. The sequence goes on from VZTH01009949.1 coordinate 179,180, forward strand.
TGGGACGGGTTTGGGTCCAGGCAACCTAGCAGGGGGTCTTGGTGGGGCACAGAGTGGGAAAAGGAGGGGAGGACGAATGGCTCTGCAGAGAAATCCATATCAACAATTTAATAAGACCTGAAAAAAAAAAAGTCTCCCAGCTGGAATTCATCAGGGAGAGCTTTCCAGGAGTAACAGTAAGGAAAGCAGACTCCTGCCAGCACAATACCTTCATGCTGGCTGGGTGAGGTGTGGTCCTGGGAAGGCAGGTTGGGCAGCTGATCAGCTGAGTAGGGACCAGGGGTGCCTCGGCAGTGGGGCAGGAGCTGCCAGGCACAGAGGGGTTTGGAGAAGGAGTGTCTTGGACAGCCCTTTGCAGGCGTTTGGAGCAGGGGCTGTTTCCCTGCAGACAGCCCCTCCGCCCAAAGCTGGGCTGGGGGCTGGGGAACAGGCTCCTGCTCCTTCCCAGGACTGGTGGTATTAAGCCTAAAAAGGGAATTGCTGGAGTCTTTACCAAAGAAGGAAGGCCGGCTGCGCTGCTGGCAGGCAGAGCTGGGGGGGAGGGATACCACAGCCCAGCCCACAGGTCTGGGGGCTCACTCCCCTGCTTGTCCTGGGCTCCCCTTGAACGCATAGGGGCCAGATCCAGCCCCGTGGTGCTGCTGAAGCTGGTGCTGTGCATGGGCTGCTGCAGGGAAGGAGCTGCTTGGGTGCCGTGCATTGTGTGCAGCAGGTGCTGGGAGGCAGTGGGGGGTGAGACCTGCACTTCCCTCTGTGAATTCACCCCGTTCCTTCCCTGCCTGCTCGAGTTTAAACAAGGCTCCCATGGGGGGAGATGGAGTCATACCTCAGCTTCTTCCCAGTCCTCCTCTACGCTCCACCTTCCACCCTCCATCCTTCACCTTCCGCCTTCCATCCTCCATCTTCTATCCTCCACATTCCACCCACCATTCTCCACTCTCCATCCTCCACTCTTCCTGCTCCCTCCTCCAAGCCCCCCAGCACCAGCGGGAACAGCAGAGGAGAGCTCTGCCCCGGGTGTGCAGAGACTCTGCACTGCCCTGCACCCCATGGAGGGGCCCTGGCCCTTCTCCCCAAGCTGGCAGATGTATTCCACCCCTCCTCATCCCTCTGTCCTTGTCACCATCACCAACCAGCTGCAGCTAAAATACAGCCAGGCAAGACACCCTGTGGCTGCAGGGCTGTGCCTCAAGGGCAAATCCTGCCCTGATCAGCGAGTGCTGCTGTGTCCAAAGGTCCCAGCAAGGACCAGCCAGAGATCTGGGGATGACACTCCCAAGCTATTTTGTAATGAGGGAGTGCAGCTCTTGATGGGCTGCAGGTCAAATTCACAGTTATTAGAACTTAGTAAATGTGGTTTTAACAACCATCTGGCTCTCCTTTTATATGCAATAACCATCCCATTACATCGAAATAAAATCCACATTTAAGGCTCTTAATTGCACAAGTGGCCTTTAGCTTTTTTTCTCTCATCTCAAAAAAAAAAAAACGGAAATGTCCCATTTCCATCTGTCATAGCAGAAGAATTTGGCTGAGAGTCTCCAGCCTCCTCTTGAGGCTGGGCTGGTGCATGGGGGGTGTTTCAGCCCTGGTAGAAGGCACTGGAGCCAGCCAGGCTCCCCATGGCCCCTGAGGATCCTTCCCTCAGGGCAGTGGTGGGGTCAGCCACCCTGCAGCCTCCTGGAGGGGTCCCACCACCCCTGGGGGTTGTGTGGCCATTTCCTGATATGGACTAGAATAGGGTGACATCAAAGACTCACCTTATAGCTTGAACAGAAGAGAAATGCCATCTCACAAAGGATTTTGAGTTCATTTTATTTTGGCTTTGCTCCAGTTCTGGGCAAATCATCTTCCCCTCAGCCCAGTTGCTCACCAGGAAGGGCAATGGAATGGGAAATGCCATCTCAGATGGCCAAAATGTGTCATCTGGTTACTGTAAAATGTGAGGTGACGAAACCCAACCTGGCAAAGCGAAAGCCTTTTCTCAGACAGAACAGTAAAATCAGGCACACTGATGCAGGACATTTTCTTCCTTCCCCCACGAAAGCTACAGCAACAGGATTCTGCACTTCAGAGGAGCTACATCTCCCAAGGGAGAACAGGAGAGGAGTAACCCAGTGCAAGGGAGCATCCTCAGCATGGCAGATACTCAAAGCTGAGCTGAGCATCTCCTGTTGTCTCAAACATGTTCATGCTCAATAATTGGGGGATTTAGGTGAGATTGGTGGTTCAGCACTGTGGAAACCAACCTGTGGGCAGCACATCTTGACTGGGATTTATAAACTACCAGGGAGCCCTTCCAGAGCTGACATCTCATCACCACTCTGGCACAGAGGGAGAAGCAGGGGCAGAGCAGGGCAGGCTGATTTCTCAGCAGTGGCTTTTCCACGTTAAGCAGCTCCATGGCTCCTTGCTTTCCCCCAGCGAGGCCAAGAGCCCTGCCCATGTCCCACCAAGTGCCCCCAACGCCAGGGCGAGCAGGGACGGGTGTGCAAGTGGGAGCTGCACCGGCTCCAGGGGATCTTTCCCAGAAAGCAAAAAGCACAAGTTCCCAGTGCCCTCTGCAGGAGGAAGCACAGCCCTTTTCCCCAAATTTTGGGGCCTCACAGGAGGACAGTGAGCGGTGGGATGGGTGTCTGTCACCCATGGCTTGCTGTGTCCCCTGTGGGGACAGGGACACGGAGGCCCATCTGCCCATCCCCAGGGGCTCACAGGAAAAAGCCATTTTGCACCTTGACTTGTGCATTGCTTCACTGGAGGGACTCGGGGACCCTGATGGTGTGGCCATGCCCATTCCCAACAGTCACCTGAAATAATCACTGCTATTTATTCCCACGGGAAGCCCAGCTTGGTTAACCGAGGTGTTTAGGTTTTGCACAGCAGAGCTGGGGCTTAACATTACACTTGCTTTTTTGGCTCTTTTTGTTTGGTACTTAAGGAAAAACAAGGGGGAAGAAATGAACAGATGGAAAACAACGCCCAGCACTGCATGGGCTGTGGCACAGGATTGTTGTCCCAAGCATGGGCTCATTCCCCAGTGCACAGCACCAATTCACACACCAAGGAGAGGTATTGATATTCTTTTTTCTAATTTGCACAAAGCAGGGAGCTGGGTGATAACCCACAAAAGGCTGGCTCCCTGATCAGCAAGACTTTACACCATTTATACATTTTAACAAAGGTATTAGCATTCACTGGTTGCAAATTACAGAACTTTTTTGTTAATTAGTACTCAATTCCCTATTTGCTAGCTGTATCTCTCGTGTCTCATGCTAATTTGTCCACGGGCAGAGTTCTTCCCTCCATTTGAGTGTGGGGTCGGTTCAGAGTAGGCGGTCAATGTGTCAGTGGTTGAGATCTCCCACTTCCAAAATTACTGTTCAGTTCTCTGACTTCACTCCTTGTGGCCCTCAGCCAGACAGCCCACTCCTCTCTTCCTTAAAACAAAAGATTAGAATAATAAAATTAGAACAGAGTATAGATTAGAATATTGTGAGTTGGAAGTGACCCATCACAGGATCATGGAGTCCAACTCCTGGCTCTGCACACACACCCCAACAATCCCCCCCTGTGTCTGAGAGCGGCGTCCAAACACTCCTGGAGCTCTGGCAGCCTCGGGCCGTGCCCATTCCCTGGGGAGCCTGGGCAGTGCCCAGCACCCTCTGGGGGAAGAACCTTTTCTGATATCCAGCCTAAATCTCAACCGATTCAGCACAGCAGCCAAGCGAACGGAGTTCACAATGCAACTGCTTAATCATATGCACAACCACCTTGCGTACCAAATCAGCTGCTCATTAACAACTGACAAACCTACAAGAGTGACTCAAAGCCGCATTCACATCTCGAGGGTCTGGGTCAGTGTGGTGGTCTCGAGGGTGTCAGTGTGACACAGCCGGCAGGGCACGGCAGGGCACAGGGTCAGACGGCGTGACACGGTGTGACACAGCACGCCACGGCGTGGCACGGCTCTGCACGGCTCTGCACGGCTGCACACGGCGTGAAAACACTGCGGCATAATGCGGCATGACAGAGCGGGACAGAGCGGGACAGAGCGGGACAGAACCTGGGACAGAGCGGG